>CM076408.1:6022511-6430365 GCA_038363315.1 Mugilogobius chulae
CCACAGGGACATCAGCCCTTAAAGGTGCTCTATGTAACTTTTTGATCAAAAACAAACTTGAATAAAGCATATGTTTGTAATTTAGATGTCTTTGTAGCACTTCACAAACAATCCTTGATCTCTTACTTGAGTGTGTTTGCGTGGTCACAAATTGATTATCTTTTGGCCTTCTGTTTGTTTCCATGGAGATGTCCCTTTATCTATATTTGTTCACATTATGGCATAACACATTATTACCATTACCGTTGCTCCAAAGTGTGGTTCTAACTTTTGATTTCTACCTCATTCTGTAGTTAACTTTACATCTCCAGAAAGTGCAGCTTTACACAACAAACTTTGAAATTCTAAAAAATAGACAGACAAGGTTTATTAGCATATAACTCTTTACTAAGATATTAAAGTCTAAAAATGTATTTTAGATGTATTTTACTCCAAAAACACTTCCTTCTCCACTCTTTTTGTAACTATGATGTTCACAAACAAATATTTAACTAGCTATGTGTATTTTTCTGAAGTGTTTCAAATATATGCGACTTTGTACAGTTTCGTACTGTAAACAATACATGCTTAAAAACATATTTTAACATTCATGTCAGCAAACTATACTGGAAAACTACTGAGATACTTTTTTTTTCCTATTCACCTACACTGTCCCACTTTAAAATTCCTTTTCTAGGTTTTAAGTATGAAAATCTGTCGAAGTAGATGATACATGCTGTAAAAATAACAAATACTAATAAATATATCACTGCACAAAATTGTATAAAATGAAAATGAATATTATAGACCACAGGCCCCATGCACCTGTCCCAGTGCTGCATACTCACTGCACTCTTCCAAGGGCACAGCCTATTCCCTCTTTACGATGGACCTAAAGGCAGCATGAGCAGCCAGGGCTTCGGCCAAAAAGACTTTATAGCATCATAAACACAGTTATACCCCATCTCACCAGCATAACTATGAGCTGGAGACATCCCAAGAGCGCAGCACTAAGCAGGCTAGCCATAGGGATAAAGTCTTATGAGCAAATTCATTTTTTACAAAGCTAAAAATCAAACGTGCTTATTGGATGACGTCTCTTGGGTCTGGTTTTATGAGCGGCCCGACATGCACAGCACATCTTTATGACTGATTATTTTGTTGGTTTGTTTGGCGGCCGACAATATTAATCTCTTTGGTTCATTTTCAGCTTCTCGTTGTCATAGCCGGATATGATTCTGTCTTTTCAAAACAATAGTCTAAACATTGGAAGTCATTATCTGAGCATGCCTGCTTTGTAGTTTCTGTTTTCAGTATAAACTTACTCTACTCATGTCTGATTTAAAGGTCCATTGCATACAAACATGACAAACATTACAAATTAATTTCATTATTTTAAGCTCTTCAAAGTTCTCGAGCAGGGTTTCCAAACTTCAGACTGGAATCCTCAAAATAAAGATGCAGCCAACCCGCGATCCTGTAGAAAAATGAAATACCACTGTTTTACCCATGTTAATTGTGGAAAGAGCAAGCTAATATGTTGGCACCATAGATAGTACTCTTTGATTCATGACTAGGGATGTCACGATTATTAGGTTAATCGATAAAATTCTAGAAGCAAAATTAAGTTTTTAAATTAATTCTATTATTTAATTAGTTTGATTTTTGCTGGTTCCAGCTGGTATTGGCCAGACTTATAAAACAAATGGATGACATTTCGTACAGACACTTTATTTCCTAGATAAATACATTAGTTTTTAGGGTTAGGGTAGGGTTAGCTTTATTTTATTTTTTATTTTTTTTTACTAACGTGATTAGCAATTGTGATTATGTGAGCCTTGTTATGGATTTAAAATGTCAAAGATTTGAATCTACAAATATCAATATTATATTTTTAAGCACATTTAGATTTTTTTTTTTTTTTTAAGGAAGTTTGATTTGACAAAACAAACTTGAGGAAAAGTGATGTGTTAGACCCTGAGAATGAAAGAAAGTGACAGATTTCATGTTTTTTGGTTAAGTCAACTGTAATCGTGAATTATCGCTAAATCATGATATTTTGTCTCGCAATAATCTCAACACTAAAACTCCATATCGTGACCTCCTAGTCATGACATGGGTTCGACTGCCTGGCGGCTTGGAGCCTTCTTTAGGACAACTTTCATCAATAAGGGCCAATAACAAAAATGGCAACAACTGGCACACTAATTACACACTTCCTGCTTTATTATAATATGTCTGTACTGAGACATATATGAAACTTTTCTGTAGGAGGGTCCAATAATGACTTGCCTTCATGTTCATGTTATTGTGCTGCTTTTTCCCCACAGTGGGCCCTGGCAAATAAACATAATGTATTTCTTTTTTTTCTTCTTTTGGACTATATGTTATCTTCTTGAGCTGGCTCGCCTCTCCACACATTGACCTTTAGTTTGCCCTGAAAGTTTAATGCCAAACTGTAGAATATACCAAACAAAGCAAGCAGGTGGCAGAGCAGAACACAAAAGTCATAGAGTGCGCCTTTAACCTTAACCCTCTACGAAAATCTGCTCTCAACTACATTTTTTTATTTCAAACAGCGATAGCAAACTGGGCAGGGATAGAGTACCAAAATAAAATAAAAGAGTAGAGAGTCTAAAGAAATAATGAGCAATGTGATTGGGACACATCTAACAAATAAAATAAAGAAGGGAATTGCCAGTTTTATATAGTCTGATCTGAAAACTGCAGATTCTCACTAAATTTAGATTTTTTTTTTTCTATAACCCTACATGTGTACTTTAAAACATGTAGAAAAGTACTGTAATGAGGTTCGGGATTGTGACATCATACAACAATAGAATGTTCAGTTGGTCTAATGCTAAACTAATGGAAATTTCAAAAAGCTAAATACTAAAACAGTCATTAGAGCCCACTCTGACACTACAGAGTGATAGATAAACTTACCAGTAGTGACCCTGCAGTTATATTGGTTGTTCCATGGCTGTTTAACTTTTTTATACAGTTTTTACTAGTGTATTCATATGAAAGTTTTACTAATCTGACAAGAAATATGGCGGATTTGCAATTACAGTGATCCCTTTGCTCTATCGCAGTTCACTTTTCGTGGCTTCGCTGTTTCTCTGATTTCTTTTTTTTTTTAGTGCAATTTTGCATTTCTTTTTTACAGTGCACGGTCCTATAGACCAGGGGTTCTCAAACTTTTCCGCTCGGGACCCCCAAAATAAAGGTGCAAACAACTCGCGACCCCCACAGCAAAAATATATATGCTTTTGTAATAATTTTAAGCTACAAAAGCATTTAAATTGGGTTTATTTGTGTTTATTTTGATAGTTTATCGCTTTATATGTTCCCAATTCACTCAAACATACTGTTTTCAACATAAAACAATGATTAAATGCTAAGTCATAATTGTAATAATACATTTTGAAATGATCTCGCGACCCCCAGATTTTGCTTCGCGACCCCCCGAAGGGTCCCGACCCCCACTTTGGGAACCACTGCTATAGACGTGCTCTGTAGTGTGCTTTGCTCTTAAACGCACTGTTAATGGACCGTATCACATCGCAGCATTCACAGGCAACAACAGAAGCTCTTTTAGAAAACTTTAGACAGTTTGGATCATGCAGAGGGAGCTGACCCGACGCTTTGGACGTTTCTCCAGGTGAGGATTTGACTCTTTGAGCTCGTAGTTACGATGTTGAGTTTGTTCACGCTGGAACGTCATTTTTCAGAGATGTGTTTGAGGAGCGTGTTGTGACTTCGCTAGAGTCCGGATGTGTTTTGTGACTCTCGGCTCCAGAGTCCGTGTGATCCGTGGCTCTGCGGTCAGCTGTGAAGCACAGCGGGACGGGCAACGTGCCAAAAATGACTCGCGCTGTTGTACCTCGCGGTGAATCATGTGTTCAGTGCATTATTACATGAAGAAAAAACACTAAACATCGGAACCAGGCAGGTTGTAAACTAAAATTATTGGTATTGGTTCATAGGCCCAATTATTCATGTGCAAAGTAAGCTGGGGCCCAATTTCATATAAAATGTTTTATATTGTACTGATTGTGCGGCCCTCAAGGAGGTGCTCGCGGCTCAACTTTAGGTCCCAACTCTAAAGAGAAATTATGTGTATATAGAGTCAAAAATGAATTATCTGCTGTTTCCAGTCCTTTTTTTGGACATTTTTGTGCAATCTTGCTCATTTTGCAGTTATGTGTGGTAAAAAGCCGACTGTGCTGTCACGATGGTCAAACACTGTCATTGCATTTTCAGTACACGCCGACGTCACATTGAGTTGACGTGACAGACGAGCCGCCCAGGTAGGTTATCTAAACTCCTCCTCTGACATCGCTGCTGTGGAGAGTTTGAAAGAGGTCACCTGCTGCGCATTGACAGCATCAGTCATTTGGCTCAGCTTGTTGAGAAGTGCAAAGATGCAGAAGTTCGAAACTCGTGTCAGTGGCGAGTTTTTCAATTTTAGAAAATACTCACATCATAAACTCATGCATTTATGTAGACTAAAGCAAAGATTTTATACATATGTTTTGCAAAGTAAATATAAAAATCTTGACGTGCAAGTAAGCAACCAGACTTCAGACTTCCACACGACAGGACCTGCATCGCTCTGACACAAAACTCATCATTCTCCTTATCCATATTTGGTGCTGTCAATCAAAGTCTGTTCACACCCACCTGGGCGACTCTTAAAAGGCCACCGGACATCTCCCATTTTTGCGAGTCTGTTTGAGGTGCAGTTGTGGGCGGAATAAGTATATGACCGCGTGTTTAGCCTCAATTTAAGAATCACAGCTGTAATCCATACAGAATTTTACAGGTGACACAAACACAATACATCTCCATGGAGACTAGCACACGAAAGAAGAGAACATATAGTGCTGTCGCGACTTTAAAAATAGACTGTCATTGCTGATCATTGCTGGAGTTCCACTTGAGTTTAAATATATTTCTTGTAACTATTGATCACCTATAAACACAAACATACAAATGTATCCTGGTTTGCTAAAGGCAGCAAACGTTTTGGAGCATAAATTATTCACAGCAAGCAAAGCACTATTAAATACACAGTTTGTTCTATTACCAGAGAAAGTTTGGGTGGCACCAAGTTTATTTTCCCTGTCTTCCATGTGTCTTAAATTGCAGTCAATCTGTCACATTTGCCTTTTCCCAGTCTATGTACACAAAGCAGGAGCAGACACAGCGGAGAATGTCACGTCTGACCTGGATTTGGCTTCTTTTACATAAGCAGTTCTCATTTCCTCTCTCTCTCCCCCGTTTCCATCTGTCTGCCTGGCTTTCCCTCTCTACCCCAGTCGTCACCACACATTCACATAGGAATATTTAGGAAAAATACAAATAAAAATGATGCATGGGGCTAAGAGATGTCAGCGTGTCAATGTGAAAGCATCACTGAGTCTGAGAGGAATAATCCAGGAGAGGCAATGACTGCGGCCTGCTTGTGCGCTGGTATATGAGAATATGCACAGGCCATATGTGAGGATTAGACGGTATAGGAGGCATGTGCGGTCGTGTTATGTAAACTGACAATTTGTATTAGTTTGGAAATGTGTGTGCATGCATTTTGAGCAGAGCAGGTGGATTGTGCAGGTTGGAGGGAGTACAAGCACATGCATTAATAAACAAATGTCTCTATTTTTTTTTTTTTACTGTTTTGTCTGTAAAACCTCAGTGTGTAGTAGCAGTTTTTTGGAGATGTTGTTGTTTGTCATCGTAAGTGGTTTGGTCCAGATTTTGTGAGGAACAACGAAGGCACATATTCTGAACAGAAGGTAATTAACAACATTTTTGATTACATAATTTAATATCAACCCTTACCAATCATTAAACATACTGTTCTTCCTGTTTACTTTTGACTATTTTGTATAATGGTTCCAAGAACAAGACAGAGATATAGATGAACCAAATAGAAATACATCTGCTAAGAATGCATGGTGTATAAATGGTTCCAAGTCTGTTTCTCTGCCAGTACACAGTGTGTCCTGTCGGTGTTCTGTCCGCCAAACTTTCAGCCATTTTTGTTATGTTTCAATAGGGCCAAATTTATCAAGCGTTTGCTCTTGTGCAAAACGAGTTAGGTTGAGTAAAAACTTGACATAGCCGACATTTTTTACTCTAAAATTTGAGGTGGTTCATGTCTGTTTTGTGTAATAAGTTCTATGTGAATTTTCCAATAGTTCAAAATACCAATAAATTATACAGTTTGCATCCACAATTTAGCATCTGGCTTGATAAATTAGCTACTTAGTGTGATGATGCAAATACATGTTAAAACTGTGACAACTTCATCAACAACTTTCATTTGTAATATTAAACAAGACCTATAGTGTAATACAGGGCTCGAGACTAACACCGTCCCGTCGTCCCGGGGACGGTAAAAATATAGTCCGGGACGATCTGAACTTTCCACCGGGACAGTCTCGGGACGAACACGGCCCCTCCCGTCATTTTTTTCCCACCGCAGTTATTGAAGTCTTGACAGCTTCTGCACATCTATTATGCACTTTATTATTGCCATCGCTATTAGAGCTTTATATCTACTACAGTGCAAATATCTCTATTATTTTAAGTCAATGCGAGCCCCGCTTGCACCAGCCTGCTGCGTCTCTCTCTCTCGCTCTCTCTCTCTCTCCCTCCCTCCGCCTCCCTCTTCCCTCCACGGCAGAGCGGAGGCTGCTGCTGCTGCTGCTGTTGAGCATCTCCTGCCTGTTTTCTGAGCTAAAGCGCTCAACATTTCTGACCCGCGGGAATATTTATCCAGGATTCATCTAATTTTGTTCACATTTGAGTTTTTAAGAAAAGGGATTACACGCGAGCACACGCGGCAGCGCTAACCCGATGCTCGATAGCTTTGATCAAAACTTTTTTTCCGAGTTCTCAAACGGCTTCGTGCGACTCGTTTGAGAAGCAGCTTTGTTGCTAAATGCGCTAATAGCTCTTCTACCCCAACTCCACACCGTGTCCACACATAAGACAGAGCCATGTGGACTTTTTGTTCTCCTTAAGTTTGTCTAAGAGCTAAACGCTGCTAACCACGGTGCTAACACTGCTATGCTGATGTGCTGCTGCTGTATTCCTCCTGCTTTAACCTGCCACTGTCACACAAGCACAAAGCACAAATAAAAACTCTCTCTAAGCTGATGTCAAGCACAAACAACATGTTTTATCCACTGTAGAGCCAGTTAGTTCAGTAGATAGTGACACATTTTATTCAAAGACTTTTCATCAGGTAGGCTACAAGATTGTCACAGAAATGTCAAACTAAAATGGGAAAAAAAAGTGTAGTCAGTAATTTAGAAGTGTTGTATAATACATAGAGACAACATTAAGTAGAATTACACAAATTACAATAGCCTACATACTTTAATAGGTATATATGTATTTTTAATCATTATTTTAACCTATTACATGGGGACGGAAGAAATATTGTTCGGGACGGTTCAGTTTGGGGTTCGGGACAGTTTCGGGACGGTCCCCAAAAAAGTTAGTCTGGAGCCCTGTAATAGGTCCAATATATTACACCTGTGGGTCATTAATACTCCTTTTCCAACTAGGAGCTGGTTCTGGGCTGCACTGAACATTAACCGGGGCATGAGTGCTAAGAAAAGTCCTGTTTTCACCTACCACCTATCCCCACTAATGTCTTTGAATTTCGATGTGCAAATTAAAATAAGGACTTTACAATCCGATTTAATTTTACTCAGCGTTATTAAAAACTGGCTTATTGTTATTATTATGAATATTATTAGTAGTGGTAAAAGTAGCTATTAAGTTTAGCATTAGTATTATTAAGCATTAAATAAATAAAAAATATTTAGATGTTTAGATTTTAGAATTCTACTGGAATTTAATGTCATTTCTGGTCGAGTTTTACTCTGATACAGAATGAGTTTTCAGCACAAGGAGCAGCATTTTGTAAGTGTAAAACTAAAAACCGGCTCTGAAATAGGCACCGGCCCAGAACAGACTCTCACTTGGTGGAAAATAGCTATAATAAAATGCAATTTTGTGTGTAAAAAAAAAAAAAAGTAATAAAAGAAACAAGTCAGCTTACTTCAGTGTTGAGATTTGTGACGTTTCTCAGTGTTCTGCAGCATGTGTTCGAATAGTCTTCGTGTCTCCTTCCCATGCCCTGCCAAAAAAAAAAAGAAGAAGAAATTAGGGCTGTACACTGAAAGCCAGATTTATCAAGTATTTGCTCATGTGCAAAACAGGTTAGGAGGAGCAAAAACTTGACGTAGCTGACATTTTTCTTTCACACAGACGCAGAATTTGAGGTGGTGCATATCTCTTTTGTGTAATATATGTACATCTTCCAATATTAAAGTATGCGTAAATTGCTCGCAAATAAAATGTTTTTTTTTTTTTTCTGTTTGCACCCACAATTTAGCACCTTGCTAAATAAATTAGGTGGTTGCGAGGTGGTTTCGGTTTGGAACAAGTGCAAGTTTCTTGCAAAATGCATGTTCAACAATGGTCCAAAGCAAAAGCCACACTGATTCATGAAGATTCCTGCAAGAATACTTGAAAATCGCATCAGATCGCTGCAGTCTCAGGAAGAAAATAGGTTTCTTGTGGATTGTTTCCGGAGACCAGCACTGATCTTGCACCCACGCCCACACTGCTCCAATATTTGTATAACAGAGGCACTGGAACACTGGTTTCTAGCACTTTTCTAGACCTGCACTTAACTCGCACTCTGTGTACACCTGGGGTCACTGTGTATTTCTTTTTTTTCCTGGTGCCAAAATGTCTTTGTAATGTTGCCAATTTCTACATGTATCATAATTTAGACGTGTCAGTGAATCAGGTGGTTGAGAAAAGCTCAGCAAAATTCATAGACTTCAAACTTCACAGACACAGCCAGAGCAGAGGCATCAAATTAGATTTGATTTGTAATATGTGTGAATGCTTAGAGAAAAGTACATTTACTCACAAACTATACATGAAAGATTAGCAGGGTAGCATGTGGGTCGAACTTTTGTACTGCACATTTTGTACCACTTTGGTTGTATGTGTGTAATGTGTGTGCATTTCCGTAAAAAGGTCTGTGATGGTGCACAGGTGGAAAACAGTTTTTATAGCTTGCACTACCATAACATTCCATTTGCGTCCATCTGCTTCTCCACTGAGTAAATGGGTTAAAAATATATACACAACTCAACAACATCAACCTAATCCACCTACACTCTCCCTCCAAACTTTGCAGAAATAATATTTTAAGTTTTTTAAGCCCCGCAACGCATGGAGTGGTATGGATCTCACGAGGAAATTGGATTTTTCAGCAACCGTTATAAATTCAAGTGTACATGACTAGCTTATACATCAGCTGGGGATGGAAGGAGAAACTACTGCAAGTCGGATGTTCATGATACTAGAAAAAAAATGAAGTCACCTGGTAGAATCTAAATGGAAAATGAAAACAGGAGAAATAAAGTGGGTCTTGCTTGCTTGGTCATTTTCTGTTCTGTGTCCCGCATGAGTGGAGCAGGTGCATGGAGCTGTTGGCTTATGAGAGGGGAGCTAGCACCGGAGAGCCGTATTGTTTGCAGTGTCTTCAAGCTACGCAGATAGATCGTGAGCGCCTGGTAAAGCAAAAAGCATGTGATGAGACGAGCGCTGATCCACACCACAACACTCCACAGTACATTCTGGCCTGTTTCTACTTATGAAGATACTATTTTTTAATGGAGGCATCAAAACTAACTTGGTACAGTTCTTTCAAAATGCCACTACTTTTGCCCAATGTTGCAGGCACTAGAAAATAAAAGAACCGCAATGTAAATGTAAGGACTGAAAATTACTCTTTTTTTTTCTGTAAGAACTCAAACCACAACTGATATGAAAAAAGCAGCTACAGTCTCATAATAAATAAACGACGGGTAAATATTGAGTTTGTATGTGACATGTAAATGGAGAAAATCAGATAAACAGTGGCAGAAAAGCAGAAAAACATCACTTCTGCTTCCCTTCCAAAAATTCTGTGTTCTTATCATACTTTTGCTACTCGGTCAGAATGTTAAAAAACATTTTTCAAATATAAGAATGTCTGTGCATAACCTCTGCATGTTCTCAAAATAAAAAAAATAAACAAACAAATAAGTGATTATTCCCTCAACATACCAGGCAATTGGATTAGTTTATTTGCGTGACACAGATGAAACAAAGGAGCTGATTGGTCATCTGTCATTTAGACCAAAATCTAACTTCAATCACCTCACATTACTCTGTTCATTGATTCTGCAGAAATCTGCAATGTTTTTTAGTTCTACTTAAAATGTTTTCCTTATTTTTCTATGTATTTCTTTGGTTGTAAGCAGCCATGTTGGATTTCATGCGGGAGATGATGCGTGTTCCTGATTGGCTAATTATTCTGTCAATAATGCCTAATGAAATTCGAAAGAGGGACCACGGTGGCCAGACAATATATTCTTTTATATGGTCTGGAATTTCAAGACAAAGATTTTAGAGCTAGACTTGACTCCGTATCTTACTTTGAAATTAGCTTGATGGGAACACCAGATCTACCACATACACATCATAAATTATTTATAGAAACAGATGCAATCTTGTGACTTTAGATGGCTTTGGTCACTGAGGCATGACTTCTTCATATTTAAATCTGTATAAGAAGGGAC
Organism: Mugilogobius chulae; assembly: GCA_038363315.1. NCBI lineage: Eukaryota > Metazoa > Chordata > Actinopteri > Gobiiformes > Gobiidae > Mugilogobius > Mugilogobius chulae. The sequence continues at coordinate 6,033,158 of CM076408.1, forward strand.
TCTAAAGACTGCGATAGACTTTGGTTTCTAATACTGTTGTTTATGACAAAATAAGAACTCATTATCTGCTGTCAAAACTTGTCAAAAGACAACATTGTTTTCTTAAATATAGCAAACTCACTCCCACGTGGCACATCATGTTCATGGTTTAATTAGTGTTTTCTTTAACAAGATAATTGCATCAGAATTTAATTTTATTTCTTTCCCATTTTGAAGTGGCAAATGTACACTATCCTGTAATAAACAGAAAGACTATCTTAAATTCTACAAGTATAAAACCTAGCGTTCTCTAATGATTTGTTTCCTGAGAATAAGAACTGAGGTTATATAAAGAACAGGCGTGTCAAGATGACTTGAATAATTTATTTTTATTTATTATCACCTTTTTTTTTTTTTTTCCTGGAAAAAGTAAAGTAAAAATAAAAAAATGCAAGATGTTGTTCTCTAAATAAAAAGAAAACATAAGGAACTGATTATTTGCATCTGTTTGTCACATTAAACACATATTTGAAAATTTGAGAGGTCCAATCACAGCATAACCTGGCTCACGCCAGATGGATGTGATAAACTCCGATCTGAGTTCTTTCACATTATCCATCTGGTACTGTACTTGCTAAAAGCGATTGGGAAAAGTGGGATGTTTAATAAAATACCTCACGCTGATTTGGTGTGTTTAACCTTTGTTTGTGCTTAACCAAACATATTAAAATGGCGAATCCAATGTCCGCATGGGATAGAATGATTGTCAGAGGGACACCTCTCTGTTCTTTCAAAGAGAAAATAGTCTGCATTTGTGCCAAAACACAATCAATAGCAGGAGAATTATGTACATCAACTGGAGCTGCCATCTTTGTTTTGGTTCAGAAGCTACTTGGCAGATCTTTGCTAATAACGCCCCACCCCCTGCTGCAATAGGATTGGACTGGTAAACCACTGGTTCATACTTTAAATCAACTGGACGAGTGGAAGGTCAGACAGACTTCTCTCGAGTCTGTGAATTCACAAATATCGTGACAGAATACTTCTGGCTGGCCAGGTTAATCACATCACAGTTCTACATAGTTTCTCATGTCAAAAAAAAAAAAAAAATTGGAGAAGGTTTGTGGAGGGCTTGTTGGTTTTCTCTTCATTCCAGCTTGGCCTGTCCATTCGTGAACAAAGACAATGGCTGAAGGTCACATTAGGACAAACTATGTGTAAAGCTATCATGATGAGACAAAAGGCTTCAGATGAGAAAAATAGGAGAAGGGCTTTTCTCTGGGATTTGCTGATGACATGCCTTCAAATTAACTTCACACTGATGCCTTGGTAACAAAAAAACTATACTCACTTTGTATCTTAGATGAAAAGATAAGTTTGAGTCAGTAATGCTATTCTAATAGTGAAAAAAACACATTCTAATGAACTGAACTGGTCAGATGTTCCTGTAATTGGATTCTACATAGTCCTTCAGAAAGTACATTTAAAAAGACAGATAGAAGGAATTGCCTATAGCACAGCAAATCTAAATAAATAAAATGGCTACAGTGTTGATAATCCACAATATTTGTAACATTTTAAAATAGGGCCTCCCTGTAATGAAAAAGCACACGTCAGTTTTCCTTCACTCTGACTGTGTGTCTTTTTATTCAACTGCATTGTCCTCACACTCTCAGAAAATCTTCAATTGAGCCAGATTATTTGGCAGAGCAATTCAAAGAGATCAGAAACAGTTTGGCTCTATAGTGTCTCTATTGCACCATATTCCCAGGGGCACACTAGAAAGCATCACTGTGATATTGCATTTTCCCCTCACATAAAAGCGTTGGTGTCCTTTTTGTCGGCTCCTTATGTACACAAAACACTCTTATCTAAATCCACTAATTCTGCAGGCCCTTCATTCTCATCTGATAGTCCTGTTACAGCATTCGCAAACAGGCCGCGTACACATTTGGCATAGTCTGTTCTTGGTTCCACACAAGATCTCCTTGGATGTAGAAGGCATTACAAGATAAGGGTACCTTTTTAGTCATGATACATGCTGTTCAGCTGCCAGACCAAAGCAGCAGTCAGGGAAAGTGTCCACAGTGCCATCTAGTGAGCGCCGGAGAGCATGCACAGACACTGACAGCGCCTGGTCTGAGAACAAATGAATGTGTGACATGTTGAGAATAAAGACTTTTAGTATCACATTATCTCTCACTCTATAGAGACATATATATTCCTATACTACTGGTGTAATGATGATACCTCAGATTATTAGTACATTTAAGTCTGTTATTGTCTAGTTTTGTGGATATATGCTAGATCTATCCGACAGAAATATTCTTCAGCAAAGGGAACTTTTTATTGTCTTTATTGTTCTAAATATGCCTACTCATCAAAAATACAGCTGGAGTTCTGTTTGTGAGATATTATTTTTGAACTACTTTTAAGTCCCTAAATTCTTCATTTTGGCCATACCAGCTTGTCCGTGCCTGATCCCATCAGAACGCCGAAGCTAAGCAGATTGGCCCAGGGCAGAACTTGGATGGAAGACCACTGGAACCTCAGGTGCCACAGAGAGACGAAAAAGAAATTTGTTGTTGTGTCCTTAAGCCAGACATTGCCTAGTATGGATCTGGTGTGAGTGCGAATGGTTGGTGGTAGTTAAAAATGGCAAGTGAAAAACACGCACATCCAAATTCTAAAAAGCGTGCAGGACACTGAGGGCAAACATACAAGAAAAGAGAAAGATGGACTGCACAGCAAATGTAGCTCCAACTGGGTTAAGCAAATAAATGACTTGGGAGTTACATTCGCTGTGCAGACAATCTTTCTCTTTTCTAGTCAAAAATAGCAGCCTCGCTTCTGTCAGTCTGCCCCAGGGCAGCAGTGGCTACAACTGCAGCTTATTACGACTGAATGTGGCATGAATGTTGAAGCAAAGATATATTTAATACAATATTGATTACCCTTATTCTGCAGAATTAATATCAGGCAAGATCTGTTTGAATAGTGACCCTATGTAATTTATTTTTGAAGCTATTAGATGGAGCTTTAACTCATGACAACATGGAAACTGTCATCATGCTGCTTTTTACACTTTTTTAATATTACACACAATGCAAAGACAAAAGTATTCAAGAATATGTAAAAAAATAAAACATAAATCACCATTAATAGTATCACCATCACCAAATCATCATTTTATATTTTGAACACAACCTATTACGTATTTTCAGTGACCTTATGCCTGTCTCCAACACCAAATGTTCCTGTTCTGTGTCAGTGAGAACAGGGTGGACACAGCACAGTGACGGGTAAGTCTAGTTTTTCAACAGCTGCACTTAAAACATGGATTTTCTGTCAGTTACTTTAGCACACAATGTTGCAGTAAAATATATTCAACCAGGAAAATGTGTTTTGGGTGAGGCATCGAAGAAGCAAACAATAAACTTGTGTTTTTCTAATGAACTCATGTCTGTCAATATCTGGTGCCTGTTTTATTAGAACTTATGTACTTTGAGATTCTAAATCTACCATTTGTTCTTTTTGTGATTAGTCATTCATTTTCTTTCAATGACAAATACAGTCATGCAGAAACAAAACTTAAAAACAGAGAAAACCAAAAATACACAACAAAGACAAAAAAAATTACTTTGTTCTTAAATCACTTAACTGTTTAGCAGAAAAAAGCAACACAATGGACATTTTTACACTTTGATCATCTTAAAAGAGACTATGCAAAATCAATTTTAATGAGATGTTAATCTTGTTACAACACATCATCTTTACATTTTGATTGATGCATGCATGTCTAAGTAATTATATATATATATATATATATAATAAGCCTATGCCTTATATTTAGTAGTATTAACTGACTAAAACAGTGAGTGAAAAATATCAATAAATGTAAATGACAAACTATGCCTATTATGATGTATATCTATGAAGAGGTGGGGCTTTGGAATTTAAACAAGAAGCCAGTAAACTAACTTAATTGCTAAGTTGTTTAAAATCCCTGTTGCAGCTTGTTATACACTGGGCCAAAAGTTTTCCAATGCAACAACATTTATTCTATTCTATTTGATAAATACTGTATATAAATTGGAAAACATACGTTTTTTCAAATTTATGTTTACAGGTTCATGAGAATATGCTTGAAGGAAGAAAATGTAGCATTTACTCATCTTTAGAGTGATGTAATCAGTTTAGAATAGAACAGGGCAATATGGCCTAAGACTTGTATCATGGAATTAAAGAGAACATTTGCGGTAACGTTATAGTTGACGATAGACCTTTGTTATTTCGTTTACCATTGTTATAGCTATGTGTTTTAGATCAGATTATTTGTGTTTTAGCATCTGCAGAGCCTTCGTTGTGTGGGCACAGGTTACTTTTGTTGTAGGTTTTATAGCGATCAGATGAAAATTGCCAAGAACTTTAAGCTTCTTTATTTGGAAAGTCGCTCATGAATTTTGCCCGTCAAGGGTTGTGATATTTAGCTGTTTTTACGTCAAGGGTTGTGATATTTAGCTGTTTTTACGTCAAGGGTTGTGATATTTAGCTGTTTTTACGTCAAGGGTTGTGATATTTAGCTGTTTTTCAAGTTTGAGCCATGAAAACATTCCCACTAATGACTGAAATATGAAGCACAAAATGTAAAACACATTTTGTCTAAGATTGCTTGTTGCTTTTTTAATCTCTAAAAACACTGGGAATTCATCACCTTTTCTGTTTGCCTCGGTTGCAAAATAAGCTGTGTTGCAAGTACAATCATATCACGATATTCTACAACTCAACTTTTCCACAGGAATATCGCGATATATGATATACAAAATGATATTACCCAGCCCTATAGAACTCTACTTTTTACATTTTCTTGCTCAGTCTAAACCAATCATTTATATTTACAACATGCAGGATTCTTCAAAATAAACCGGAAACACATAAAAAGCTGTCATATTCACTTTAAAGGTTACACTGTGAAACTTTTCAGGAAAGCGGTAACTCAACTCCTGGTCTCCATGGTGATGTTTTACTTAGTCTTTAATGTGTGACAGTATGACATTAAACTTATTTATCTTGCTGTAGTCAGTTACTTTACCTCTTACACCAGTTGCTTGTCTCCATGGGGACAGTATGACGATAAGCATAAAACCAAAGCATGAAATATTCTCTAAAGCTGACATAACCATTTCCTATTTACTTGAATTCTGAAGTACACATTCTACATTGTAACCTTATTATTGCTTACCATACTGTTTGTATATGTGCATCCACCATAACTGAGATAAACGTGTCAGGTTACTTCTCTAATCTCTTCCCATCTTGATCACCTCGCGTCGACCTTTGACCTCTGATTGATTGCCACAAACCATCCGGGCTGTCTTTTGAAAAAGCGGTTACCATCAATAACTCCTGACACATAACCAATGAGTTAGCGCTGCTCAGGGGTTTGGGGAATTTTGTACTATCAAAGCAATCTTTTATTTCATCAGAATTTTAGATTTTTTCCCCCTCCTTCATTAGACCACAACTCACTCAGTTTCCCTCAAGACTTGTCATAAAAAGGCGGAAGGATGAGAAGTGAGAGCGATGGAGGTTGGACATAGGGTCAAGGCTGGATATTCGCGATGTGCCAAGCGAGGTGTGCATAATGGCCTAAGAAATGTTAAGAATCATTTAACTCACTCCGCCATTGAGCTAATTTAAGAGCTCCATTTATATTTAGTCTTTTCAGGCTGCGTAAGGTAATTCTCCTTTTGAATGAAAAGAACTGAATTTATTAAATTCAGTGCAATCTTTGACAAATTGCTTTCCTTTTTTAACAACATTTAACAGTTTTAGTTCACACAATTGTCAGATGCAAGTTGATTTCAAAATTCTATATGTCAATGTTATTTACTGTATAAGTTTAGAACTATGGGAATTGAGAAAAGGTGTTACAAAAGGAGAGGATAATAAGACAATGTTTTTGCATGACCTTTTCTCATCCGCTGCATTACATTTGAATGAGCTCTAGCAAACACCACTGTAAAGAAAACAGCTATAGCAATATTAGAAAGAGTAGGTCAAAGCAGCTCAGAATATATGTTAGTATGATTAGAGCAGACTGTTATGATTAGATTTTATTGCCTTTGATATTTGAAATAATGCAGTAGAATTCTTCAAAAAAGTAACTTTATATTAACACTTTTAAACTGTACCTTTCACTAAAACATAGTGCCAAGATTGTATTTGTTTTTCCTGGTTGGACTTGGACAGCAAATTTGAGATAGATTCCACAGCTGTTAACTGGCAACTATACTGTATGGATTCTGTTTTAGATGTCAAATCAACGTGGCTATTTTTAACTTTTATGACAAGCTGATGAACAGCACCATGTTGAGCGTCACATTCACCTAAAACTAACCCCAAACCTAATCCTAAAATCTAACCTACCCTTTAAACATGGCAGTGTCTGTAAGAAATTGATAATTCGTTATATAAAAATAGTAATACCTTTTTTTTTTCTTTTTTTTAACCAAACGTGATGTGGCAACTTCTACTCCATATGGGTAATTAGAAAACACAAGAAGCTCAAAAAAGACTAAAAATGTTTCATAAAAAGATTGATAATAATAAAGACAGTTCCACTTGTGACAACTGTTCTTTCAAATCAGAAGACAATGACATTTTTGGGCAAAGAATGAGCCAAGTGTTCACAGGTGGTACCCCAAGCTGTAATTCTAAAAAACTATATTGTAAAAGATAAATATCTAAACCATCATTCGTCATCTCAGCCAAAGTAAAATGTGCTCAAGGACTGTGCTTTTTGTTTGCTATTTCATAAATTTTTGTATGTCACTAGGTAGCGAAACCTGACCCTGTCTGGTTTGTCTGATTAGCTCTTGCAAAGTTGTGACAAAAAACAAAAAAAAATATGTCTGCCCAATTTGGAGAGGCACATTGGGCAAACTTCTGACTTCTGCGGCAGACTTAAAGAACACATATTAAGCAGAATTATTGAGTTTTTAAACATTGCTTCGTCATCAAACACACAGCTGAGGTTCTGTCTGTGAGGCACTGTTCTTTTCCTTCTGATCCTCTGAACAAAAGCTGCTCTGAATGTCCCAGACTGTCAATAAATCATCAAAACCTATTTTGAATCTATATTTTTTTTAACTTGGGCATATGAGATCACTTTGATTATTTACTCTGTGTAATTTGAGTAATTCCTGACATAGGAAAAGCATTACTGCCTTTTTACACTTTTTGTAAGTTCTAATACATAATATAAAGCCCTATTGAGCATTTTTAAAAACAAAAACAATGTGAATCTATTATTTAAAGTTAGCATCCAATCCTAAAAATATCACAAATGATTCAAACATCCAGTTACAATCATAAAGTAAAGATGGCTTTGTTCAGTCCAAAGATGGGTATAATTACATCCCACAAGACTTGTTGAGAATCTCTTGAGCCAGTAATGACAAGCCCAACAGTCAAATTAAACAATTTCAATTCAATCCAAGAGCTAAGACCAAACCTGCAATAAAACTCTCTCTTATCTATCCCAACTTTAAATCTGAGCACTTTAGGTGGCACCATAGTGTGACCAAAATAATATAGCAAGATGATAAGCGGATTCTAATCAGATGTAATCCAACTATCATCCTTGCCCTTAATATGCCACTGGACCACGCTTGATTGCTCCCACATGCCCAGCAACACGTCGACTTTGATCATCAACCGGACACTCCTGATGTTTCTTAATTATCCAGACAATGGATCGAGGTGCTGAAATGGGAAATACACGGCATCCTCAGGTTAATTTGAGGTTCATTGAATTACTGTGAGAATTAACAAAGAATTAGCTAATGAAGATGGAGAACCTTTAACAGCAAAAAGAGGAAAGGTTTCTGCCACAGCAAAATATACCTCATCCCGGATAATTAAAAACTAGTGTGGAAATCAGAGAGAGTTTGTATTCAGCAGAAGAAAGGCGGATCAGAGAGCGCCGAGAATGGGAATGACCTGTGAATGGCCCGCAGGGAACGGGAGCAAACGGCCCGACCTCATCTCTATGGGTTTGAGAGACCGATTACACAGCGCACTGTTTAACGGTTACAACGGAAACACAGCCAATACAATTTCTTTTCTACATCTACAGATATTAAATTAGTAGAAGCGCCATCAGTGGCTTTGTTCTACAACACTGAGTGACGCCATTTTCCTCTGATTTATGTGATGATGCAAATCAACTGAACACAATGGCAGAAGTTGCACTTTTATCAGATAAAACACTAAAACCTGCATTTCCAGCAAAACCATGAGCAGAACTGGCTGATTTGTGTCTTTTCAAAATTATAATGGCAGTTATATTTCCCCAACCGATTATAGATAAGAAAAGCAAATTTATACAACTTCTATTTGTTTATTTTCTTATATAAATTGTCTGCTGTTCTCACTAGCAACATGAAAAAGAGGGCTTAGTAGTCATTAGAGTATTAGAAGATGCACATAAGAACAGAAAAGTTAACTTTATCTACAATAAAATACTCAAAGGTTTGTAAACTCAACAATGACTTGTATTTTTCAATAGGGTCGCTAAGTTTGTGCCACCTGACACTCTGGATCATAGTTTTGAGGGCTAATGCTAAAGGCTATGGGGAAAAACAAAGGCGACCACAGCTCCGATGCGAAGTGTTTAATAGTATCAGAGCAGAACTGCGCGCCTACTAATTATATAGCTCTGTCCGAACGTGTGCCCTATAATTACTTTATAGTGCAGTATATAATAGTCATGCCATTCTGTAGTGGTGTCCGAATGTCCAGTAGATCAAAACGTAGTTCAATCAAAATTTCCCACAATACATCTGGAAAAGTAGTGGGCATTGATGGTCCTTAGAATGGTCAAATCAGACCACAATGTATTGCGAAACTTAAAAAACAAAATGGATAGCGTCAGGTTTTTAATTGGAAGATGATTTTAAAAAAGCTGCTTAAATGAACTGTTGAGCCAGAATAATAAAGACAACAGTTAGCTGAAATCCGTTAGCCATAAAGAGGCTAACGTTAGCTGCTTACCTTGAATTATCTAGTCAATTTGCTGGTTAATGTGGGGTCTAAGTTAAACAAACTTGTATTATGATTAGTATATGGGTGTGTCAGGCCGACTTGATCAGTATTTATAATGAAAGTTCATTTTTATCGGAAGTCAAGTGACCTCCCTTTGGACGTTTCATGTTCAAAAGACCAGATGAATGAGTGCACTGAACAGAGCGGGACTTTATAGTGATTGATGGTTAGGGAACCAGTGTGGACGTTCAGACACAGCGCATATCTATAACAGCCTCAACATTTCCAACCTGTGTGTACAAATGTTGAACTTACACACGATCTTAAAATGGGCTTCACCAATGAGAAACGTTTGTGTGGTAAAGTTAGCTACTGCAATGAGAACAAAACACTGGAGGACCTTTTAATTAACTGATATCGATCAAAATACTTATGGGACCATCTTAACTCTATTGAACTCACTTTTATTATTACTTACCACTTCACAGACCAATTAGAGATACACTTTTCCAGCAGTATGTTACTCCAAAGCAAAGAGAGCTAGAACAAAAATGACAATCTCACATTTATTGACAATTTGTAATGGGTGCATTGATTTTAAGCGCTTTTTACCCGCACCGAACTTGCAGTCAGTGTACATCCAGGGTTAGTCACAACTGAGTCTTAAAAGAAGTTGATGATTGGTTGGTGACGTATAAGGCAGAGACATAAACAGATTGTTTAGTTGTGAAAATATAGCAGGCGGAGCTAGCATCACACTAGCAGTGAAGCTGGCTGTACATGAGATGAGCCCTACGATTGTTTGCGATTTTTAGACTCGTAAAAAAAAGAACAGGCCACAAACATAAGAACATTTACAACGATTATTTGTCTCACAGTCGCATCATGTCTGCAGGAAAAACAGAGACGACACCGACTTGGGGAGCGTAGCAGTGAGCGGAGAACACGTGATTGAGTGTTTTCTTTTATGTGCGCGTTTATAAAAATGAAACAACAAGAATGATGAAACGCCAGTAGATTAAACCAGGTTAATAAAGGAGAGCGGATGGTCATTAGAGGTAAGGAGCGGTTACACTGACACATAGTGGGTGTGAAATGAAAAAGTTAAAACAAACGATGTTCTATAGTCTAGTAAAGTTTCTTCACACATCATTCATGTATCAGGTGCGTTGGAGATAACGTGTATAATGCTCGCATTTTGATTACGTGCACAAAGCATTATTTACAGATGACGAGGCAATGATTCTTCTCTATTTTACATTTTAAGATCTGCCGTCACAAGACAGATGCACAAGATGCTGATGTTGTAAAGGTCCTCGCGCTCGTGCAGCATGTGAACCTCACGATGAAGCTCCCTGACAAATAGTCGCAGCAACGCACAAACATAAGGAGAGAAATGACACAAAAAATCACTTACGAAAAACTTTACTCTGGCCACATTTCCCTGAATTCGTTGAGGGGCTAATCAGGCTTAAAATTGGGCCAAAACTCCTGCAGTGTGCAGAAACCTTTAACCCACAACTGCCATTAGCATTATTGGGTCACAATGTTGGGCTGATAAATGATTTCATTCATTTCCCTGTCTTGAGGACAGTAAATTACTGTATATCTCATGAAGTCCACATTTGCATATGTGTTGAATGTGTGTATGATAAAGCTGTTCTATATTAAAAAGAATGAACAGTCCATAGGAAAACTAAACATTACTAAGCTTTACTATATGTTAGTCCGTAAAATGTGATTCCTTTGAAGCTTTACTTTTTAGATCTTGTGAAAGACAGCTATCCATATAAGTGTAGACACATTGATACCAGTAAAGTCTAAGCCGTGCATATGTTATTTCCCACTGGCATTGAAATCTATAGTGTATGGGTAGGAAAGATTACCATGCACTCAGACTAACATGTGTTAGCCATAGCTCATCCATCTTGAATGAAAATTACTTGACTTGCATAGAAAATACCCTTTTCAATAAGTGTCCTCCAAATCACTCACACGTTGATGTGTGAGTGATGAAAATTGATGACCACTGATTAAGATAAAATGCATTAACAAAGACTAGAAGTTTAGAACGGAACACACAAGATCATATTAGAAATTAGAGGGACCCACTTTGTTTTTTTTTTTTGTTTTTTGCTATTTTCTTTTTTTTTCTTTTTGACTTCTTCGTTTTTCTTGTAAAATACTCTGAAAATATTGCTTGCTTGCTTTTGACGGCTTATTTTATTTCCTGTAAACCTGTATTATAGATGTGATCAGTTTTCAGCAGGTTGATGTAAGTCTTTGTGCCCATGTGAGGTTTTCCATAGCCTGTTTGTTATGCATAGCGAGTTGCTATTTGTAATCTGCAGCAGATTTGTTACTAATTGGTGAAAGGTTTTTGTACAACATTGTGTTTAGAATGTAATCTTGTCATTTGATATTTAGCATCTGTGGGTGTGCACCATCCAGTGATTTCTCCATCTGCTTTGTTAGTGTCCAACTTTCTATACCTCACTGTAACAATGTCTCCACTGTCGCTGAGAAAAATCAGAGTTAGCTCAGATTTGTCTTCCATATGTTGTTCTGATTTTCATGTCTTGATCTGAGAACAAGACCCATGATTCAAAATACTGTATATTAAATCATTAACTTTCTCCGGTGGTTCTTGGCAAACAAACAAGCACTTATTACAGTTTGTGCTGCAGCCAAAATCATAGAACAAGAACAAACTTACATGTCCATGATCAAGCATCAAAATTGCAGTCTTTCCCTGGATGTACACTGAATGAGAGTTCAGTTTGGGTCCCACAGAGCTTAGAAATAAAACCAATGCACCCATGTACACAGACCTCTGAGGAATGCGGATGCGAGTGCATGAGCTGCTTGGACTCCCGTTAAGAATCCGCTAGAAGTATATTTTTCACGGAGACCGCAGAAGTCCGATGCAACTTTCAATTCATTATACGAGAGCTCTCGCTGGAATTTGCGTGAATCCACGTGGCTTTAGACAAAACCGGACCGTAGTTGACAACATCTGGTGTACGTGCACTTTGCAAGAAACCCGCACATGTCCTGACCAGTCAGAACTTGCAGTCAGTGTACATCCAGACACAAAGGAAAAGCCCAAACAACTGCCTGATCAGATATCGACCAAATTGAGACCAATGGATCATATACAAAAATATCTAAATATCTGCTCCCAAATAATGGCCGGCCAATATACCGGTGTATCTCTACTTTTTGTGTCAACAGGAAAGAGGTGCCTGTAAGTTGAGTGTTCTTTGCATTAACACCATGACCTACTTTCTGGCATAGGCTTTGCACTTGGCTGCTGAGCTTTCTGTATTGTGTTAAGACACCTAACACTTTTGTCCGTGAAAGTTCATATGACTTTTTTTTTTTTTCTTTTTTTACTTTAAATATGTAGTTCTACATAAATCAGGTATAGGCTACACAGTTGTGATGAAAATATTAGTAACAATTGTGGTCTTGTAAACATTAATCTAAAAAATGATTTTTGATCGAATGTATTTTTTACTTGTTAAATAAAAAAAAAAATCTGTTGCACTGAAGGAAAAAAAGAATACAAACTTATGAAAAACACTTCTATATAATGTACTTAAGTGAGTTTTTTCCAACCAGTCATAAGGACATTAAGGCCACTATGTAACATTCGGAGATCCCTTTCCAGAAGCACAGATTCCCATTACAAAAAAAGGGATCTAAAAGTATATAAATATTAAAGGTTTAGATGGATATCTACTTAACAGATTTTTTCTGAAATTCTACAGGAATTTTTAAATGGAAAATCTATACCTCCAGAACCAGGGTGTAGACGTGACTGACCAACCTCTGGTGGTCTAACCTCACTGTTATTGATGCTTTTCACAGTGCGCAGTCTAACATTATGGGAAATATGTAGTGCTAATGTATCTCTGTGAAGTACAAAAACTCTAAAGCTATATTTTTGACATCCAGACAATGCTAATACTAAAACACATCCAATGATTTACAGAGACTGAAGACTAATATATATTTTTAAGAGCTTTAACAAAATGGCTGGTGTCTTTATAACATTTGTTTGAGCATATTAACTTGGAACAGCCAATCCATTTTCTTATGTGGGTTTGGAATTTGCGTAATTGTTGCAGTTATTGCCTGTTAGTGTTACCAATAACACTATCTCATTAAGATACTCATCGCTCCGGGATCCCACAAGGCTCGATATTAGGCCCGATGCAGACTAATGACTTTCCATGTAAAGCCCTGTGGTTCGGCAACATGCAACCAATTCTTATGATCACATCAAGACAATAATGACATGAAAGAGAGAACGGGGACTCAAAAGATAACTGTGGATTTAAATGGCTGAGAAACAATTGTGGGGATATTAAGAAGCGTCAACAGTCCGGAACCATGGCAGCAGCGGGGGAATGAATGGCATTAATTGGATAAGGCAACGTAAGAGAAGGCAGTTATTAAAAATCATAGCTTATTACGCAGAGCAGAAGGGGAAAGTGTAGCATCAGCATGTGCAGCTAATTGGGATAATTTAACAACATTGCCACTGTATTATACACGAAACACAAATGCTGCTTATTTATAATGAAGGAGAACAGCCAATGGGCTCAAAGCATTTAAACTGGTCAAGACGGATGTACTGAAATTAGATCTCTGCTAAAATTGCTATTGCAGAATAAGGGAAACGCTATCAACATTCACTAAGTATTTCGGGTTTATGCTCAACTTCAACTGGCAACAATTTAATTTCTTTTCATTCACGACAAAATTACAACATCAGGCGCTTGCAAAGCTTCTATATCTAGGGGGAAAATTCACATTTAAACTTTCTGTAATAGGCAAAACCCAGAGTCATTCCCAGAGGTGAGAATTCATTCATTCACAAATGCTACAAAATTATAAACATTTTTAAGCTGTCTACATCCTCAAAGCTTATTAAGAAGTAGTTTTAAAGCTTCATGTTGTTTAGCTTCAAATTACTGCATATTTGTGAATATTTTTAGATTTAGGTTTTGGTGAATTGGTATTACCACAGAAAGTCACTAATATTTTCGGTTGCACCAAACATGGACACAGTTTCAACAAAATCAAATGGATAGATAGCTTAAAATAATTTCAGTGTTGAAACTAATCAAATGGTGGTGGTTGTGGTGTGGAAATTTTTTTTCTATAAAAGTCATAAAATGTCATATCGTATGCATTAGAAAATTGGCTTGCAAAGATATGAGGACATTCAAGTAAGCTGAGTAGCTTTCTGTCTTACTGTAAATTCTTGGCATGTGATCTGTTATAATTTAAACCATTCTTATGATTAACACTTTATACTGCTTTTATTATACTCAGAGTCTAGTTCTGGTATATTTCTTTTAAAGCATTCATTTTTCTATCAAGATGTGCAGTTTAAAAACACAAACGCACAAATGCATTAGGTTTAACCCTCCTGTCTTACAACTAAATCACATCACAAGGTACAACACCATGTTTTCAGATTGGAAAATAGCCTAAATATGCTGGATGTTGTTCACTAAATAAAACACACATTTAAACAATATCCTAAATGGTATCCCAATTCATACTAAAACCATAAAATGTGCTTTTTTATACAAGGTTGTTCAAAAGGAGTCAAAAATAATGATTTTAATCAAGAAGGTGTGAAAGGTGTGAGCTTGTTGACCTGCTACTTGCCCTCTGAAGTCCCTCCACCTCGGTCCCAATTTGTCTCTGTATTCCTCTCTTCACTTGGTGTTCTTTTTCCAGTGGGCTGTTTGACAAGCTGCCAGTCCTAATGCCCCTAGTGCAATGTCCCTTGTCAACTTCCATAAAGTCTAATATCTATCAGAGCTTCCTCCAACAAAAAAGAAACTTCCATTATCAAAGTGATTAAAAATGATCTTTAGTTTCAGGGACAGCCAAGGGTACTGCGTGTTTAGACAAAGAGCCAAATGCCCGTAAAGTTGTGAATCTGCATATCTTTACCATCATCAGCGCTTGTAATGGCAGTGTCTAACCTCTTTGTCTTGTTGGCGTGACCTCTTCCCCCTTGTTGCGCATCGGGTCATTTGCATTGACTCGTTGGCTGTTTCATTTGCCACTTTGAGAGTGCTAAATGCAACTATATGGGAGTGTACGCAGATCAATTAATCAGGCTGACCTTGACACCAAAATGTAAATGCACTTGTTAGATAACAGGCACAGCACATAATCACTTGATCAAATGGATTTTGCAGCCCAGGCTAAACAATGTGTCCGATCTAACAGCAAAGACTCTAGAGATCAATCAACAGTTGCCACGACGAACAGCAGGCTCTTCTAACAATCACACATTTACATTTTAAATGAGCTGGTATAAGCCTTGAAACAACATTAGTGTGTTATAACATGAGCAGGCGATGAGTGATTTTGCACAAAATACATCTGTGATTTATTAAAGCTCTGGCTTCCCAAAAAGGAGGTCGTGAGTTCAACACCCAGGTCGGACCATATCAACATCTCACCATCTCTCTGGGTGGAGTTTGCATGTTCTTCACTTGTCACAGTGGGTTTTCTCCGGGTACTCTGGTTTCCTCCCACCTCCAAAAACATGCATGTTTAGGTTAATTGTGCATCAGTGTAAATTTCCCCTAGAGCAGGGATCTGCAACCTTTCACAGCAAAAGAGCCATATTTGCCCTATTCAACAAAATCAAAGTCAGAAAGAGCCACAACTGTCTCCCTCGCCCGCCAAAAAACAAAAACAACAAAAAAAAGCTTTAGACAGTTAAGGGAATGAAAAGTTTGTTTTACGAAAAAATATACTGTGTGAATTAACAAAACATATTTTAAAGGCAAAACTAATCAGATTGTTTAGCACATTTCTGCAATCCTCCTGCGCATTTTTGAAAGAAACACCAATTATATCCGTCAACAATTATATCCGTCAATACATTTAGAAATGTATAAATAATCACTATACATACACTTAACTGAAAATTTAAAATTAACATAGACTGTAGAATAGTAAACAATGGTCTTGAATGTATAATCTACTTCCTCAATCTCAATCAAATCTCAAAGAGTGATGTCTTTAAAGAGCCGCATGTGGCTCTTAGCCACAGGTTGCAGACCCCTGCCCTAGAGGATGAACGAGAGAGTGAATGGTTGTCTTTCTAGCCCTGTGACAAGTTGGATACTGAACAGGGTGTTCCCCCCCAATAAGCGGTAGACAAATGAATGGGGATATCCTCTGCATGTCTCTATGGAACATTTCCAGGGCAAAACAATGACATCTCTACGTATGTCCACAATCAAGTGACAGACTGAAAATTTGTGTTGAGCCTTTAGTTCCAAGAAACCAAACAGAATATGTTTAATTAGGTGCACAATAGAACAGCACGCAGAGATAACTGGCGGCCCTCCTAACACACAACCACCAGAATCAGTTTTCCTTTGAAACAATTACTGCTGTTACACTTGGCTCATATTGAGAAAACTACCGTCCAGAGTGAGTCAATGTGAAGCTTGTTTGAATCATTTTCTCTTTGTATTTTGTGCACTGCAGAGTAAAATACAAGGTAAGCAAGAGAGAAATAACACAGACTGTTAACTTTCACTCACACAAAGAATCCAAGGCTCAGAAAAGATGCAGAGGAGACTGACCAGAGACTTCAGCTTTGGGATTTTACCTTCAACTTTAGACAACCAGACAGACAAAACAACCTTGGGCTTGGTGACGTGATTATAACTAGGACCTGCTCTAGTGGCTCCAAACAAGATTTTTGTTGTGATCCCAATAAAAAATATAAGAAATTGCAGTAGAGTGGAGAAAAATGAGCTTCTCTAGAAAAGGTTAGCAAATATAGCTTAAAAACTGTGACACTGGAGGGGACCACCCAAGCAAGGCCAAACAGAACATTACTTACTGCTATCCATGAGAGCTTAAAATGCTCCAAATTGATTTAGTTTAAAAAAATATATATATATATATATTTACATACTTTTAGATGGACAAGAGAAAGTTTAAAGTTGGGGTAGCTAACTTTTTTGGTTGTAAATAAGTAATTTTTGTGTTTTCCACCAAAAAGTATATGATAAAAGCAGCACTTTGAAGCATTCTGATTGGTTGAGCTTTGGTGGGTCCACTCCAGTTTCACTTTAAAAGAGGAAAAAAGAGGTTTTAAAGTCATAATTGCAACTTAAACATAATACCTGAATTGATATTAACAGTGTGTTGAAGGATTTATAAAAAAAAGTTGTCAGATTTAAAACCTAAACAGTGTGAAAATCACCTACTCTTTTATATTCAACCAAATAGATTATGCATCACACCCCTAACTGGTCTATAGGTTTAAAAACATGTTACAAGCTATGATACTATATATCTACCTGACTTTTGCAACTAACATTTTTTTTTGGTAATTGATTAGTAGGCCTAATATTCTTTTGATTAATTAGTTGATTAGAATGCAAAAGTGTCTTGAACACAAAATATCTGGCAAATCTGAGCTGTGGTACCATCGCTTGATAACGTCATGGAGATGTAGATTTTAGGTTTGTCGTGTTGAGTTTTATCAACACTAAAACTGGTACTGAAATTAAATAGTCATTTGAACAACAATAATTGATAATTAATCTGAGGCTTTTGGGATATTTGGAACTTATATAAAGACAGGCTAACAATTATTCAATTACTAAATTAGTTAGTTGCAATTAATCGATTAACTTGCAGCCCTAGATTAATCAAAAGAATCTAAAAACTAATCAATTACCAAAGTGTTCTCTAATTGCAGTCTTATTTGCACTATTTTGTTGTTTTCAAATGATAAATATACTGATATGTAGACATGGGCTCAGGAGTCCTCCATCTCCAGGAAAATGTGAATTACCGGTACTCATGTATCATCATTATTTGAATAGATTATGCAGATGATGGCTATTTATACTGCCAGGTCTTATGCAGCCAGATAAGCTAGTTTTAGAGTGCTGCAGACATAAATATAAGCAGCTTATATGTGGCTCTACCATGTGGGCACACAACTAGCAGTTTTTAAATTACGTATTCCTTAATACAGCAAAACACTAACAGACAATTATCTACCACTGCACCTTCAGTAATTTGGAATGAAACATGAAGAAAAACTACAGTCTACGCTAATGCTTTGTGTTGCTTTAGTCAGCATGTAACTGTGGTCACCCGCTGCAATTTAATTACAATAATATATGTAAAACCATTCACGATTTCAAACATAGCTGCAAGAAGCTTTATCGTAATGCTACATTCAAATGAGTGAGGTAAATGTGCAATGTCGTCATTTCTGAGAGGTTCCAGGAGAGATAATAGCAGGGGAATAAATGTGATGTAGTGCCGAATATAAAAGGTGGTGAAATACAGTTGCCTTAAGAGAATATCGCTGTACCGTGCATCATTTAATGACCAGTGAGTCCGGTAGTAGTTCTAGTCTGCCAGCCAGCAAGTCCACTTTCTTAGACTGGACTGGATAAACTGCCGGTGCTTTCAAGCGTCGATTACATTACTAAGTTGGTAGTGCGGTGGTGTGAAGTAGGTCGCAGACGCTGAAGACGACAGTGAACAGCAGTGAAATTAGGGTTTTGACTGAAGAGAAAATGCAGAAAAGGCAAAATAAGTTTAATTAAGACTGTAATGTTCTGTCCACACTGAGCTTAGGAGGGATTCTGACAGCAGCAGTAAAAAGATGAGATCCAATAAAGTGAAGAGTGATATTTTAAAGAAGTGAAGCTTGGATTTTAGAGTGCATATTCCGTGAGCACAAATAAAACAAGTAGTTATTTGGAGTAATTTTATGATTAACTGGGATAAATCTGTCAAAACATGTCATTTTGGGGAGAAGACATGTCTTCCTGCAGTGGACTTTAACACTCTGTCAACACAAGTTTTATTGCCGTTGCTAGTGAAAAACATTCACAATCTTGGGAGTGAAAAATAAAGCAAAGATATGGAATGTAATAAATAAATAAAATAAAATACATATACAGTACAGTCTACAAACAACAGTGCAATGTTAAACAAAAGGGTGACAAAAATTCAGAAAAGCTTTTTAAAGCAGTCACTCCGACTTTTTCCCCTTTATGCCTGTCCCACACACAGCTGTCCGCCCTCCGGCCCATACGAGACACATTTAGAGTTGAAGACAGGCAAAGGTACAAATTGCACACTTAAGCTATATCTGCTCACAAAGTAAGGAAACTAGATTCTCGTTCCTCTGACATAAAACTATCAGTCAAAAATAGATTTGTCGTTGAAGTGAATTGCTTAAAGTGACTGGTGCAAGAATTGTTCAACGACAAAGGGGCAGAAACTGTTCCAGTAATGTGAGTGTGGGGTTCTGGTCCTGCCTGAAGACAGAGGCTCAAAATATCCATTGTTCATGCTTAGCAAAAAATCTAATTGTTAACATGACTTTTAACAGAATTAAATGAGCCACTTAGAGTTAAGTTCATTCAAGATAGTAACCGGATAGTGACTTAACTTTTTTTAATTCAAAAAGTAAGATAGATAAAACCAAAAACCACTTGAAATAACAGCTTTTCATCAAAACGCTATACCTTTGATTTCTTTTTTCTAAGCTCTATATATCTTACACAAACGAGTCAAAAAGAAGTTTGGAGGCAAATCACAATTTCCAGACGACAGCCTTTCTGATGGGAAATTGATCAGCCTGATAAATGCACGAGGTGAAGGGCCTTTGAGGTAAAAGATGGGAGAAGACGAGGGAAGCATTGTTTACTTTCAGGTGGCGTTGGACAGAGCAGAATGAGAGACCGGACAGTACGTGATAAATTCTCCTAAAGAGGGAGCACTGGACATCTGACAGAAAATGTGACTAGGCCTCCAGGCTGCCCTCTGCATATCAAGCAGAAGGTCTGAGTGATGTTGTCGTGGCATTATTGACTCTGGGACTGAATGAGAATGGCAGCAGGAGGAGGACGGGTCTATGATGTTTACCTAATGCAGAAGTTGTGAAGTCCAGTACACTTTTGCTGTCTTATTGGATTGGCATTTTCTATTTATTTTGTACTTGAAAAATTAGAGAAAAGTTTAGGGGGAAGTTGGATGGAACTCAAAATATAAAACAACAATTTAAAATCAATATGTCTCAAAAAGAAAGCTTTGGCAGTGTTTTGTTATTTTTAAATAAGACCATTTCTCACAATGTGATTTTAATTCAAAATGGCTTTTATAATAAATCAAGTAATGACTTTAAAGTGTATTATGTGCTCTACCTTTCACCTGCTTGTCTCCATGGAGAACTGTATGTGAATGGACTGTATTCATTCAAATACAGTTGTTGTCAAAATGACCTGGGAAAACACATGTACACTTGAAGGTACCATATATTGCTGCGTTCCAGGCAACTGGGACCTGGGACATTTCTCACTTGAAAAATACCAGTTCCCAGTTCAGAGCGTTCCAACGTAATCAACTCGTATGTAAACATTATGGCTAATGCTAATCTTTAAGCTAAACAAAAGTAACGGCAAATAACCTGTAATCAATGTTTACATTGTTTTTGCGTCAGTTAAACCCCTTAAATACATTTATTGTGGTTATTGTTGAGCTTGTATGTGAAGTGGGGCTTCCTCGACCAGGTCCCAGTTCACAAGTGGGATTAACCAGTTCGAGTGGCGTTCCAGCGCATTTTTACAAGTGGGAAGTGGCACATATACCAGTTCCCAGTTGCCTGGAACGCACCATAAGTCGATATTAGGGATGGAAAATCAATCAAAAACTTCAAAAATTGTGTAAAGTATGCAGTATGCAGACTTAAACACACTCTCTGTGATTGTATAAAACACACAATAATACAATAACAGCCACGATGTTTGAAGAAACAAAGTGTGAACTTGTGCAAGGCCTGACTGAATGTGCTTTATTATGTTCTTTTAACAAATGATTGGTAGACGAATATCTAAATATGGACACTAAATATTATTGTTTACTGTTCAAATGTTCATAAAAAACATGAGTTTGAAGCTCTAACAACAGTGTCTTTGTTTTAAATGTTCATTATTATGGTTTATTTTGTGTCTTAAGGTAAAAAAACAATGTTAACATAGATAAACATAGATAAACAAAATTAGATAAACATAGATAAACAAACTTAAACAAAATCGAAAATCGTGGCTGCAAAATTGAAAACTGAGTCGAATCGTGACTTAAGTGAAGCGTCCAATCCCTAGTCGATATTGTTTAATGCCATATTGTAGAATATTCCTGGCAAAAAAGTTCCATAAAGTTAGGGCTGGGCCATTAATCGAGAGATCAAAATCGAATCGAAACGAAACAAATTGTCAATAATTTGATGGTGGGTTTTGAATCGAAAGATCAAAAAACAATGTCAGTAAAAATGTGTCGTTTGGAGCAAAAGTTAAGCTTTGAGGCAGAATATTGATATATTGTTTCAAAAAAATCTCTTAAATGTAATTGCCTGGGATCCAGAATGACATTTCTCTGTATTTTTACACAGAGAAAATGTCAGTCTGGTCGCCCTCCCTCCAAGGGCGTTTCCTTCTAAATCCAGATCGTACCGTGCAATGAAAATCGTTTATTTCAGTCACGTGGTTTTTGCTAACAACGTCCCTGCTGTGCGCAGCGCGCATGGATCTAGGCAGCGCGGCGGAAGGATAAACAACATGGCGCACCGGAAAACCGAGAGTTTGTTCCATTCACCGGTAAATGCCGTTTTAAATTACCAAAAAGACATCGTGTCAATAGTCGTGTTCAAGATGGTCAAGGCAGTGCAGTCGGCTCGAGCCGGTAAGGCGACCGCCCTTACCTGCAGATGACAGCGCGAGAGAAATCCCAACAGCTTACGGCACTAGAAGCCTTTATGCTCTTCTCTGATTGGTTCCCTCCGCTGTCTGTTAGGTGAGCTTTGTTCCGTCCTAGAAATCCAGATGACTCGAGGGGCGACCAGACTCATCCGCTGGTGCAGCGGTGAGGCTGGATTCTCCAGGCAATAAATGTAACATATTAAAAGTTTTTGTTTTGTTTATGTTTATGAATGGCATTTTTCATTTGTTTTTGAAATGGTTTAACAAAAATGAAGCAAAAATCTAAATCGATATATATGAGAAAAAAAATTGTCATTTTATTTTTTCCCAGATCGCCCAACCCTACATAAAGTGTCCGTTCCTCAACTAAAAAAATGTTGTGCAAATAGTATGCTTTACATACATTTCCAAATATTTTGCAAGTTCAGGCCTTTATTTTGCTGACGAGAGGTGGGGACATGAACCAAAAGGAATTGCTAAAAACAAACTACATACATAGTTATTTTCTTACATAGCTCACACGTAGGTCGTAGTCCTTCCACTTCTGTCTCTTGTTCTAAATCTCATAAAGGAGCAGCAGAGGACTCTGGAGAGGGCATGCTTTCAAATTCTGACTGTCCAAAACATTTCTTTTTTTCTAACCAAGTGCGGCTTAAATGTTTAAAGATGAGCGAGTACCAGCGCGAGGGCATGTTGCTGTGTTTGTGGGAAGAGATTACCACGACTCAGTGCAGTTTTAAAGGCCACCCCAGAGACCAGGGTGTATTATGGAGGGGCGGTCTGCGCGTGTGCCCCAAGGCGCTCTGTATACGGGTAAGTGAACTTCCATGTCTCCTGTCAGTGTTCCTGCTCCATGGGAAGAGAAGAGCAAAATGATTTGGCCTACGGAATAAGCCTTACACAATGATACACCCAAAATAAGAGAGAGAACAAAATGAACTGAATATAATGGCGCTGTGCTACATTCAATAGTTAACAAAGTCGGCTTATTTTCTAGTTCTAACTTACTGGCTTACTCTAACTTATTGGCTTCATTTTCAAATTGATTTTATAAGGCTTAATATAATTTGTTAACTTTACTTTATGTCTTTTTAGATTGCTATTAGCCTAAGGCAGCATTTTGGAAGCTGTCTGGCTTAAATATAGTACTATGCATTAAAGTTCCAATGAAATAATACATAAAGAACAATAGAGACGATAGTGAGTTTGCCATTGTGTTCCGAATAGGTAGTAGCCAGTGTGGCAGTTTGGGAGAGCCTCTTATTTACTTTCTGTAATTGGCCAGAAAATGTACATTTTTGAACGCAACGTGAATCTGGCGTTTTTATTTCAATATTGACTTTATAAATCAGCTTGATCGACAGCAAACACAATGCAATAAAAACTGGTTGCAGTCGATACAGCACTCCTAATTAGGCTTCATTGGCTGGAACCAGGGGTGCACGGTAGCAGAGTGGTTAAAGCTCTGGCTTTACAATAGGGAGGTCGTGGGTTCGACTCCCGGGCCGGACCATATCAACATCTCACGATTTCTCTGGGTGGAGTTTGCATGTTCGTTCACCGTAGGTTTTCTCTGGGTACTCCGGTTTCCTCCCACCTCCAAAAACATGCATGTTTCAGTTAATTGGGCATCACTGTCAATTTCCCCTGTGAGTGATAGTGACAGTGAATGGTTGTCTGTTTAACCCTGTGACAAGTTGGGCACTGTCCAGGGTGTTTCCCACCTAAGATCCAAAGTGATAGGCTCCAGTTACCCGCGACCCCTAATGGGAACAAGTGGTAGAAAATAATTTTTTGGGTACTGAACTTTCTCAGGTTGAAGCTTTTATTTTGTAAGATACTCTTTTTATTGACTCCTTGTAATCTTGAGTATTGACACAATAGGGTTGGATAACCAAAGCCAAAGCATTGATCATGAAACTATAGAATTTAAAAGTGATCTTGATGTGGTACACTTTTTAAATACATTTTCCCTGTAAAATTTCAAGATAAATAGGAGGATAAATGAGGACGACCTAAGAGAGTGAATGGCTGTAAATGAATGGTCTGTCACTGAGCTGCTGCAGTATTTGCAATGCAACAATAGCAGCAGATTGAGTTGGACATGGTTCACACACAGGTGTACTAGGCAAGCACACAAAGCTGTTATCTGGCTCTTCCTCAGGACTTGTCTGCAGAGGTGAGCAGGTTACTGCAGCCTTTGTTCCTCACACTTGTTCTTTCTTTGTCACATCTTGACATTGGAAGTTCTTTAGAGCAGTGAGCATCCAGCACATGACTGAATAGCTTCCTTTCTCTAAGAGAACAACTGTGGCACTTCAATAACGGAAGAGTCCTTTAAACAATAAAAGCTTCAGAATTGATTTTTACCACATTACAAATATAAACAGCACAACTATTTAATCCTGAACTTTTTTATCGGTAGCATTGCCAGTTCCCTATACAACATTTAGCATTTTTCACAACTTTCCCAAGCAAGCTTTGGAATCACTTTAAGGCTAACAACAACAGCATGCTAACAACACATATCTTGTTTTGAAATATAAAAGACTTTATACTTATATGTAGTCAAGACAAAGCAAAAACATTTATTTTTTCTACTTACTTGGCTCTCTATTTCACTACTTAGAGTGGGTACATACTCTCAGTCATTAGTTCTCAGATAAAATGATTCGTTTTGGGATAGAAGAAGAATGATTCTGCTCACATTAAAAGGAAAGTTAGCCTTGCTATGCCCTAAAAGTTAAACTACTCTTTTACCTTGAAAAATGAAACATCTTTTGTCTTCTTTTTGTTATTTCGTGGCAAAAAAATAAATAAAAATAAAAAAGGGATTGTGACAATCAGACCCAAAAAGAACTCTCTTTAAAAACACAGGTCTTTACTTTCATTTAGCACCAGTAAATGTTTTGCATGTGATTATACAGCCTTACAGTATTTCAAGATGGGGAGAAGGGTTTTGGAGTCTGTTCATTGACAATATGTTTTCAAAATTGGTTTGTATTTGTGATTGTGTATTCTTGGTTTTCCTGGTTACCTGTTTCACTGCAGAGGTCTTATTCCTTTGAGGCCATGATGCAATTGTAATATTGAACATTTTTGGGCTGTGAAAGCGGCACCTATAGCCTCTTTTCAAGAGTCTTCTATCATATAAATGCAGGCTCCTGCTTCTCTAAATCTATATTCAGTAAGGCACACAATCTGTATTTAAAAGGACTATTTTGCAACCTCAGCCTACCCTCATTGTCCAGCAATTCTTACTGTCTAGAGTATGTTGACAGATGTTAATATGTTTATTAAAATATTTGCTGAAAAACAGAATTATTCACAAGATTATTTAAAGGACAGGGCTTGCTATGCTGTGTAAATGACACTGAATAAGTAAACAAAGTTTTGCTGTGCTTCTAGTCCAAAGATAAATCTCCTCTAGGTCTTGTGTGGGATGGTGCATATCTCTCTACTTTCTCTAAAATAGCATGTATTACTTACATTCTTAGGCTGCTGTCTGAGTTAATCTGCCCATTAGTGAGATCTAAGCCTTAGTCAAAGTCTATCTTATCTCGGAGACAGAGGCTGACCCCAGAGGACAAACAGTTCCTCTTTATATCCCGCCTGTGTCTCCACCGTCTTTGAACTGCTCAGACAGCACTGTGTCCTATTGGCCAAGGGAACTTTATTAAAGTCTATGTGATTGGCATTAAGCAACGGTAATGAGATCAAATGTTACACACACTTCTTTTTAAATTATTGTGGATTTCTTGCTTTCACTGTGTTGCCATGTCAGTTTGAACTTATCATCACACCCAAAGGAAACTTAAATTTGATATGAATGGGAGTCCGTCAAAACTGCAAGAGACATTTCCTTCCTTCAAGAGATCAAAGAGACAAAGTTGGACAATGACTAGTTAAAACTTTATCTGCATAAAGTAATAAGAAACGACATAAGTTGGTTGCAGTGCATGTCTTATTTACACGGTGTTATATTTACCTAGGGACCTCATGTCAATTGAAATAATTCTGGTCGTCATCTGAGTTTCTAGTCCCGTGCGAATCATCCATCCATGTCTGTAAAATATCTGTAAAGTTACCCTCAATCTTACCCACTGTAATTTACCAAACTAAGACGTTCTCCTTTTATTCTAATGTCATTTAAAAGTGTATGTCTGTGTTTTAAATATGTGAACTGTATATAAATTAATCAATAATGACTGCCTTTTTACCCACAGATTTGAACAAAATTATTGTTACCGTTCCCCACGGATCATTCTCCAATGAAACTATGATCTGGAAGTGCAACCCCGCTCTCTTTCTCCTTTTAGTTAGGAGAAAGCTTGGACAGAGTGCTGCAAAATTTGGATCAGGAGATATATCACCATAAATAGATTAAAAGAGAGAGACTTTACAGCTGTTTCATAAAAAATCAGATTGTGTGGATGTGATTCTGATCGACGGACGCAACATTTACACTGTCACAGCTCAGGTAATTCAGGTTAAAACAAACCAAAAACAAAATAAAGGCTCAAGTAATAAATGTAGAAAAAAGTTGTTGTAAATTGTGGCGCCATTACAGAAAGGAGCAGGCCTCGATTACCCTTGTGAAAATCTCTGTAAAAAAAAAAAATCAGACGTCCTGGGGTAACTTAAAGTTTACAGACGTCCCTCGGCAAAGTATTCTATTATTATGCTGTGTGATTAAGTCCTAATATCCAAACAGATTTTCCATTACACTTGTAAGCTAAAATTAGTGTATGTGACTATCAATGCTGTTGCATACTGCTTCTAAAAATATGTTCAATTGCTTTTTTTTTTTTTTTTTCTCATCTTCTTCTTTTTAAACGAAATGAGCCAAACAAAGTTATCTCAAGGGGGAAGACTATTGGATTTTTTGGAAGGGAAACAACTCCAGAAAAAGCTGCTACTATTACATCAGATTTACCTGTCTTTTTACAGTCGCACAAATCTGACACAGTGTTCAAAGATTTTTGAACACTGTGTCAGATTTGTTAACATTGCATAAAACTTTAGATAATATGCTATAATCATGTGGCTAAAAACGTGGAGAAACAAAGCCTGGTTTGTGTTTCAAAATTTACCTGTGCAGTGTCCTGTTATACATTTTTGCTAATGTCGCCCACTCACTTTCAGTCAGATGAACCAAGCTGCCTTTTGTGGCGTGTGTGGAAAGAACATCTGTACATTTGAGTGCAAGCAGACCGTTGACAAAGCACAAGACACTCTCGGCTCTGAGCCATTGATTTGGACCTCGTTTTCAAAGTGGGACTCACAATCACATTTTTCACTAAGCTGAAAGTAATTGGTCCAGTCACCAGACTAAACAGATGAGTGCGCGGCCCAGTCATTTACTGTCTGAGGGAGATGGAAGATCAGGGAAAATCCATGACACTATACACACAATGCAGAAAGTCACTACATTAAATATTTAGGTTATCAACTGCATTAGGGCCGGAAGCAGTTTCTTTTATTGGAGGCAAATCAACTGTAAAAGTAATTTGCTGTAAAAGGCTGCATTGCACAGTCAATTGGGAAAAGGTCCAAGCCAGTGACAGCTTCAGGGCATAACGGAAGAAAGGCATGAGACTTAAGCTGACCAGTGTGTTTAATTGTATGTACTTTCAATGCAAAATCTACTTTTGGAGCTTGCTTTCATTCTTAGCATTTTTGATGTCAAATTAGAACTGTAGGATAGGTCTGTGTGCAATTCTCTCAGTAACCATAGATGGGCCTATAACTCATGTGGGAAAAGCTAGATTGATATGAAGTCATGCTCAGATTTTTGCACTTTAAATACTATTGTACTCTGGACTTTAAATATCATACCAGGTAAACTGACCATTTTGTATACAGCTGTTTTTCTGCACTTTAATACTATTATCCTTTGCACTAATTAACTTCAATATTGTATTGTAAGGTAACTTAGTTTTTTTTTGTTTGTTGTTTGAGTTCTAATCAGGAGCCAAATGCTCTGATTGGCTGTGCTGAGTGGTCTTCTCCAGTTCCACTTTGTGGTTTGCAAAAAAAAGTTTATAAGCTGTAATTGCAGCCAAAATGAATATATGTCAATATTAACCATGTGGATTTATGAGAGGAAGTTGTCAGATTTAAAATCTAAATCATGTTTGCAGTGTGAAAATCAGCTACCCCACCTATAAATGTCATTCATTCATGCTTGTCCTTGAAATCACAAAGTAACTGGAGCCTAGTCCAGTAGCTTAAGGAATATGGTGGGAAACACATTCATCATTGATTGATTGATTGATTGATTGATTGATTGATTGATTGGTTGGTTTATTAATTAACCTATTCATGTACGTATTTCTTTATTTATTGCATTAACTACATTTTTTGCACTTTTAGTGATATAAAAGATTGAGTTCAGGTGTATATGCCATCTCATATAGCAGCAGGGTTTGGTTCACACTTTTATCTAAAGTTTCCAAATTGAACTTCCACCTCTCAAACTGCTCTACAACAGAAACTATGTAAGCCAGTTCACAGAAGACTATGCACAGTGAGATAACATAGATAAAACCATGTTACATTTTTAAAGTTGTTTTTAGTACCCTTTCTTTGCCAGCTTCAACTATTAAAAAAAAAAAAAAATGCGTAGAGCACAAATGGCAGTCATGTGTTTCCCATGTCAGACTCAAACTGTGTCTGGATGGTTTATGGACTTAAAAACAATGCAGAAAAACTCAGAGATTTAGCATTGTGGCAACACAAACTAAAACTCAGAACAGTGTTTTCTGTGGCTCAGAGGGAAAGAAAAGTATATCACAGACAGAACTCCAGCTGTGTTTTTGAAGAGACTAAAGACTCAGAAAAGTCAATTTACCAAAATATGTGTCCTTGAAACAAAGCGACAAATTTGCAATTCTCAACTTTCAACGCTCAAAACTTTGCGTCAAACCAATATGGACATGAATTTAAATAAGCAAGGTTCTTACGCCTGTTCTTAAACAAACCAAATTAAAAATGTGTGTCGTACCTCATCACACCAACTTAAAACCATCTATCTTAATATGCAAAGTTACTAATTCTAAGTAAACCAGAAGCACCTCAGAAGTCCAGTGAAACCAGTGTTATCGCTCATCACCACAAAGAGCATGAGAAAGTCCAAGTCCAAGTCCTCATAATAGAGAAACAGCACGCTGGCAACAGAAAGCACTGCAAGAAGTCCTTAAAACCTGTAAGCAGCTGAAATCACATACAGAGGAGACAATGGACACGGCGGAACACAGCAGAGGCACAGTGAACAGGACCAAAAGGGAGAAATGCTTTGTGATTAAACCTTAATACCCTGTGGAAATTCTTGCTACACTTTTCCTCAGCCTAAACCCTGCTGGCATTGGTCCAGCATCATGAGTAAATCCATGGCCCAGCTTGACTCCAAAGAAATCTGCATTTTTTTACACTTTCACACTTACCAGCAGTTTTTTTCTGAACGAGAAATGGGTGATATGGGGAAAAAAACTGTTGAATTTTGTATTTCAATCTGATAATCTGATGAATGATGAATCTGATTAAAAAATAAAAATTGTGTAACCTGAAACTGTGATCCAAAATGGCTTTATAGTTGAACGTGGTCTACCTGTTCAAAACTGCTAGACTAAAAAGCTCATCATGGTGATAAGTCACTGCAGCAAGTGGAGAGGATTACTCAAACAGACATGAATTAAACAGAATACACCTTTGACTAAGCAATTCATGAAGGAACAATGTTACGGTTAAAAGCAAGCCAATTTGACTTAATATTGCCCCTGGAGTGCCTCATTTTCAAAACATGAAAAGAGAAATTACGGTGCGTATTCATTTGTTTTGGCGTTTTCTTATGTAGAAGTGAAACAGGGTGGACCACTCATGAATTACCTCCCACCCCGGAATTAATTATTTGTTAAGGAAAAAAGTCTGTGGATGGCTGGGGAAGTGGGGAGGGGTCCGGCCATCAGGTGAAAGTTCCTTTTAATGGAAAGAATCTGGAGCTCCTGACTGCATGGTGTGCTGTGTGAGTCATAGGGTTAGATGTGTGCAAGCATTAGCTTTTTCTTTTACTGTAATGTTCTCTGGCATAAAATCACATTTTCAATCTGGTGATTTCCATTTCTAACCAGACATGCCTAAATAAAAGCCTCTAAAAACACTGCTGCAATGCACTGTTCTACTGCTTATTCGTATGTTTGAAGTTGCTGCTATCGTTAGCCGTTTATCATGGACAAGTAAAACATCGATAGTTTGAACAATCTTTTTTCCTCTCCAACAAAAAATCCAAGTGAATGAAACCATGCATGACTGATATTAGTCTATAAACACTGCAGTGTCACAGGTTTGCTCAGTCCTTAAATCCTGTTTTTGTAGTTTTATTGAACTTTTTTTCACACTGACAGACGCCAGAGCTGTTCAGGGGTAGTTAGCGCCCTCTGCTGGAGCAATTGTGTATTTGTGTCAGTTAACCGGTCAAAGAGCTCACACTCGGCTACGCCTTTAGTCACGGTTTATTGGTTAACCATGAACATCCCTAATTCTGCTTTAGGATATTTTCAAACCAAGATTAATTAATCAAATTTTGCCCACCCAAAGACAAACAAACAAAGTTAATTAAAGTTTGCGGACCACCACACAACTGCCGCCTTGTTAGGTACAGTGCGTTCCAGCTAAAACGAGTATAACTTTGCTAATTTTGCCAACTTGAACGCCATCGCAGTTACAAATGAAAGAACTCACCTTGCAGCCGCTCATTAACAACTGAACTGATTGTGTTTGTTAATCTGATCATGTTTGGAGCTGTGCAAACAAGCTATCATAAACAAACTGATACTGCTCACTATCCACCGTTCACACACACATACACTCACACACACCAGCAGCGCTCTCCTCTCCTTGGCTAAATAATGGAGATCGGGCGGCACATCGCTTACAAGATTAATTATCCATGTCACCAGATGGGACGACGAGCAAAGGAAAAAAGGTCTGATTTTCTATTTTTTCTCCCGTAAATGCATTTTAGAGTGAGGATTCGATTGGGGTAATGACAGCCATATGTTGATGGATGACCAGAGGCGAGTATTAATCAGAAATTCACCGGGACGAAGGGTTAGATGTGTGTATGTCAGTGTGTGTGTGTATGTGAGCGGACCTTTGGAATTAAACAGGGCGAAATTACAAAAGAAGCCAAAAGTTTGAAAGAATTGAGTTAGAGATTGCCCGAGGAAATACTTTGCATAATGTATTACTAGAAATAAGGTCATGAACAAAGAGTCTTTAAATACTTTTCGGCTTTTGTTTATAATTAGTCTGCTTGTGTGAATTGGGAAAGCATAGACGTATTTTCCATTTCCACTTCACAACTTGGGGTGAACGCTGTAAACAGTCTCTTTAAAGTTGGTCTCTGCGTCTGTTTTTATGAATATTGTTTTTGTGTTTCTGTTGGCAAAGCACCTTGTCTGCAAGGTTTCCTCTGATCTCAGAAGCTAAAGAGGGTTGACTTGGGCAAAACCAAGGTGTTAGAACATTTCTCAGCTTGATTCTAGATGCTGGTCATTTCTCCCACTTCTTGACCTTTGAGAGCTTTGTCATAAAGTCAGCATTAAGGAGGTTCATTGTGCACTTGGATGAGGTGCTACTTTTACTCACTACTTGGGTAACTTCCCTTAGGAGTAAAAGTCTTGGTTTCTCTTCTTACTATGAAAAAATGTAAATGACAGCAAAATTATGTTCACACTATTAAAGCAATTACAATTATATGCTACGCAATCCTCCTCTGCATCCATAAATTTAGCAATAAACCAAAAGACTTGCAAAAGGAACATTTTTTTCCGTAGGATTTCACTTGAATCGCTCTTATTCATGAACATGTCGAGAAGCTATCAAGCAGTGCTAGAAGCTTTTATTACATTTCATTTGTTTTCTTGGAATAACAAACAATTCTTCCATTCAAACACCAAAGAGAGAGTTGAGTGACATTACGCAACAATGATGGAAGTCGGTATTAGGCTCGGGATCGTGACATCATACAGCTGTAGAATGTTCAGTTGGTCCCATGTTAAACCAATGGAGATTTTAAATAGCTAAATACAGAAAATAGCGTCAATTAAATCATATTCTGACACTACAGAGTGATAGATAAATTTACCAGTACTGACCAAGCAGTTCATTGGGTTGTTCCACGGCTGTTTAGATTACTTTTTAAAATCATTTTGTCCAATGTATTCCTATAGAAGTTCTGCTAAACTGACAACAAACATGGCGGATTTGCCATTATTTCCATGGTAACCACAGAACCTTCCCGAGCCTAATTAAATCAAACTTTCTAGCTCTCAAAAACTCTCAATTATTATTATTTTTTCCCCCAAAATATACTAGTTAAAAACAAGCTTTTTCACACAGCAAAATAAAAAGGGTGGACCACTCAAGAGCAACCAATCTGAGCGTTACTTGGTTCTTCATGAGAATAACCCCGGGCTCACACTGCATCCAGTCCAACTCCGGAGCCTTTACCAGTCCGGCCAATCCCGCGCTCTGAAAATGTTTCGTTGGTTTCAAATTTTGGAAGTTGTGAAAACAAGAAGAGCGCTGGGGAAGTAAATCTGATGATTTTCAAAATAAAATCATTACAACCTGAAATCAGCCCAAAACTTGGCGCATGTGTTCTTTGTTTACATATACATGTGCTCAGCTATCACGTAATCTCCCAAGTTACGCGTGAACCTCCGTGAGTTCAGGGTCTCGCGAGGTCGGCAGCAGAGCCTGTGGCTGCAGCAGGACTGCAAACCTCCAGAGCTACAGTGAGTCACCCACCGTAGCAAAAGCGCTCCGGTGACTGTACCGGAGTTGGGCTGGATGTAGTGTGAGCCCGGGATAAGGCATGGACCTGCCCATTGGCAAATCCGGAATTGCTCATGGCAAAGCAGCACAAAAACAACAGGATAATATACAGACATTAATGTTTCCCCTACATGTAATGATGTATGTATATTGCTTTTGGATGAAAGTCAAAATGTCTTGATTTTCTAGGACTTTGTTTAGAACCTTTTCTACCACTCCTGAGGAGATTACGCCAACGAGAACTAAAATACTTTATAAATTGATTTAGACAGTACACAGCAGTCTGAATTTGTTACAAATTGCTGCATTTACAATTTAATTTTAGGGTTAATGTGAAACTTACTGTATTTTCTCCCTCGCTGCTGCTGTTTTCAATGAGATGCCTGTTGGTCAAAGATCGTCGGTCTCAGCAACACAGTCCTTTTTTTATCCCTGACCTGTGTAGCCTCGATTTTTTTCAAAGATGCTATAAATAAGCAACCAAAGCTTTATTCCACTGGGAAGTAAAAAGGCACCTTAACAAGCTGAGAAAAGGCTACTGCAATCTTTTTGGCTCAAATGAAGATAGCATTTATACGTTCTTGGGACTTGTTATAAAACGTTGGTTCTGTTGGTGATATGTGCTTAATGTGTGCTTTTTAAGAAGTATTGACATTATGCAAATAGACTCAGACCTGGATGGGAAAGAAGAAGAGCGATGTTTGCGGTTGGACACTGGTTGTGCTAAGAATATAAAATGAATAAGTGTTATGTATATAAAATTCAGAATGAAATCACCTGGATGGCTGAGACAGTGAACTCTGCTCCTATTGATTCATCTCTGTCTGAACAGCACATTATTGTGACGTGAGGAGAATAACAAGAATCACAAACACTACTTCACAAACTTTGAATATAAACACAATAAACACAACTAATCTTCACTGCACATACACGTACTTTCTAAGTCTGTATATTTTGGAAACTTAAGAATAGTCCTGGGTCTGACTTATATAGCATGTGTATGTACAAAAATGTTAGGTACATCAATTGTTTGTCGCAAGTTTGGGATTTACAAAAAGACCCGACATAGAAATGGAAATGTATATTCAGTGCAAAAATTCTCAACTTAATAAGCTTTTAGCAATGAGACAAAAAGAGATTTGTGCTGAGAGAGAGACGTAATTATTAAGCTTGTAGAACTTTATGTTCTGTACACTTACAAAGTTTTATAAATGAAACCTGCTTAGTGATTAGTCGACTAATAGGAAGCGTGGCATAAGCTTTTTTTATGTATACATGCATAGAATCAGACCGCAGAAAAATGCATGGAAAAACAACAGTTTTTAAGGGTATCTTTAGCAAATCTTTAAAACAAAACCATTTGTCGACTAATACAATTTTGGTCAACTAGGACCATGGTTCCCAAAGTGGGGGTTGTGAAGCAAAGTCTGGGGGTCGTGCGACGATTTCTGAATTTTATTTAACAAATATGACTTGGTTTTTAGTTTTTTTTTTTTTTTATAACTTTAGCATGACTTGATATTTGTCATATAAAGCAATAAACTACAAAAATAAATGCATTTCAGCCCAATTTGAATGTTTTTTCAACTTGAAATTTCTATTTTATTTTGCTGTGGGGGTCGTGAGTCGATTACATCGTCATTTTGTGGGTCCCAGTCTGAAAAGTTTGTGAGTCACTGACCTAGGACACTGTCAACCCACTAAACAACCTTTAAATATTTGTTGTTGTTTTAGCCATGCAAAAAGAAAAAAAAAAGTTAACACAGCTGTAGGGAATGAGGAGGATGTGACACCCACACTTTATGGAACGAGCTACCAAATCTTTCTTTCACTGAGTGTGTGAGGGGGTCAAACTTTACAGTCTGTTCTGAAATGTATCATGTTGTGTTGTGAAATGTGAACATTGAGTTTCTTCTATACCACTAAAATTATTTACAATAAGCTTAAACGTTGTGGCTAGGACTCCACTGAAAAAGAGTTCACTAATATCATCTAGAATTATCTGCGAAAGGTGGATACGATGTGATAAATTCATCAACTGTGAGAAAATTCATGTTCTATATTCTTCTCCGTTTATTTTGAATACTTGTATGCATCAAACAAAAAGCATCTCAACATTTAGTGACTGATTCTAGCTTTCCTTGTAACACCATACTACAGTGAAAACATCATTTCATGGTCTGCTGTACTTCAGTTTTCTATTTCACCTGATAATGCTCCACCAGTGCAACAAGCTCCCTCAAAGCTTCCCAACAAGTTACTGCCTCCACAAACAGACTTAACTCTGGAAATGTTCTAATTAATTCTTGATGCAAATTGAGTCTAAGGATTCTGCAGTCATTGTGAATGTGTTTTGTGTTTGTGTCGGACAGCTGTGAGCGCAGATATCTGTCACAGCCACACACTGAGGGATGGCTGTGCTTTCCTGATACTTGTCTGACAGGTTCAGTGCTCACAGCGCTTGCTTGTTTCACTGTCACTTACTGTAGCTGACAAGTTGTTCTCAAATTCAAAACTAACAACATAAGACACACTTTTAGCTTCACTCACTTCAAGACTTTATTCACCCTTTTTTGACATCAGCAATGCACACACACCCTGAGCATAAACGCAGGGTATATTTAGGGGATAAAAATATAGTTTGTAATGACCTATTTAAACATCAAACTATGTTATGAAGTGTCAGACTTTGCACTAATGAGCCGGGGACCTGATAAGAAGCAGAAAACAAACTTTACAATATACAACAATCATTCCAATACTAATACTAACAATTTCTTATGTTGCTTTTAGTACAAGTACTGCTTTCTTCTTGATTTTCCATTTACTATATAAAAATATACATACATGATAAACATATTTATTCCATTAACTAAGGAAAACACCTTTTGCACCAAGTAGTGTGTTTTAAAACTAAACATTCATCTTCATATTGCCTTTTAATAGGCTTTTTATCAAACTGAAAAAAACTTTTTTGTCATAGTTAATTGCTAAAATTTTGTTCTGGCTTCCCAGCAAGAAGATTATCATATCAGCATCTCTTGATCTTTCTAGGTGGTTTGCATGTTCTCCCCGTGTCACTGTGGGTTTTCTTCCATTTCCAAAAACATGCAGGTTTACGTTAATAGGGCATCACAGTCAATTTCATAGTGAATGAATGAAAGAATGAATGGTAGTCTAACATTGCGACGAGTTGGTCACTGTTCAGGGTGTCTCCCCGCCTAAGGCCTAAAGTCACCAGTATAGGCTGCAGTCATAAGGTAAGGCGGGGCCGGCTTTAGCCATAGACAAGGGTGGGCAGTGCCCACCCAGACGGACGGTGTGCCCACCCAATCGCCCTCTGCCGCCGGGCGGCAACGCATATCAGATTGGACAGCAACAAACTGGTCTGAAAGGCGCGAGTGTCAACACAACAAGCATGGCACTGTTCAACTGCAGTCCACATATATGATATATATTTTTACTTTCTCACACTGCTGGTGTAAATATGACCATCAGTCCTCATTCATAAGAGCACTGATCAGGGCTGTAAAATGTCGGGGCAGCGCGTCATTACGCACGGTTTAAAGACCGATTTGGGTTAAACAAACGCCACAGGAATCGTCCTCTTTACACGCGGACACATACAGAGGACAGAGGAGAGTGTGTAGGTGTGTGTGGTTTACCGTGTGTATGTAGCTCCCCGCACTGAAGTCCAGACCGGGTTCTCACGCTGTCCTGATGAGCTCCTCGCGTTGGCTCTTCATGTCCGCATTGTTCCGTGAATCAAATCGTAAAACTTTCTAAGCGCGGCAACGTGGCAGAGAAACAAAGGCCAGCAAGGTATCCAAAGGAGCGCGTTCATTTATTTATTTCCTCGCGTTTGATTCACTCCAGTCCGTGCGCGCTCACGGCCCTCGTGCGTGCGGTGAGCGTTGAGCTTTGAGTTCGTTTGGAACTTGTAGAGACGCTATCGGTGCCGTCCGTGACTTAAAGCAAGGCATCCGCTTCTCCAAACTCTTAATCCACGGCCCGGTTTTACGCGCAGAGGCTGGAATCGGTGCACAA
Source organism: Mugilogobius chulae (assembly GCA_038363315.1). Lineage (NCBI taxonomy): Eukaryota > Metazoa > Chordata > Actinopteri > Gobiiformes > Gobiidae > Mugilogobius > Mugilogobius chulae. The sequence goes on from CM076408.1 coordinate 6,069,865, forward strand.
GCCTGGCGAGCTGCTGATGGTTCAGTCTGGTCCAGGCCAGGTCCTGACCCGCCCTCTGGAGCAGCGAGGGACGCGCGTAGGCTACTGTGGGAAACTCATGTGCCAAACTATATTTTTTAAAAACTCACGTCACGCCACATTCCACTAGAATGGTCAAATCTTAATTGATTATTTATTTGTTATTATAACCTTGGCTGCATTTTAAACTGCTAACTACATAAAATTGTGAAAGCATTAATAAAGTAATTAAAAACCTATATCTGCAGATGTAAAATCATCATAACCATGATCATAATAATAAAGTACCTTCCTACAAATGCAACCCATAAACTTTCCAGCAATAAAATATATTTAATGCAACTATAACATTTTAAAACTATAAAAATACATTGCATAGAAACAGTGCAAAATCATTAAGATAAAAACAAAAGCAATTTCAGTCATAGGCACATTTAAAAAGGACAATCTTAAGCTTTGATTTAAACATTTACTGTGCATTTCAGAGTTTTTCTCAACTGCTTTGACACACTTTTTGAAACTTTGGTTTGATCACTTGATTCCAACATTTATCTCATCAAAAGCTGAGGTGGTCTCATCATTTGCTATGTTTATCTCTCATTCACAAACTCACATGTTCAGTGAGTTTAGTTGGTTTCTTCAACACTACAGACCTGTTCACAGGTGGTAAAGAACTTTAACCATAACACTGTTTGTTTTTAACTCACATCAAGACATGGAGACAATGGTGTGATAAGAAAACAGGCTGTAGAATGTATCAAATATAAACTATATTTCCAGTGTGATGTTTGTTTAATGGTTTGTCAGTCACACAGGTGCACTACAAACTGTAAATAGTTGGATAAAATACTATCACAAATCAGAAAGTATTCCTAAATGTAAGTCATGTTTGTTGTTTTCTTTGTACAAATATGCCTGAATTTACTGTAGATAAAAAGCACAACTTTTCCAGAATCATATTCACAGTGTCTGAGCTGTAAAGTCATATGAAGGAGAAAACAGGAAAACAGCTGAAGAATGTGAGTTTTTATGGTAAAACTAATTTACCTTGAGACAAAATTTAGTTTTGGAAAACTGAAGCTCTGTTTAGTTTTCCTTGTGAGCTGTTTTGTAAATTGACTTTTAGAATGGCAAACTGTGTCAAAGCCATTGAAAAAACTGTAATGTAAGTGCACAGTCTAAGCAAATAAACCCCACATCCAATTGACTTTTAACATTTGTGTAATACCTACTGTTGTGCTGTTTGATTGATACAAGTGACTTTTTCTACAAAAAATTGGATCCGCGTTAATTTTATATTTGCCCACTCAAAATTTCTGCTTGCCCACCCAGGCCCAGTGGGCTAGAACCGGCCCTGAGGTAAGGTAATGTTTATTAAGGACAATGTACAATTAGATTAGGCACAATGGCAGAGATGCTTGTACCAGATGTATCTTTTACAGCAAATTTTCATCTGTAGTCCTGAGGAGGGGAGAGGGGGGCACATTGGACATGTTTTTAGTTGTAGGAGGAAACCGGAGTACCCGGAGGAACCCAGGACCTTCTTGCTATGAGGCCAGAGCGCTAAACGCCGTGCCACCGTGTCGCATAGACAACAAGCGGTAGAAAATGAATGAATCAATAAATGAATGGTATTTGAAAAAAATAATAATAAAATTCATTGTAAACTTCATTCTTCATTAACCTCTTAACTAACTAAACAATATACTGGTTAAACATCTTGGTGAAAAGATAATGGCACGATAATAGAAAATGAGAAACTATTTAGCTATTCATAATGTCATTGCAGTTTTGCCTTTTAGCGAATATGACTCAAAGGCCCAAAGAAACTTTACAAATACAAGTCTGCATTTGCATAATTTAGTGGTGCAGACGTGTCAGATGAAAACATTCTGTACGATGTGCTAATAGATGTGAGTTCTAATAATATACACTTTGAATCATACTCAAAGGTGTCACGCTCTGTGCTGAGTAAGATCTTAGCAAACAAGTTTAAGTGCTTATAGCAATAAAAGTTAACTAAGTTGAAGTCATTTGAAACTAAGAAGACACACTAAATGTTTTAATAGGACCAGTAAATTCTTCTTTTGTCATTTGAAAAGTTGGCTTACTTTCTGATATTTTTTAAGTTGGGGTATGCAACTTTTTTTAGTGTTAAATTAGCGAACTGTGTGGGTCCTCTTCTTCTGTTCTCTTCTGCACTTATAATAGGAAAGCCTTCTTTTATCCAGCAAAGTTCATCTACATTATTGTTGATCTAAATGTTATTATCTATCTTCACATTCAACTAAAATTATATTCAAACATGTCGGTCATTCTTTTTTGAAGTTAAAACTACATTTGTTTTGGAACAGGATCATAATATTGTGGAATATTTGTTGTTTTTGATTCCATAAAAACTAATGGAAACAAGCTGCACTGGTGGTTGTAATATGAAAACAGCACAGCCCTAAAGACCTGGCTTCTTATTACTCCGCTGGCCGACGAACATATTCCAACCTAGAGGCCAACTTGAGCCTGGAATTAAGCGCATTTACCCAAAGCCCAAATCTGACTCCAGCTGATTCCGCTCATTTACTGCCCCTCCTTAGGTCTAATGAGTGCTAATCAGAGGAATCAGCCACCGTGGCATTTCATTGGAGAAAGATCCTGCTGTTTTTCCATCACCCATAATATAGTTTGAAGTCGCGGGCGCGGAGTCAGTGTTTGCTTTTGAATGTGACTTTTGTCTGACTGCTCTGCTCCCCGCTGTGTCACAAAACAGATTAAATACATGAGGTAAGCCAAGCATAGATCAAATGGAGGGCTAGTATCTGAGGCAACGCACTAAGCCGCATAGTGTAACTACATTGTACAGTTTGGAGCAACATTAGGAAGGATGCGTGAAAATAATTACCAGGACTGAGATGAGATATGTCAAACGAATAACAATACACTGTTTCCCCAACAATTCAAGTTTTCAGGTGTGAGAGAGTGTGTATGCCCCCTCATATAAGTCTACTGAGCAAAGTAGTTATATTTTAGAATGCAGTAACACATACAGACGGGTTTAGTAGTACACAAGCTAGTTCATTAGTATTTATTCATTTTAGATTGACTTCATTGAGATACAAATTAGATAGGAAGTACTGGTGCAAACACTGCTAGTGCTTACAGATGTTCTCGGACAAGATTCCAACTTGTAAATTTACACTGGAAGTCTTTTAACTTTGTTGTTTGACTTTGAGAAATGTTCTGCATCCAAGATAGAAAATCCAACATGGCTACACCCTGCGCTATATCCGACAACTTCATAAACTTGAGTTATTTTCTTTTTTTTTTTGTCCTCTCCTGTCCACTTGCCTCTGAGAACCTGCTTCTGTGCTGCTGTTGCTTCTGCTGTTATTAATGTGCTGCTATGCATATATGCTAGTGTTGTTAATGCCTAAATGAAGCTAGTGTGAACAAAATGAAAATGTATTTAAGTGATGTGTGAGAATTTTAATTTATGTGTTTATATCTTTTATTTCCAAGTTCTGTGCCTGTTCACTAATTTCAGGATGATAATGATAGACATGCCAGGTGGCCTGTCCCCAGGAGAGGTTGTTGTGGTCTGGTCATCTGAAGCCTTGTAGGGCAAAGCTGTTGGGGGGTTGAAGCAGGGCTATATATGTACACATTGGGTTTCTCTACTTCTGAGAGACCTCCAGACTGAGATGCAGCTACCATCCAGAGCCTGAAACAACCTGCTGAAATTATCAATAAAGTCTTTTGAGCACTATTTTGTGTCGTTAAGTCATTGCTAATGCCCTCGATGTCTGAATCTCACAGAAGGTTTACAAAATGTGTCAATTTAGTACCAATGTTTGAATTAAAAATGCATTTTTCCTGATTTGTCCTTTATATGAATTGAATTATTGGAAGCCTTAATATTTTTCCAACTTGACCACTGGAACACAGAAACTCAGTGATAAACTCACTCTCATGTTCAATATCCAACCTCAGAGAACTGTAATACAGCATGACACTGAGCTAACAGGTACTGTTATGCACAATGCCCATTAAAATTGAAACTTAAAATTACAATGCTGCCCTCTATTCAAGTTGCATAATAGCATTTTGTTTAATTAACCCAAATTGTCTAATGATTCCATTATTATCAGCTGACAGTCTTATCTAATTTAAGCTAATCCATGCAAATTGTTCTGATCTTGTGCTCAGGCAGTCCCAATAGAGTCATTAACATTTGTGAACCAACTGTGTTATTTTGATTTTTGCGCTATTTTCCCTCACACCATCTACAGACTTGCTTTCTACAAAATGTATCCCGAAACAAAGGACTTTATCCAATCTCCTTTCATACAAAATATGAACAAGTGAACTGGGTTATTTTTGTACACTTTTTGTGGTCGATACTAATTTCTCACTTTCATAACACATTTCTGGCCTCCTTAATATTCATTATGAGTTTCTGAACTAGTTACAGAAAATTTAGAGGACAAAGTGAAGTTTTGGTGAAAGCTACAGATGTCCTTAAACTTCAAGCATGCTCCTACCCACCCTCACTTTGGTATCCCATTCACCAGAACCAGGGGTTCATTTGAGCTGGAATAAGATCTGGGAACTCTCGGGAGGTATTTCGGCAACAGTTTTGTCTGATCCGGTCAGAGTTTGTGAAAATGATCTTGCCTGATATACTAATGCAACAGAACAAACACAAAACATTGCGTATATGAAACTGATTTATGATAAAGAAGTATTTTGAAATTACAATCTAAAATGCTTAAAGGGAATACTGTAAAATGCAATATCTTCCAAAAATAGGCTGCAAACACAATATGAAATACACTCCTCTGCTTTTACTACCTTTATTGCAAAATTCCCCAAGGACAATTCTTCTTTTACGCGGTATTGTGATGAAATGGCCGAGCTGGAGGTACACAATTCAAATCAGATCAAACGGGAAAAGGTCTCGTCCAATGAGCCGCCAGGGAATAGGCTGCAGACACTGAGAATGAAGTGAAAGTACAATGGCTGTGTATAAACTAAACACAACATGCCCTCCTATGCCTCCATCATCCCTCTACTTGATATATCGCTACAGTACAGCACATTCACTGGCTAAATGAAGATAGACAAAGTGAAGAAGACACAGAGAGAATGCTGGTCCGTGCTAGGATGAGTAATGGGGCTACCTGAATAGGGTCAATGTGTTTTTTAAAGCTAAACGTAGCTACCATTAGCCAACGCCGGAGGGTCCCTTAGAGCCCACCGCACACTATTAACCCGCACAGAGGGCCAGTGCTGAGGGAGTGTGCCGGAATATAGGTCTGAACGCCTGAAGGGATTCTCTACTGGGAAGGTATAGAGGGGCCAAGTCACACAGGCCTCTAGTGTAGCCCAGAGGAGATATACTGTATCAGAGAGACAGAATGTTCACGTTATGATGCAACACAACACACGTTTGATTTTGTTTGCTTACTGTGCAGTAAAAAAAATTGTTTATAGGCTTGGAACACATTTGGAATTTGTGTTTGTCCAAGCACTATGGTGCTGATTTTCATGGTGGTCTTTGGTAGCATTTTGAAGGAACAAAACAAAAGGTTAATACGTAAACGTAATGTTTGTATCGGGAAAAAAAGTTACTGTAAATTAATATATTTTGGGTCCTATTTTCCCCTCTTGAAGACAAAAGATATGCTGTCATTTTTGTTATTTATTTTTTACAGTATCTCTAATATGATCCCAACCATATTGTTTTTAATCAAACAGCTGGCAAGCACCTGTGAAGAAATAAACTAAGTGTACGGAGATCACACACAAGTGGAAGATTATACCTTTCACAATCCGAAATCATGCTTTACACAACAACCCACCCCCCACTATTTTCCATTGTGACCTCCAGGCAAACGTTTGTATTCCAGACTCCAAAAAAGCTTCTTGCAAAATTACAGTTTTGTGTCTCAGTACAAAAGACTGAGTCCATAGTTTAAGATTAGTGTGACACAATCTGGATAAAAAGCCAGCAAATACGTCCAAAGCGCCATGCATGGGGTCATGGTGGATTTCTTCTCTACGTTTCTGTCACAAATAAAACATGTACCATATACGTGGTGCTCACTGCTCCTGAGGAGCTGACCCAGAGACAATCAAGGATGGGTCAAATGCACAGGACAAATTTTTCTTTAAGGGGACAATAAAATTATGCAGACTTATAAACTTGGTAAATAGAACGCTACAGTGATCACTCCGTTTGAAGTGTGTACATTTAACAACAACAACAACAACAACAACAACAACAACTGCAAGAACTGCTTATTGTTTTACATTTTTGCCATGTGGCGACTCCTAGGTTGAGAACCACTCATGTAAGAAACCCTGATAACAAGGACCATGCACCAGCACAGTAAAAGATTGTCACTCATACTTTAATAGATCCTCTATCTATTGACAAATCGGTAAAACACACAACAATCCAAGGGCTCTGAAAAACAAAACAGAGATACAGGTCTTCTAAGAATGTGCTATCCAGTGGCAGACGTACATCACAATCAACTACAAAACAAAAACTACATATATTTGTTAGCTCAGTGGTTGGGGGCCCCTGCTGTAAAGTGTAGCTCAAACTTTATTGTTAAGTTGATAAACATCAGTCAGACTGCACTGTTGCTTTAGCACTGGCTATTAAAGCAAAGTTCTTTATCAATAGCTACTTATCCAAAACATCGCTTGATTTTGTCTCAAAGCTCAATAGTAAGTTGTTACTGCAATTTTAGGCTGCCAACTTTGTCTAAAGTAGAAAATGCTTTTACAGAAGAATAAAAAACATGTTCCATCCTACTTTCATTGAGAGAAATATTGAAAGCGACGACAAGGGCCATGGACGGATGGTCAATACTGTGATTCATTTAAAAAGGTTGCATTGATCTCATGTTTTAAAGGCTGAATGTACCTTCAATCAGTCTGAGAAGAATAATATCAGGTTTGTCTAATTAGATTATGATTGTTGAGTTGGAAATAGAGTAAAAGTGTTTCTAAGGATGATGATCAGAAAGCCGCAGGTGCCTCTTGAATGCTTGGACATACATGTAGAAACAAAATTATGTTTTTGACAAGAATTAATTTAATTCAGCGTCAACACCTTTATTTTCTGCTAAAACTACTTCGTAATCATTCAAAATGAAAGTGATACACTACATATGAATAGAGGTTATGCACTGACATCATTTTATGCCAAAAATGCTTAGCAACATTTAGAATGAGTGGCATGTCTTCAATGTATTTCTTTGTTGTTGCGAAAATGGTTTGTTTGCTACAAGCTTGTCTGCTAACAACAGTTAATGATTTAGGACATTTTAATTGCAACAAATAGACGTAAAAACATCTTTTCTTAAGAAGAAATCTGTAACAAGTTCAACTGGGTGTGATTTCAAAGTCTGATAAATGTGAGAAGCTAAAGTCTTGTTGTTTATCTGCTTTGCTACAAGTGTTGATTTCATTTTCTCTTTTCAGTTACATGTCATGTCAGTTACATGTCAGTTACAAACCCAGTGCTCTGTAGACATGTATTTTTTTTTTTTAAATATAAAACTAGTTTATTTTTCCTGTTTTAGCTGTTTATTGAACTATTACAATAGAAAATGTCCTTTCTCTTCATTACCTCTCATGCATCCTTGACACTCGTCACTCACATTTAGAATGCTGTGATGTCACCTGCAAAACCTCTATAGGAATTTTATGAGATTTTGCTGACAACATAATTGCAAAAGTTTGATTTACTTTTTGAGTCATTTAAAGGAGACAGGAAGTTAGCTTATTCCACTTTTTTTGGTATTTATTATGAATAGAATTAGAAGTGTATATGTATCTCCTGGGTCTTTGTAGTGTGCGGTGAATGTGTGGCTCAGTGCGGTGTGTCAGTGGCAGCTGTCAGCTCTGTGGTGTGTGTGACGTATGAACTCATCCATCACCTCTATTTCTATCCTACTCTCTCTCACACACACACACCATGCTCACTGTCACAACTTATCCACAATTAAATCACTTTTCTTCAGAGCAATTTCTAAATCTTTTTCCCATTTTGTCATCGTTTCTGTCTGAAGGGTTGAGTGATGCCAGCTAAATATTTGATCTGGACTTTCATCATGTTGTCTGTTACAATGATGCACAAGGGGAGACAAAAAAAAAATAAGATTACAGCTTAGTCGGAATATCAAAGGTGCACTTTCTGTTCTCTGGTGGAGGGCCTGATTATCTATAGATATTATTGCTTTGCCTGCAGTGTTGGAGAAAATGACATTAAACTTTATTCAGTAGGTTGCATTCACATACCACAACATTCCACAAGTCTAGTTTAAACATGAATTGTGCAGGTCCTGACTCTTCTCACCCTGGACATGGAATATTTGAGACACTCCTTAAGAACAGTTTCTTTCCCTCGGCCATTGGACTTATGAACACTTTATAAAACTTGACTATGTTGGACTCTTGCCTTCATTTTATTGTCACTTTACACCTGCCGCTTCATCAGCCATGTCATTATAACTTGTCACTTTATTAATCATGCAAACATTATCTTATTCATTTGCAGATTGCATTTGCATTATTTATATAGTTATATAGTTTGTGATTTGTTGTCCAGTTAACCACTTTGAAGTACTTCAATGTGCAAAAAGGGAGAAAAATGTACATAATTAGGGCTGGGCGATATTGACAAAAATGAATATCTCGATATTTTTGGGGCATTTCTCCATTCAAGTTGTAGAATGCAATGATGTCATGAATCTAGATGGTGAACAAGTTTTCTGATTAATAACATGAAACATCAAAAAGATATTTTCTTTTTCAATCTGATGATTTCCATTAGTGACCCAATCCCTTTTGTATTACCACAAAAAACTGACTTTGAACAAGATTTATTTGTGCTGCAAACATCTGTGTGAGGTATTATTGGTCTGGAAAATGCTGGTATGTCACGTGAACAATTTGCAATGTTTGCAAATGAATCAAGTGCAGACATAATACATTTATATCCTAAATTGAAAGTTACTAGCATAATTTTCTCTATTTTCTCTTGTTCTTTTTGTGGCAATTTTAACTATAAACAATACACCCGATATTCAATTTTTGGATATCTAGAAAAGCACATCTAAAATTGGATAAATTGCACAGCTCCAGCCATAATGTTAACCTTCTACCATCACTAGTTTTTGCATGGTTACAGATAAGCCTGTACATCCCTTTAAAAGCACACACAGTTTGTTCTTGCATCGTTCCACTCTTTAATCCCACATTATTAATATGCACAGTGGCTGCAGTGCCGGAGCAGACAGTGACGCTTGAGCACACCTTAGGATGACACAGGCGAGACAGACAAAATGGCGAAGGGAGTGTTTATTTTAGGGAAAAGCAGAGGAGAGAGCCAGGAAAAGTCAGTCTGTGTGTGTGAACTGAAAACACAGCCCTGGGGATGCAACAAGGCACTGCTGACAAAGACAGCTCAAATGATTAAATGACTTCAAATAACTCAAGCTAATTCCTCACAGGCTCCAGTTGCTACTATTATGTTTACATTACTACATTAAATCACCCTTTATATGTCATCCCAGTTAAAATGTATTCATAATGCAAGTGTGCATTATGAATACGTTTTCTGCTCTTTGAGAGAAAAAATAAAGTTATATCTTAAACTCCACTTTAATAAAACAGAGAACATAATTATATTTAAGACTTTACAAAGCACTTAGAAATTTCAAGTGGTTATATTGGTTAGACATGAGCAAAAGTGGCAATCTACAACTTCTACCTATCAAATATAATGTAAAAATATATTATAAACAAAAATCCAATCTCCATTTAATTACACAATAAGTTCTGTTCATTTTGTCGACTGTGATGTAATACAACAACAGCAGCAAAAAAAAGCCTTTTAACTATTTTTTATTTCAGATGCCCTTCATCTGTAATAAACATTATTAACCTGAATGTTATGTCATGTAAACACAACCTGTAATCATTATTTGAAAATAATACTTGATAATACCTTTACTATTATTGTGTTAACTGATGAAAATTGTGAAAACAATGCGCTATTCACTTTTTTTGCCCAACCCCCTTTTCTCTCGGTCCTACATTATTGGTGGATGCACACCTTCGGGTTAGTTGATAATTTATGTGAATTCATATGAGAAATGGAAAAATATTGCTGTTAAAAAACTATATTAGACAGGATTGTTTTTGTTTGTTGTCAATCAACAAGTCAACAAGTATTTCTTTTTCTGAATGGCATGAAAACGACGTAAGAAGTATTTATAAAACCTGCTTTCCATACCAGTGCCTTTTTACTTCAACAGACCAATGCCAGACTCGTAGTAAACTTTCAAACCATATTCACTATAATTGGATTTGCATTGACATCTTGGGGCAAACTTGGTTTGTTTTTTTCCACTTTGTTATTCCCACCAGTAGATGCTCATTGGGAACATCTGACTGATGCAAAATGTGCAAAAACTACAAAGGAAAGTTACTCAAGAGCAAATGTAAAATCAGTTTCTAACACAAATACAGTAATTGTTCTTTTAGCTAAAATATATTATTGACAAATTCCATTGACAGTGAGTAAATTCACAAGTGTCATTTATGATGTAGCACAACACTTTTTATCCATCTATGTGAGAAAACAGTCCGCAAAGCAAAGCCCTTCTACCAAAAACCAAAGAAAAATTGACAGTGAAAGCAAGCATCTTCACCTTTTTACCCGTTTTCTCGTGGAATAACTCGATTTTGTTTTTGAGCAATTTTAGAACATTCAATTTTGCTGTTGCCCCAAAAGTATGATTATTTGTTTTCCCAAGTGCTCGTGAGCAAAAACAACTTTTAACCAAACAGCACACGCTAACCTACATTCTACAAAATCCATTCACAAAAAAAAGTTGCAGCATGAAAAGAGCCACCGCTTACGGGCTGCACTCCTGAAAGTATTCAAACCTCCATTGTCAGACTTGGAGGCAGATTTGAAATAGTGTGTAACCTATTACCTCATGTGGCTGTACTCTCTTCCCTTGCAGCACACGGCACAGTCATCTCCACAGTCCCTTTTATGGCTGTCCATTCTGTCCGGCGGAATTACATATCACATCTATTCCACCTTTGTTCGTGCACACCAGCGCCGTGAGCTCCGCGCGCCTGACACGGGCATAAATCAAAGAGCGGTTAACTCCTCAGATTAGGCCAAGGCGGATACAAGTCATCACCACAGTCATGAACGTTCACCTTAACATCGCAAGCACATGCAAAGCCAATTCCACGGCGTGTATAAGCGTGTTTTATACCTGAGGTTTATGGCCGGACATGTGCGCATCAATCAAGTGGGACAGGAACATGCCCTTCAAACTGCATGGAGCGCTGAAACAAGCTAAAATGAAGACATGGTTCATTGTCAGTATACATTTACATACAGAATGGACTTGAATATGCTCAGGCTCGTACTGCAGTCTGTAGTGTTAGAGAAAGTGGTCGATTCCAGGGCACAGTAGGGCTGGGCAATTCATCGAAAAAACAAAAGATCGAGATCAAATTGAATTCAATCGTCAAATATTTGGTTGTGGGTTTTGAATCGAAAGTTCGAAAACCAATCCTTTGTCAGTAAAATGTGTGGTTTAGAGCAAAAGTCAAACTTTGAGGCCGAATATTGACATATAATTTCAGAAAAATGTAATAGGTCGGATTAAGGATAGAAAATCGATCAAAAACTTCGAAAATCGACCGTAGTATGCAACAATCGAATCGAAAGGCCAGAATCGATCAGTTTTGTTCATGCAGCCACTGACTTACACACACTCAGTATTTGTATAATACACACAATAAAACAAGAATACTCAAAATGTTTGAAGAAACAAAGCGTGAACTTGTGCAAGATCTGACTGAATGTGCTTTATTATGTTGCCTCAAATTATTTACACTAACTATTACTGTTTACTGTTTGAATGTTGACAAAAAACACTAGTTCTAAGCTCTAACAACAGTGGCTTTGTTTTAAATGTCAGGTGGTTTATTTTGTGTCCTAAGCTAAAAAAAAAAAAAAAAAAAAAAGTTGATATAGTCAAACTAACAAAATTGAACAAAAACGAAAATTGTGACTGCAAAATCGAAAACTGAATCGAATTGTGACTTAAGTGTATCGTCCCATCCCAAACAAAAAAACAATCCTTTGTCACAAAAATGTGTAGTTTTGGAGCAAAAGTTGAGGCCGAATATTGACATAGCATTTCAGAAAAATTTAAAAGATGGGACATAAAAGTTTTTGTTTATGTTCACAAAATCCGCTTTTTTGTTTGTTTGTTTGTTTGTTTGTTTGTTTGTTTGTTTGTTTTTGAAAAGATTAACCAAAATCAAATAAAAAATTGAGAATGATCAAAATGTTTTTATATTTTTTCCACATCGTCCAGTACTAATTAATATTTTGTTTTCTAGTGAGATCTAAACCGTCATGTGCACTTTGACGCAAATCTAACTTTTTTTTCTCGGCACACCTGGCAAAATCTCGAGGCACCAGTGTTACTGGCACACTGGTTAAAGAAAACAAGGGATTTTCTGCATTAATTAACCATGTGGATCAGTCAGCTATGTTTATTTTTTTTCTGAGGCACACCTGGCAAACCCTCCAGGCACATGGTTTGAAAATGGCCAGACAAGACTAGAGCATGTTCATAAATACACATGAGACGCATATATGTATGTCAACAAGCTAAACTGTAGCTGTAGGCTACCTAATCTGTTGTCCTGGAGTCACTTTTTTATACACTAATGTACATTGACACAGAAGGCCACTATACCATGAATACATCTAACTTAAGTAATGTTTTGTATGTAAGTGGGATTTGTGTGGTTTTCTCAGAAATTTAAGATTGATTTCATGGGATTGATCTCCCCAAAATGACTGCTCATATGTGTGTGGAGTTAGCATCCATTTCAAATGTTGCTCTATTGCCTATTCCTTCTATAATAATGTATTGTTTTTAGGGATGCACAGATAGATATTGTGCCAATGTATAAAATGTTGTTGGATTTGTATCGGTTCAGACCATATCCTTGTTGGGCTGTTATTTGGATGTAAGAAATGACAAAATTTGACTCATAGCATCACATGTTTGAAATTGTATTATTAACACAAGTTGTTAACCGTTGTTTCAAAGAGGAAAAAAACAAAACAAAAAAAAATTCATTCTCTCTACACTCGTATTGGTTGATATTGATATTAACAGCCGAATTATTGGTATTAGAACAGAAATCAGTTATTATTTTCCTACATATTTCATGTTTGAACATTAATCAGACCTTAGATGCATTCTCAGAGCAACACACATGTACAATAACCCGCACATGACAATCACTAAATGTCAAATAAAAAATGTATCTAAACATTTTGAGTTACACCTATAATAAACATCAAAATGGCTTTTATTTCCCCACAATTCCAAATGCATCCAACATAACCCTACACTTCCCAACAGACTGGGCACATTTGTTTTGCCGCCTGTAAAAGTCAAACCGTAACAAGCTGAAAACTAACAGGGAAATAAATCAACGTGAGCAAATCTATTTCCGCTCTCGGTTATTTGCTCTCCTCACATTGTCTTGTCCTTTGCCCGGGCTCCAGTGTCCTCTTGTGGGACTTCCATTGCACTATAAGTGACAGAGCACTTTGTTTTAGGCTGCATTTCAAGGGCTGGTGAAAAATAACACCCACAACGAACTCGCAAAGGGACACATGTTTGCATAACTCAAAATAATTATACAGGCTCTATATCTCCAAAAATCTAGTTATCCTCGGCAGTACCTGCACTATCCTTTCTCCGCTTTACCTGAAAGACACAAACAAGAAAACCAATAAAGGAGTGCAGGAGTCGGGAGCAAGGCAACACATCATGAAAGGTTATTAACCGGACTAGCCAATTTTCTTTGAGGTGATGGTTTTTCTAGTTATTCACACTGCAAGGAATAGACTAAAGGGGAGACTCTCAGAACAGTGATTCAACACGTCATAAAAACTGATGGTGAAGGTTATAACCTTAAGATCGACACGTGTGAAGAGGGAAGTTTGTATTAGGACTGACGCTAATGATTACCTAAGTCGACAAGTCAAGATTATTCAAGATTTGATTATTTGTACAAGGGCTTGGAGATATGGTAAAAAAAATTTACATCACAATTTTCTTGGAGCCTGATAACTATTTTTATTTTATTACAGCTTTTGTAGTTTTTTTTCCTATTGTCTTTGAGGTAACCAAAGTCATCTGCTTTTTTCACACAAGTTCCTCTTCATTCATTCAAAGCAGAACAAAGGCGAACCAATGTTACCAGATTTTCAGAAAGAAATAATTGACCAAGCCTTTGAAATAAAAAAACAAAACAAGTGACTGTCTTTCAGTCATTCAATAAAATGTATCAATTCATTAGAGCATTGTGTCTTAATGATTTTGGCACTGTTTAATAGTATTTTAAGGTTAAAAAACAAAACAAAACCAACAACAAAACAAAACGGTAATATATAGAACTATGCTAAAAATCAATGTTTCAGACATAAATAGATAGATTTTTGTGGATCAAACCTGAAAATTGACAAAAATCACCTCTTTTATAATGCGAAAGTGACTTGTCAAAAAAAAAAAAACATTCAAAGAAGTGGACACTGAGACTGCCTAATAAGAGAAATAGGTTGGAAAAAAGTGCATTTGATCAGATATAGAAGGAAATTACGATATGACAATTCCATAAAAAAATAACAATAACAACAAAAATTGTCACTGGAATGAGATCCCAATACAATGAGCCCTAATTTGTATTCAGATTCTGTTGTATACTTTGTCCATAATACCAGTAGGAAAATTAAGCTGGATCGGTATCAGTTCTATGATATTTGTTTAGCTGAGTAGTAGAATTTGCTAAGGTGAATTTAGGGGTTTAAAATCACATTAAAGTTTCAAGTCAAAGTTGTGCGTTTTAACAAAGACTTTGATCACAGCTAACAGATTTTCAGAGATATATAATCAACTAAGCCTTTGAGAAAAAGGCTCCAAAACAAAAAGCAACTCCTGTGCAACAAAATTAACTTTATAATAAAATAATTACTAGCAAATGTTGTGTCTTGGTATGAGAGGTGCACGCATCAGCATATTTAGCATTATCTTCAAGACATGAAAGAACTGTTAAAAGGCGGCATTTTAGCCACTACTTGCTCTCGCAAAGTAAAATGGACCTGAAAAAAATAAGGAAAAATCACCTTTTCAGCCATGTCAAAGTGCAGATCCAGAGTCAAACAAACTCAGACAAAATGCTTCCATCCGCCAGAAGTAATTCACCGAAGTCTGTGTCAGGTCCCACAGAGTAAGGCACGACATTTTCTGACAGTTCTGAACAGAACCTGAGATTTTTGTCTGCATTTTTTTTTGTCAAAATTCCTCCAAAAATGTGCTAGTTTACTCTGGTTACCCTGGTTCAACTTAGCTCCACCCACCAGAAACATGAAAAAGGTCTATCAAACCTAAACATGGTTTTGCACATTTTTGTTGGATTGACTGATTCTTGTCTGAATATTATAATCAAGATACGCCAAAAAGAAACGAGATGTAAATTTTTGTCAATATCACCCAGCCATAACCAAAATGCATATTTTTCTATTATTTGCTAAATAAAACATTTTGATAAGAGTTAATATCATTCATTTGTACGCAAAGCATTTTTGGGAAAAGATCCTTATGTGGTTTTGAGTTTGTGTAAATTCTGATTACAAATAAAAGCCACAGTTATTTCTAATGACTATGATTAGATGATTAATCATTGCAGTCATTTTACATGTAAATTATAATAGATGACTTTAAAGTTACAACAAGTGTCAGTGAGAGCTTGATTGAGTTATAGTGTAGCGACAAGAGAGGCAGGCTAAGTGCTTCTTGAAACAAGCTCAAATTAAAGAAGCAACATTAAAAAAAACAAGCTAATTGGCAAATCATAGGCCTTTCACAAACCTTTTTCAGTCTGCCGGAAAACTCATCCAAAAGATTTGTGCGGGAAAATAAAATAAATGCATATTTGATGTGTACACACTAATCTTGTAAGCTGTCACTTGTTGCCACAGCTGTCTCTTTTAAGTATATGAGTTAAGTTTCAACACAGTGAGTCACGGTGCGCGCTGATGCTAAAGGCTAAGTATAGCATATTTTACTGTTGGTTGCGGCGGCTTGAATCATTCTTTGTGTGGTGCTGGAGGCTTGAGGGTTTGGAGGCTGCACATTCACTGTTAATGCATCAGTGCCACTTGTCAGGCTGTCGGCGCACTTTAAAGACAATCAGAAAGGACAGTACGCTACAGGAAATGGACGTGTGGTCATATAGGAAGAGACGGGGTAAATTGAGTTCTCATGAGGCTGTAATAATGTTAAACAAATGTCCAGGGGTTGAATAAGTGCAGCGTGTACCTTAGCTAAAATATTCAAAATGTAATGGTCTTAAACACCTCTACACACTGTCTTCATTGAATTATTAAGATTCTACTCTTTGTTCCCATTTGAGGTGACGAGAGACTGGAGCCTTTCCCTGTGACTGAATAGTGTCCAGCTCGTCATATGGTTAACACACAGGGTTGAAGAGAACTTAGACAACAAAGAACATGGAAACCCAAGAGATTGTTAGATGTTGATTTGGACCTTGGATTCGAACCCACAATCTCCTTATTGGAAGGTCGAAGCTATAACCACTCTGCTAATGTGTTAAAATGTTCCTTTTTCAAACTAAGAAAGAGCCTCATGAGTCACTATTGGCCAGATTTGTCAAGCATTTGCTCATGTGCAAACACAAGTTAGGGGCAGAGAAGAATTTTTTTTCTCTCACACTCTAAAGATGCAGAATTTGAGGTGGTTCATACTCACTTCTGTTTTGTTTAGTATGTCATATGAGCTTCTTCCAATGTTTAAGTTTGTGTAAAATGCTCATAAATAACACATGATTTTTTGTTTTCATTTTTGCACCCGCAATTTAGCACCTGGCTTGATAAACCAGGTCCTAAGACTGTTTGGCATGAGAGCTTATCAGCTGTTCAGAGGATGGTAAGCCGGCTGCACTTTGTGTTTGTGAGACTGAGGTAGAGCTGGGCGATACGGCAAAAAAAAAATTATATCACAGTTTTCTTGGAGCCAGATTACGATTTCGATTGTATAATGATTCTTGTAGACAGTTTCTTTTCCTTGAGGTAAACACAATTCACTATCAAACGCTAAATCCAGATGTCAAAAGCTGACCACCATTGCCAGATTTTCAGAAAGAAACAAGCGACCTCTGCCCTTCAATAAAAAGTAGATAAAAGAATGGATTAATTAGAACAAGTTAGGGATTTTGCCATATCATGTGTTTTCTTATATTAGTACAACTTTTAGACATGACAACATGCTAAAAATCCATGTTTCAGTTATATGAATTAATACATTTTCATAAATCAAACATGAAAAATTGCTAAAATATATTCCTTTTATGACTTGAAAGCTTAGTCCAAAAAAGACATCAAAAAAAGAAGCCCAAAGCCGCTATAAAGACTTTGGCAACTCTAAAACTAAGACGAAAAAATAGTCTGTAAAGCAGATTGTCACAGAGATGAGCACACAATTCAATTTTTATCACAATATTGCCCAGTCCTAGACTGAGGCAGAATGCATACATACACTTTTTACAGTTTGAACATCGTTACAGCTTAAACTGACCCACATATGTTTGAAGGACAACCATATCACACAATTTAAGATTTACCGATACAAAAGTGTACTGACAACAAATACAGAAGGACACATGATCAGGAGCCTTTTGTGAGATCTTTGGACAAAAAGAACAAATGTGTGATACATTCTGCTTTTGAAGGCTAACAGAAGGGTTGTGTATTCACTTGAGGAAAGCATTCTCGCTGTAATGATAAATGAAAATGTCTGCACAAACCTTTATTTCTTCTAGAGTATGTTTCATGGAAGTGTTATTGCTTTGCCTGGAATGATTCAAAATATAAAACAAATATGCCCTTTTTACTATGCACTGTAAGCACTTGGCCAAACACAAATGCTTTACAAATGACAAAAATCTGCCAAGTAATTTACTGATTTGTATAGAATCCCTGAAATATTTCTCATTCAACTGTTCCATTTAACCATTTGCAAACGAGAAAGCAAAAGAGCCATAGAAAAGTTTGAAAAAGAAGTTATGTGATAGAGTGTTGAGTCAAACAAAGATCTACATTTAAAGTACCCTGGCTGGTTTTGAGCTCCGGCATCTGTGCTTCGAGGTTCATTTATTCCAGTCATGTGTTTGTGGTAAACGAGGATAAACAATGTGGGTTTCATTCCAGCATACATCTCATACATCAACATAATTCCTATTCATTACAAAGTCAAATTTCACCAAGTGTGAGACCAAATGCTCCAAGCAGCAGCAGCTTATGCATGAGGGGAAAGATCATCTTCTGCATATGTCTCTAATCACTAAGAGTGGACCATGTGCTGGTTGTTGGATTAGGTACATTTGTGTGTTAGAAGCTTGATGCAGGTAGGAAATATCAGATCATGTGTAGCATATTTGTTCCATGCAGTTTTTTCTTCTCTGTGCCAAGACAATTTGAGTTGTTTTTCCACAAAAGCTTTAAACTGTACAGCTTTATATTTTACTCAGTTATTTTTAAGGATTTGTTTTTATCTGGACGCTTTATTAAACACATGGAAGAAATGTTACAGTAAACATTCCACAAATTGACTGAATTAGAAATGGTTTTCACAACAGTAAGACCTGGCATATTGCAAGTTGATACCATACAACCTAGATACTATTTAAGTAAGAAGCAATCTATAGCAGTGTTTCCCATACATAGACTAATTCATGGCGGGCCGCCATAGTCTATTTTTAGCCGCCATAGACTAATTTTGACATTTTTTTTTATAAATTATTATTGCAATTCCTGTTATTCGTTAGGTCTATTAAAAGCATGTTTTGCAGCCTGGCAACGTATTGCAAATACGGTAAATTCTCCGCTCGCTCCAGCACCAGCCCAGCCTCTCTTGACCCAAACGAACACACGCACCAACTTTTCACAAAATCTCCGACTTTCTTCCCTCTGCCGCGTGCTCACCGCGAGCTTGTGCCTGCAGCTCTCGCTCTCTGTCTCTCTCTCTCCCTCTCTCTCTCTCTCTCTCTCTCTCTCTCTCTCTCTCTCTCTCTCTCTCTCTCTCTCTCTCTCTCTCTCTCTCCACCGTCTCCTCAACTGCGTAAGCCCCAAAGTGAGCTGTGCTCGCGCCGAAGTGAGCTGTGTCCAATTCGTAAACGGACAACCCGCCTGGCGTAGCCCGTGCCTTGTAAAGCGCACGGATACGCACATAACGCAGAGCGCGTAGGGCATCACCTGCTCTGGGGCCAACCAGCCGAGCTGTGCCGTCCCGCTGCTGAACTCATAAGTGACAGAAAAGTCTGGTCCAGACGCTTGTGCATGATGAATCTTAACACACAGCGCGAAATCAAAGACCCTGGAAACCCCTTTGAAACATGTTCTACACCTCATAAGGTCTTAGCCAATCTTTATTTCGCGTCAATAGGACATATATTGAGCCAGTTACGAGCAGAAATAGCAGATGAATTAGGACGGCTGCAGATTTGAACACGCAAATTACCGCAGCGAAATACGGCGGATTTTGACACATTTATGTTTAGATTCTTTCATAGAGAAACACAAACCATGAATCTAGTCTATTTGTCCTGACAAAAGTTACAGACTCTAGTATTTCCTCAAACTGTAGCGCGAGGATGCAGCTTACGCTGAGCTGTGTTCAGTGAGTGCAGGAGAAGGAACAGTGGCGGAGCAGAGGGCAGTTTGAAGGGGCAAAGAGAGATGGGGCCCCACTGGAAAGCAATTTGGAAAAAATTTGAAATTAATGGATTTACTGTTCTAAAACATCCCAGATAAAAGGAACATATATTTATTATGTATTATCTAGGTTTTTAAGACACAAAAATAAAATTTAAAAATAAAATATATAAAAATAGCACAATAAAATAAAAAGCAATTGTTTTTCCCCCTATTTTTGTAACATATGGTTCTAACTTACTTTGTAATAACTGAGTTGAAATTAATAGTAATATGAACAATAAAATGTTTGTGAATGCAGCATTGTATCACAAGGGGGCACTGATGTACAGCTATGAGTTAATAATTGTAGGTTAGGAATCGTTCTAACCTACAATCAAATATTCTAATTTGATAGGAGGTTTGTGCTCAATGAACAGAAGCACTTTTAAGTCCTTCTTCACAAGAAATAGGATATGTTTAGTCATAAGGGCTCATATGTGCAGTAATTGTTTTCACATTTTAAAACCTACACTATTTCTTTCAAACAAAAGGCAAAACTGTGGGATATAAATTATAGTATCTAAAATTCACCAAAATGCAGGAAAGCACATGTGTTTGCGTCAAAATTTCCCTGGGGGAGGACCCCCAGACCCCCCGACTAGACTGAGACCTCATCCCCCATAGTTTCTCTGAAATCTGTGGGAAACACTGTATAGAGAGATCATTTGTTTCTCAACACGGGGGATGGCACGCACCTGGTATGCAGAAAGAGCTGCCGCTCATTGACTCAAGTTGTGGAAACAAGTTGAGCCAGTGCTGAGTTAATCACTGAGCGAAAACAAAAGATATGCTGCTAAATCAACATTTGTGAAATTCAACCCTACAACCCATAAACGTTACATTCAGGTGAATGAGAAAATGACGAGAAAAACATCGTCTCAAGCTTCAGGAGACAGACGTCTGTCAGACCGGTTCATAGCTGATCTAAACAGCTAGCTCTCGTCCTGTTTAATCAAAGAAGTTTCCTCAGGTGACCAGATAAACAGCAGCTCTTTCTGCATGGAGCATGCGCAGTAGAGTGTAAAGTGAGGCCGACCGATAATCCCTACTAGAGGCTTGTACTTGCATCATTGTCATTCAAAGTAGCCAAACTTTAGGACTGAGTGGCAGAAGTGTGGGCATCGCCTCAGATAATTATAGGATGCTATATCATTCGACTTCTTTGCCTGGCCGATAAGATTTGAAGGGTTCTAGAACACCTCACACTTTTTTTTTTCATAGCCATTTCTTCATTAGCCAGCAAAAATAGAAGTTCTATACTAAAAGGTTTTGGCAGGTACCACATTGAGGAGATTTCAAACCTTGCTAAAATGTTTTGTTTAGAATGTAAACGTTTTATTTTAGATATTAATGATTGTGAAAAAGTGATATCTGTGCTAAAAGCAAACTAACTTTACCCAATAGAAACCCCTTATTACATTTTAGTGTAATAAGGGTCATTAAAATTCACAAGTAGTTTCCTCAACACATGGAGTTAACAACATCAAGCAGAAATAACATCAAGTGAATAGTTACATAACAACGTTGTCACTTTTTATGATCAAAAATGTAATCACTGACACGCCAGTAAAATACAATATCACCTGCAAACGCTCTAATCATGAGAACTTTGACAATTCCAAAATATACACATTTTATATGTTAATAGCCATACAATAAATCACTCCAAAAATATATATATATATAATAATAATGATAATGATAATGATAATTACTTCCTAACTTTACAAGGACTGGCAAGCAGGCAAGAAACAGCTCATTTGTCCGGCTCTCAAACTGTGAAATGGTCCCCTAAAAACTCATGCAGCTTGTCCAGATCCACTGGTGTGAACATATCTTTGTGCAGACTGGATTGGAGCATCTCCAGCATCAGTAATGTGCTAATTAAGTTTGGCAGTGAAGCGTTGACTGGGCAAGTGGACCATCAACACAGTGAAGGAGAACTTCACACTGTGTGCTGAGGGTTAGTGAGGGTTAGTGACTGGTGACTCAGTCTGGACAAGTACAGACTGCTGGAGGCACTGCTCAGACACAACCCGCCAAAACCAGTAGGGTTATTAAATCATGTATTGTTTAGTATATTTGGCTTTCCTGTTTCTTTTTTAAATTTCTTTTTATTGCCATTAAGTAGTGTTGTCACGATAGTAAAATTTCAAACTCGATTCGATACTTGAAAAAAAACTCGATACTCAATACCGATTTCAATACTACGGTGCCAACTTTAAATTTTTTTTCTTATGATAAAATTTTTACTTTTTAATACCTTTTTTTATTCATGTTTTTCTTTTTGATATTATTAAATTAATTATTTGTTTATTATTAACTTTGATCATGAACCTTTACATTAAGACTGGGCTTTGTTCTATTATTCGACACATTTGCTGTTTATATATAGGCTACAATATTTGATAGTTTTATCATTTCCATTTCCAATGAGAGAAAAGGGGCGGGGCTTAGCTGGCAAGAGGGGGGAAGGGGCGGGGCTTAGCGAATATCGATACTTGTTCAAACGAGTATCGATACCAGTTTTAGTGTCGATTAGTATCGGGAATCAATTTTTCTGACAATCCTACCATTAAGTATTATTACTGTTTTGTAGTCATAGTTAGTCAATTAATTGCTGCAGCCCTAAAACTACACTGATAAAAGTGGGTCAATTAGGAATAAATACATTGGATCACAACAAGCAATCTTGAAACTATCATGGGAATCATGACCCACAACAAGTGTGCTCAAATAAAAATTATATTTATGCCAACTTGTCTCAATGAGAGTGCATATTAAAATACAAATGAGGCCTTGCATCTTCTTAAAATTGAGTATTTGGGGGCATGATATATTCCTTTGACTATAATATTCCACAATAGGCATACAACTAATGTCATTGAAAATGTACCAAACTAATGTTTTAGCTTTCTATTTCAATAGGATTACACATTGATTTTCACTTTCATAAAGTTACAAGATGTCATTTTAGAATTATATTACCAATCATGAAATGTTTGCACATCAGTGACAACGTAGAAGAATATTGTGACAGCAAAACAATTTAGAATAGCAGTGAAAGGCTCATCCATAATCTCCTCATCATCAGCGTCCACATTAAGCTGTCATATAGGGCCATATTGCCTTACTTACTCTTGATTGGTTACAGCATATGTGTATGTGCCTTAAATTAACTGTGCATAATATGCAATTGCATGTATTAGCTCCACTCACATCACACATGCTGTAAATTATAATGTAGAAATTGTCAGTGTGAAAGATATTGAAACACTGAATTACACCATATTGCTATTCAAAATTATATTTAATGGAATAACGCGACACTGCCCATTTAGCTAGTTAATTGCTCATGATGTATATCTAAACTGAAAAAATATGTAAGTCCAAACATGGTGAAAATTCTAGTAAAAGAAGATCAAGGCACATTAATATTACAATTCAAAAAGTGGAAACAAAGGTGGATTTTAGGTTTTTAAATGTTTCTTCTATGGACAGCTTTTGACATAAACCTGCAAACAATTAGTGAGATGGGATTTCTGTGTAGTCATTAATCTTTTGTCTTTGTTAAACTAATTCAAAGCATTGTGCTTTTAGAGGTGGGCAATTTATTGAATTTCAAAACAAAACTGTTCATGTGGTTTAAAGATGCATAAATTAGAGAAAGCGTGTTTTGGTGCTCAGCCTCTCCATCAAACGTAACAATGACAATACACTCTCCTCATCTCAAGGTAAAACACACTATACAACCTACCGTACATTTATTATAATATAGCCTTGTATAATGTTGAACTGAGAGCTATAAGAGATGATTCTGTATGTTTCCTTTTCATACAAGAACTTCACTATCAAATTCAATAATAAGAAATTCATTTTGAATGGGCAACCAGTTGAAATATGCCGAGCCATTACTGCATCTTGAGGTAAACATGTTACACCCACGACAGCACTGAGACCAAAACAAGAAAATAGCAGCGATGGAAACGGAGGAAAAAATAAATGCCTTTGGTTCCATTTTCAAGCATTTTCCAGCTTGGTGGTTTGCCATGTTTTGAGTGATAGGCACTTGTTTGCTGCTTTGGCCCTCGGGTGCTTACTGAAATCACAGTTCTGTTTTGCCTTGGCCCTCCATAGTCCTGCCAAAAATACTTCTTTGGTTTCACACTAAGGCAGCTGAGACTAAATAGTCAGGCAGTGGGAGAAGTAGTAGAAGGAGAAAATAGTAGTTTTAAATGATAAAAGTAGGCCATAAGATAAGAATAGTTACTAAAGTAGTATATACATCTTTTTCATTATTATTTTACATTGATTTTCTTATTAATTCATAAATGTGTTTGATATAAACACATTTACGCTTGTATTTCATCTAATATGTAATAAATATAGACAAAATTTTAGGTACAAGCAAAAATCATTTTCTTAACCCAGTCTGGCACAAGTACAGAGCAGAGGTAATAATGGCTTTCTTGTAGGGGTGTAACGGTATACATGGTCGTAGTGAATCGTTTTGGTACAGCACGTTCGGTTCGGTGTACATGTGTACCTTTTCAATACTATTTTTATGTAAATAAATGTGATTTTGCGTGACCGAGGACGGAACTAATGTTCCCACGCGGTTTCTACACGGACACAATTAAGCGATGCAGCGCTAGCTTATTGTTTGGAGTTTTAAAAACGTCTTTTTTGGGCTATTATTCACCCGCACTACTTAGTTGATGCTGTGTGAATACTTAAGATGGATTTACATGACTCACTAAACACTTCAGAATCATCGCGGGTAAAAGACAAACATTTGGATTCACCGCTGTTGCCGCGTCACACTCACCTGTAGCTCATACAGTCACAGACACACAACTTTCTATGAGTAAAATCCTGCACAAACACCGCTCCTTGTGAAAAACGTCCATCTCCACATTCACATGTTCACTCGATAGATAAGCCTGGATTAAACAGAACAGTCTCAAAGGCTCCAAAAAAATTGATCTGCTTCTCTAAGCTTACTCCTGTTACAGCAATGTACAAACACTGCACCACGTCATGAGCCACTGTTGATTTAGGCAACATTAGTTAAATCATGCACTGAGCAAATAGAAGAAAAAATAGTTAAATACAAGCTCAATCTAAATAAAGATTTTGTTTCTTTGAGAGGTTCTTGCTGCAGAGCATCAGCATCAATATAATAATAGAAAAATGTTCCTTTTACAATTAAATATATAAATATTTAATGACCTTTTTAAAAAATAAAACCTAAACTAAAAGTGTACCAAAAAATACCAAACCGACAACTTTCAAGACTGAAAATCGAACCGAATATGATTTTAGCGTACCATTACACCCCTACTTTCTTGTAGCATAGACCCATTTACTGTTAGTAAACAAAGATGACTGCGCGCGCGAACCGGTGCCCAGAGTGGTGCCCAGTCTCAGGCTTTTCAAGCTACGCAGGTGCATTTTCATTAAAAATCGCAAAACTCTCTTTAAAAACTCAATTTAACGAACAGCAAGCGACTCCAGATCCATGTACAGTTAGCTACTGAATGTTAGCATGACGTTAGTAAGTGTCCCGATGTTCAGTGGCCTGATATTTACTTATATTTGATGGGAAAAACTCGTGTGCAGAAAAGAAAGCTTTGATCATACATATCCCTTGATGAGTTTGACGACGTAATTTGCGGGAAAGCACAGGAGGTGAGTTAACGTGACATTGCTTAAGATTTTTGTGCAAGTTGTGTTAATTATTTATCAATTATCGGAGAATTAGACTCACAGTAAACTGCACCTGTGGCATTATTTTGTGCTGATTTCTACAGAAGATTATTGTATAAAAGACTCCAAAGATATACTTACATGACTCTGAAGCGATGTATTTGTTTTGATAGTGATCCCTCATTTTTTTCTATAGATTTTAGCGGTAAGCTAGTTAGCCCGAAAAAATTACGAGATATAAATGTGTCAACTGGTGCAAACCCAAGGAACACATTAGGAATGGTCAGAGCTTCGTTTGAAATCATTGTTAAGTTTTCTAACCGTTTAATATCGTTAGTACAGCTTACTCGTTTTGTATAGAAACTTATGGGGAAACTCTGCGGAGGGCACCCGTGCGGCTCCGCCCCCAAAATGACGTAGGCTCTGAACGGGTCTATTTACTTCCACTGCTCCTCACATTTGTCTCACTAACAATAATGAAGGAGGCTTGAGGCATTGAAAGGAGGAACCACTAAAGAGCACATATTAAGCAAAATCAACTTTTCTATATTACTTCCTCATTAAAGAAACAGCTCAAGTTTTGTTTGTGAGATATCTTTCATTCACCTTCAATCCTCCGAAAACAGTGTTTTGAATTTCCCAGATGTGTGAGGACATATATAGATCTCTGAGATATGCTGCACTGTTTTAAGGCCATAAATCATTCAGACTTGTTTTAAGCATTTCTGAGGTATTACCATTTCAGATCGATTGATTTGATTGTTTCCCCTGTGTTATTGTCTTCACAGCAGTAGATTTAGCTCAAACCTCAATTCCGATGTACTTTTTGATTGCCATAATGATTTTTTTTTTTTTGCAACAACTAACACAAGTGGCTTTCTGTTATTATTATTTCTTATTAATCTTGCAACAAAGAAGAGATTGGTGACTCCTGCTGTAAATATACAAGACGGTCTCATGAAAATACATTATTAGCGTACCATGAGCCTGTCAGTTAAGTGTTTTTTTTTAGCGTCTTATAGACATTATTTTGGTTGAAGTGACGTGGGGACTTTTTCTTTGGGTTTATTTTGTAAATTCAGATTTGACAGTTCAAAAATTGGTAAATTTAGGTCTGGGGCTTAGAGTTGTTTAAGATTAGGGTTCGCTAGTATTCATAAGCAAGTTCACAAAAAACATAGAAATGAACTGGGGCAGCAACGAATATCATACACAAGTAAAAAAAAGGAGAAATGCGTGGTATACTGACGCATTTAAATTGGCGTGGAATGCATTTCTGTGAGATTGAGATTGCCCATTATTGAGCTGTTAATGATGTACATTCTATGTTTAAATGCAGAGCTTTATAATGACGCACTAGTGTTGACTCATGTCCACACAAACATGACCCGTTTTACCAGGTCACTATATTCTTAGCTGTGAGGTTGGGCTCAAATTAGCCCCTCTCTCCGCTGGAGCGTAGGCTATTTACACATTTCCAGCCAATTAAGCTCTTGTCTGACATGGGGCCTGTGTTGACGGCTGACAGATTTATCACGTCAAACAGAGCTGTGAAATCTGAAGGGTAGAAGCTCCACTGCTATTGTTTCAATGCTCACTCTGGAAAAGAAAAAAAAAGTGCTTTTGAAATGGTGAAATATAGACATGTTGAGAAACAAAAGTGACAAACCTAAGACCTTGTTGAGCATTAAAGTGCTGCAGATGTGTCATGGAGCTTATGAAAGTGAACAACATTGCATCACAGTAACACAAAAGTCCTTACACCAACTAGCACAGCTCTTGCTCTGTCACTATGTCCGCATGCATCACAGCTTTAGAGCAACTTTTTTCATACTGTAAAGTTTATTCTTCTACGGTCAGAAATGTACAAATTTGTTTTTGCTACAAAAAGAAAGATAAAAAGGTGCTAAATACTGTATACTACTTTCCACTGATGCAGGTCATTTTATGCAGGCTGTGTGCTGCTTTTAGACCTATACTGTGTGTTGAAGGTGGTTAACTCACCTTTAACTCTTCCCTCAGAACACAACAGCGCAGCAAACATTATGCAATGGTATATTTCCCACTGCAGTGTTTCCCACAGTATTATACTGAGACTATGGTGGCACAGGCAATCTGTATTTGATTAATATTATTTTTTTATATTTTTAGGGGTCTAATGTAATTGGTTGTCTGAAAAAGCACTAATTACAAAGTAAAAATGGCTACTTTCATATGCATATGATAATCCGACAGCCATAAACTTCATTCATTCAGTCATATGAACTACCAATAAATGGTTCATCTTATGTTTAGACTATGGGGGCAATAATTAGACCATGGGGGCCGCCATAGTCTCTTCTATGTATGGGAAACACTGCACTGTATGTAATAAAACTTTACTGAACTAGTATGTGAGAAATGGTTGAAGACCAGGATGTTGGAATATGTAGAACTCATGTTGTTTGTCCAGTACAGCGCCATTTTTGTGACTGAAAAATGTTGCATTTAATCTGCCTTTGCATTGGGCAAATTGAGCTCAAATCACTAGTAAGTGACGATTCTTTTTGACAGAACTCTACCCAGGTAAATGGTCTTATTATATAGCGCTTTTCTACCTTTGCAGGCACTCAAAGCGCTTTACAAGCTGGCATCCACTCACCCAGTGTACGCAGACACTGAGGCAATGTGAGTTAAGTGTCTTGCCCAAGGACACAACGATAATCTACTCATGTCGTCCCACTGTGGCACCTGGTGTTCTAACGGTCTCCCATCCAAGTACTAACCAGGCACTATCTTGCTTAGCTTCTGAGATCTGACTGGATCAGGCTTCGACAAGCAGGTATGGCCACCCTCACAAACTAATGGGCATAATTAGAACAACACGTTCTTTGTTTAAATTAGGGATACGCTAATCAACTTAATTATTATTATTAGCATTTTATCAATGTCAGTATTCAGTGTGATTCCTTAATTATTCTTTTATATATTTCTGAAATGGTTTTGTTTTATAATAACCCTGTATTTTATTTAATTTTATCCACTTACACAATATGTGTAGACTTCAAGATGACAAAATAAATAAAATACAAGCAACGTTTAAAGCAAAACTAAATGCGATGTTCAGTTTCTAAACATTATCCAGTCTCACATTGTTTACAATATGGAGGATCAAACTGTAGTCTCATCTTATTTCTCTTTCTGCTCCACTAACATTCACATTAACATAAAAGGCTTGTCAGTGTCTCTTGTCTCTGCTGTACGGCTGTGGTCACAGCCCTGATGTGTGCACGGTGCATCACTGAAATGCCACTGTTGCCGCTCTCATTTGCCATATACATAAAAGTGCTTATACCCGCAGGTTTGGAGTTGGAAACAGCCGGGGTCGTATGTCTTCCCAGAGCTAATATTTGCATGTATACTTTTAATAAAACAGAAAAAAAGGTTGTGGCGCAGGGTTAAAGTTGACAAGGCATTTCAAACACAACTATGGAACATTTTTTACCTTGTTAAATGTCTTTATAAGTCTTTGTGAGGTTTTGAAGCTTGTGTCACATCCCTCCGCTGTAGTGCGAACTACGGCTGCTCTCAGGCCTCCCTCGAAACACATTCCCAAACCGAAATGTCTTGAGAACCCAAGCTCTTTGATTTAGCAGTGTGAAGTTAGTTTAAATGTGTTTCTGTTGCCTTATTTCAATCTTAAAATTACGCAAAAACTAGAAAATAAATAAATAATCAGTCAGCTAGTTTAATAACACAAGAGAGCTGTAGAGGGAATACTACGGCTGAAGTTACTCTATTCTACTTTAAAGGTACGATGGCCAATGTGGCGTCGTTAAGAGAGTAGATTTATGACGTATGTTCTATCTTATTTTAACACAGACCAGACGTAAATGTTCTATTTCCTGAGCATTTCTTTGTCAGTAAATATGGCTGCTATGACATCTAAAGTCTATGTTCACAGCTTGTCACTGCTGCATGCTTTTATTCTCTTTTGATTCCTCCCAAACCTTGTTATTGGCCCACATTGAACATAATCTGTCTGCACGGATACATTCGCCTTGACAACTCACCACTGATTAGCAGCACGCTGGATAAAGCTTGTATATTTGTGGAAAATCTGACCGTTTTCTCCTGGTTCTTGTCCCAATTTGATTACCATGCACACACACACACGCAAATCTACGCGGCATCAACCTGAGCAGACTGGTGCGCTCCATGCCTGCTCCCCGGGGTGCTGTGGCCCTTTTATTAGGAATGTATTCTATCAGTGCTTTTAATGTAAAAACGCAATAAAGTCATTTCACGCAATGTTGAGCAACTTTGCCACATTATTGTTAGATCTCTGTGGTTTTCCGTACCTGAGCGAGGAGACCTACAGCTACACAGTGGCACAAAATAGCCAGTGATCTCGGCAACCCATTGCACCTTTGTGAGAGACAGATGGAGGCAAAGGAAGGAGCAGATGAACAGGTTAATTATTTATGATGTACTTATATTCCGCAGGAGTTGGAGGAGTAAGCAGTTTTTGTATTGTAGGTCAATTCTAAAATCATAGTAGCTAGTGCTGTTCTATTACTGATCATTTGCCTTAGGATAGGTGCCGATACAGATAACAAAGGACATCAAAAATATAATTTATTAGTAACTATCATTATTAATAGCAACTTCAATAAAGCTTTTAGATTCCATTTTAAAATTTAGGCAAATTTGAAAACTATTTCAGAGACAAACGTATCATGCTAAACACTTTTTGTATATTCCTATTTAGTCCCTTTCCAGCTCTCTGTCACATAAAAATAACAGTGAGGCTTGTAAAAACACATTCATGGTCCATGTGTCTTCAGTAAACAAAGTCCGAATGTTGTTTTTCTTCATTCACAGTCAAGCACCATCCTTTCAGAGTCTCCTCTCTTTTGAAACTGCTCTTTGCGTTAGTCATAGCATTAGCCAAAAGTCGGGAACATCTGCTGCATCTATAGGTCCTTATTTAGGACAATACAGTGCAGTAGTTTATTTGATTCAAGATTTGACTTGAATATTTGCCAATACAGATACATATACGGTATATGTGCTTTTGCCGATAATGGTAATAATGTAACATATTTGATATCCAAGTTCAAACAAGACACATCCAAAGCACATTGGCTGTGCTTGAATGGGCATCCACATTCACTTTGCTGTTTGAAAAAAAAAGCTCTTAAGTTGCAATCACAACCAAAAACTAATGCATAGGAGATTAACCATATATTCCAATTGGCTTGTGAGAACCAGGAAGTAGTTGGACAGGTTTCCGGCTTTGCAATGTGAAAAACATTTTCCCTACAGTTATGCAGAGAAAATCACTCAGATTGCTCATAACAAAATAGATTCTCGATCAAAAGGTTAAGTGCTGACATTTTCAAACTAGAAGCATACATGGTTTAATCCTGCTTTACAGAGAGAAAGAGTAACAAAGCAACGAGTGGCCTTCAAACTAGATAAATGATTTGGCCTTCAGTGCCAGGAGCTCTTCTTATAGCATGTATTGAGACCTGCACAATAAAATATTATTACATTTGTTTGTTCAGTTATTAATTTTAAGTCATATAAAAAGTTAAAGTTGTATAATAGAAGTGTTCAAAACGCAGTGAAGGAAATTACAAAAAAATCTCCCAATTTAGGACATTTATTTGGGGTTCACAAAAATGTTTTTCTTTTTATTTATTTTTTTTTTTTTGGCAATTACGGCTTATAAATGTTTTCTTGCAAACAATAAAGTGAAACTGGACATTCAATTCATTTTTCCACAAAGTGCTGCAATTATTATAGACCTTTAAGTGGAACGCACAAAGATCACTAAATTATAACAAAAAAGTTACCAACTTTAAGTTATGAACAGGTTTTAAAGAGGAATTGTCAAAATCCCAAATATACAATATACTTAGGCTCTGTAAACACCATGTAAGTCCAAATTAGATTGTTTTTCTTTTGTGCAGAGCTTGTTTTCACTTATGATGAGAGTCACTCAGACATCAGAGGCTAAAAGGATCAGCTTGATAAAAAGTCTATTCAACTGTTTGTGCTCCAAAGGGTTCACAAACAAATTTAGTTTTCACTTTGTTTTAGGCAAAATAGTCAATGGCCAAGTTCCAAACACACTTTAGGCATTCCAGTAAAGACATTAGTAGTTATACAATCTGGACCGGTCTGGTCTGAACTGTCCTGGTCTGTGAGGGCATCGGCTGAAGGAGCTTCTAGAGCTGTGAAGGTGTTTAGTTGTTATTTCTGACCATAGACAGAAGTGCCACTGCAGTTTACACTATAGTCACCATAGTTGTCAATAGAGAGACATTTCAGATGCTAACTCCAAACTTTTCTGCCTCCCACAGAACAGAACTTCTGCAGAAAGACTATGCACAGCAGGCACACCGGGGAGTGGGTGAAAGACAGTGGTGGAAGCTGAAATGTTATGCAATCAAACTAGTCTGGGGAATGCTCATTATGTGCTTCTGCTTTTGTTTGTTTAGCTGTTAGCATTTTCTTGTTTATCGCAATTTTTTTTCACATGATTTTTTATATTCCTCCTTACACTTTAAAACATATGCTATTACACTACGCATGTCGTTTTTGAGACACTGAGATGACAAATGTCCCAGTTGGTATTGGTTATAGCTGTAGTTTCATACAATACTTCCATAGCTAATGTTTCTTACAAAGTCAAGGAACATTTATGGAATACACTACTTCGAACACTCTAAAATTGACATAGTTTATTCACCTCTGTCATGTCATGTCACTGACAGATCCTTTTGTGAATGTTTAGTTTTGTCTGATAAATGAACATGTTTGTTTGTACCACCTTCATTATTTCATTTGGGAATTTACACAAGAAACCGAGATGGTGTTACAAGAGAGCTCAGTTTCACATTACACAAAAGGTTCATTATGAACGGATATGGTCAGTTTGTTTGTAAAATTGTAAATCTCTTGGATCACTTCTTGCTAATTTGCGATTAAAGCTCTTTCTTGCCTACGTAAACTTCTTTTAGACTAAATGTGATTCAACATCCTCCCTCATGTTCAGCAAGATCTATTCAAGACATTCTATTTTCCACAACAAAGACAGAGAACCCACAGTAATTGATATGGATCTATTCCGTGTACAGTGAATTTGCACGACTTTGCAACCGGCTTTGGAAAAGTTTAACTATAATGCAGTTTACTGGCTGCAGTAACAAATGAATGCCAAATAAGAATTTCCTTTGCAGATGTAATAAGATATCTCACCGACAGACAGTCCAAACTTTGTCGTTGCCACAAAACTATTAATCAAGTTATAGTGTATTATGATGTGACTAAATAACAGAAGTAGAATGGATTAGATACTGAGCTTGTTTACTTAGCCACATTTTTTTTTGTTTAGACTCGATTATGAAAAGGCCTTAAATACAGTATATTGCCAAAGATGTAACTATATTGTTTACCAGAGGGCACAGATGATTACTAAGGGTGATTATCACTACACTTGACCAGAGAGAGAAGAAAGTGTCTTAAAGGATCAGCAGGATGTCTCCACGACACCACCGTCTTTTTCACAGAGGAGCAGCTGCTGGTACAACACTGGTCAGAGGCAGTTGTGTGTGTTCATATTCAATTGTGACAACTCAAATAAAGTTGTCTACAGAAAAGTAAAGTTCAGGCTATGTGCAACAGCAAAGATTCAGCAGACATCCTGAATTGAGTAGTTTGAAGTGCCTGTGGTTCTCCAGAGTCCCTGACTTCAGATTAGAACAAAGCAGAGAGGAGAATGACACTGATTTGTTGTTTTCTTCACTGATTGTTTGTTTGCACTAGTATTTAATCATGCAGTAGCAGAGGAGGTGCTGCTGCAAGGCTCTTGACCTAGAAATGAGCAGACAATGACCTAGGACAGAAGAAATCTAACTACACTAACAAAACAAAAGAGTGCAAGCCACTATGTGACCCAGTGTCACTGCTGCACTAATCAAACCTTCATCGACTCTCATTAGAGATCATTTTTGAAGCCATTTGATGACAGTAATGTCTTACTTGGTCAACGTTATGGCAGCTAACCTACAAGGCAGAGACTGGTGCATCTAACAAAGGAATATAGTCCCAAGGATCGCCCTCTATTGTGCATCAATGATACACACAGTTGCAGGAGCTTGTGGTAGTGCAATCAGTCATGTTGAGGAGGCAAGCACAAGTCCAGAGAGGCATGAGGGACAAGAGGTAATAACATCGAGAGGCATGATCAAGGTGCACTAAGGCTGGCAACCGTCAGGGCGGAGAGCAGGTGTACAGTAGGAGTCAGAGTAAACAATAATGAGCACTAAGTTTGGGGCTCAGGGCTTGCGATGGGAATGCTAGAGAGTTGAGTCTCCCAAGTGTAATAAAGGCACAGCTTCGAGGGCAGACTGCAGAATATTCCAGACCAACAGCAAACAAAACAGCATCTGTAGGTAGGTCGGTAGGTATTTTATTTGCCATTTGTAGTTAAAAACCACATCGGTAAAGACAAAGTGCAAAAGAAGCTCAGTGCTCATAGACATAACGACAAACAAATACCACAGACACAACTGACACAATGACACTGTGAAATCAGTCAATAAATCAATCAATAAAAAAGTAGTTTAAAAAAAGTTAAAAGTGCCTAATTTAAAGTGCATTGTTCACTCTGGTAAAATGTTTGTGGAAAGAAGTTCTTAGCATGGCATGCAGACCTGCGTTTAATAGAGTGATACCTCCGACTTGATGAAAGTAGCTCAAACATGTCCCTTCCAGGATGAGAGGGATCATTTATGATCTGAAGAGCTTGATTTAAAAGTCTGCTTTTGTAAAGAGTTTGCAGCACAGGCAGGTCTCTGTGCACAGTTCTCTTAGCCGAATTAACCACTTTGGAGCTCTTTGTGAGCTCTCCTTACTTTGTCTTACCAAACCAAACGGTAACAGAGCTCTGGGTGAATTCTCCAAGTTTCCGCAAAAAGAAGACTTTTTTACAATGTTAGTCGTGTTTTTGCTCCAGTTCAGATCTTTATTTAGCACTGAATAGACAAGACATTGTAAGTCAGTTTACATTAGGGCTGGGCGATTAATTGCATTTGCGATTATATCGCGATATGACAAGACGCGATTATATAATCGCAGAGACGTGCGATTATTGCCCACGTGCGTTTTGTTTTGGAAGTAATTGAAGCGCCGCGTGTGAGTGCGGCCGTCTGACTGCAGCGCCTCCGGTCTGCAGCTTCATGTTACGCTCCACCGACACCTCCGTGTGCTTGTGCTTCACTTTTCTCTCTGTAATTCGTGTGCTCATGAGATCAACGACATGTAATGACAATACCAGGCTCATAGGTGTAAAACTGTGCTTTGTGTCAATACTACAGCAAAGGATTTGGGCTTAAAGCGGCGGTGAACGAGGTGAGCCTGGAGCCAGCGCTGTACTTCGTTCTTTCTCTCTTTTCTCCACTCTCCTCGCGACGTCTCTTCGTTAGTGACACGAAACAAAGACATAATAGTTGTTTCAGGTGAATGTCTATCGCCTCTCTTTGCCTTTTAGCGCGTATGTGCGTGTGTCTCTGACTTTGAAATCCCACCGCGTTACGAGTCCGCGCTGTAACATGAAGTAGTCCGCGGTGACGCGCTGCCAAACGAAGGATAAACTATTTAATTCCAAACACGGAGCACTCCGGTTCTCTGCGTGGACAGGGACAGGTAATCGTCCCGCCTTCTGTCCTGTCTGTGGAGCGGGGGATGAGCGAGTGAGTGGCAGAGACGGAGAGGAGAAGGAGAAGGAGAAGCAGCAGCAGCAGCAGCCGAGAGCCGTGTGCGTAAAGTTAAAGGGGAACACACTTAGTTTGGATATGAAAGCATATTTTACACTGAGTAGCTCTGGAATGAAATATAAGTTACAGATATCAGTCGTTTGAACTTAAATAAAAATTAACAGTGAATGAATTTGCACAAGTTCAGTATAACTGGTTCATGTCTGTAAAAAGCAGAGCTGGTTAGGCTATAGCCTATATAATTTTATCCACCTTCACAATTAAACGAGTTAATTAATCTTGTTGATCTAATCAGTGTTGGGGGAAATGCATTGAAAAAGTAATTAGTTACTCATTACTTTTTACTTTTTGAAAATGTAATTAGTTAAACTATAGTTATTGCCTCAATAGTTTTGCCCCAACTTAGTTTTGGATTACTTTGTGTGCATTATTGCAAACATCAATCAAAAATGGGATTTAAAATTGTATCATTGGCATTTAAACAAAGGCAAACAACAAAAGAGTTGCTTAGATTCAAATTCAGTAATAAAATCAATATTAAAATGATTCTGTGCACAGTTCCAGCTGCTGATCTGTGTCTCTGTTTTATCTCACACAATAAGTCACTTTTGTAGATTTATTTTTTACTTAAAAGTGAATAAGACTATTTTGTTAGTAATTGTAATTTAATTACAAGTCTTTTCACAGTAACTAAGTTACACTACTAGTTACTCAAACATGTAATTACAGTAACTAAGTTACACCCAAAACTGGATCTAATTTAGCCAAAAATCATTTCACAGGTACATTTCGAGCAAAATGTTAAAATTCCTATAATAAACTGTTGATTTTGTGTTACTTTTGCTCATGTTTTTATGCTGTGGGAGAAAATCGCAAAAAAATCGCAATCGCAATATTTCCTGGAAAAAATCGCAATTAGGATTTTTGGCTAAATCGCCCAGCCCTAGTTTACATACACCAATATTGATGAACTGTCACAAACCCATTCACATAAAAATAAGTGAACTCTCCCAGGTTTTTCTGTGAGTAACAAAAAGATCTCATTATTATTATTATTATTATTATTATTATTATTATTATTATTATTATTATTATTATTATTATTATTATTATTATTATTATTATTATTATTATTATTATTATTATTATTATTATTATTATTATTATTATTATTATTATTATATTTAACAAGTGCAACTTTCCAAATCTCAAAGATCCATAGTGCCGCATGATATTAAATTGTCAATTTTCGCCTATAGCATTTAAGTCGTACAGTATATTGCTATAGTTACACATAATTACAAAATGTGTATAATTCAGTTCAAAAAGTTAAAAAGAGGCACATCACTTTTACACTTTCTCTTTTGGTTTATGAAAAAGTAATTTGTGCGAAAAATTAAGAAACTTTTCATAATGGTTATTTATAAG
This sequence comes from Mugilogobius chulae, assembly GCA_038363315.1. Classification (NCBI taxonomy): domain Eukaryota; kingdom Metazoa; phylum Chordata; class Actinopteri; order Gobiiformes; family Gobiidae; genus Mugilogobius; species Mugilogobius chulae. The sequence continues at coordinate 6,106,693 of CM076408.1, forward strand.
ATGTGCAAATGGGGCTGTTGCATTGGTGCTTTGTTTTCTTTAACAAAAGCCTAAAATGAGGCACAAAAACTTGAGCTAAAAGCGCACACACAGACAGAAGAAAAACTTGAAATGGAGTTGTAGTTGGATAAACGTTCCTATGACATTTTAAGCAAGTTTTGAATTGCTTTAGCTTAATATTAGTCGAATTTTCTAAATTGATGTAATTTAAATGTAATGTGATGTAAACAACTAACCGATTTAATTGATTACCGATACCCTTGTCCTGACGTCTCTAACTAGATCATTTTAATGCCATACTGTGAAATATTCTAGGTAAAGCTAGGATTACATGAGTTTTGTTGTACCTACCACAAGAAAAATTACACTTTAACTTAGCATGTATGCAAAAAACCAGTACAGAATCATCCCACAAAACTAAGAAATATTAAAAGTATGAAATATTCTTGCACCCTTTTGTGACATTTGGCGATAATTTTAGCCCTCTAACACATTATCCCCTCTGTGGTGCTGCGTACAATGCTTAACCCCTCAGGCAATGGCATTTTTAGAAGCATAATGACTCCTCTTAGGGTAGTTTTAGTAATTACAGTAAAGAGCTAACAGGACGCATCGGTGAGGTATCATGGCAACAGAAGCAGATGGAGGAGACGAGTGTCATGGAAGGCTATTCACAGCAGCACAATATTAGTCACACAGCCTTAGTAAATAGAAGCCAGCGCGCAGTACACACAGGCATCAATCAGCCCGGGCAGCGTATTGTCTGTGCTGTGAAAAGATCTTTTAGTCCTCACCAAGAGTCAAATTAACTTCCACTAATTGCATGCCCTCTCATTACAGAAACTAAGAAGCCGGAAGTTTTAACCCTTGGACATGGAGCCATTGTCTGGTGAAGACTTTGGATTACAGAGACTATGAAAATCTATAATACTGTTTTTCTTGATAACAATTTAAGGTAAGATTGCAACCGAAATGTGCAAGAAAGTGGTTGAGATTTAACCAGTGTTTATTTTGAAGAGCTAAAACTAAATTTAGTTTTAGTTCTGTGAGCAAATGACAATGTAGGTAAATGTAGGTAAAGTCTTATGTATTTCATTTTCCCACAAAATTTTTATGCTGAAGATGTGCTAAACTATATTCCAGTGCTAAACATATCTAAAAATGTTCTGTGCCTACACCACTTGCCCAGGAGCCAGGGTTCGTTGAAAAAAATTGCCTCAGAAAAATATATCTGAACCCCCCTGAGGTACAGTTCTAATGGACGTAGACTGATTATGTCTGGTCGCACGAAAGCCTCAAACAAATGCAATATTGACTCTGCTGACTGTGGAGGCTCTGCAGAAGCTAACTAATTATGATTGGGAAAAGATTCCGTGTCGAAAGATCTCGCAAGATAAATTTGTGAGAAAAATTGAGTCTTGTCTCACTAAAAGGAGTGGAATTAACTGGGTACATTTTTTTCCTTCTTTATTTTGTGATACATTCTAAACACAAAAGTTTATTGATTTTGAACACATTTTTTTGGTTAAAGTCCATAATTTGACTTCAAAGTTGAAGAAGATGTCTTGAACTGGAGTAGTGCTCTACAGAGAGGTCTGTTATCTCTTGTTTTGAGGAAGAGACAGTAGTGCATTTTGAGAGAAGAATGGTTTGGTCTAATTCACCACACAAAATGACATCAAAGATAGGAAGGAGTGGTAGATGCAATGTATTGACTACAAATCTTGGTAATGGACTTGTAAGAGTCTGAAGTATCAAAGCACAAACGGTCTATAACAGATAATATGCACGTACAGTTTACATATCCAGCATGGTAAAAGAAGGCTTTCATAGAATACAAAAAGCTTTGTGGTCTTTATGTTATAGCCTATGCATATGGCCTGCTGTAGTATATTAAGGCAGTGCATGTTTTGTAAATTCTGTAATTCATCCCATCGAGGTTGAGGGTTTTTTTTGACATTGCATAGATAAAATAGGATGTATATTATTATTATTATTTTGTTCCAAAACAAAGAAATTACAGCATTGCAATGCATAGTTCAAGAACAGCAGAAGAATATAAACATGCAACAAAAATAATAATAACAATGGTAAATGGTCTCTATTTATATCAAGGCACTCAAAGTGCTTTACAATCAAGGATCAACTCACTCAGTGTGCACAGATATTGAGGCAATGTGGGTTAAGACACAACGACAATCCACCTCTGTCATCCCACTGTGGCACCTGGTGTTCCAGAGGTCTCCCATCCAGGACTAACCAACCCTAACTTAGCTTAGCTTCTGAGATTTGACGGTATCAGGCTTTGGATTTTTTTTATTTATTTATTTTTTTTTTTTTTTTCATTTTTTATACCAAGGCCGTGTTCCAGGTGGGGTAGCCTGGACAGGGCTTAGTCAGGGCACACATTCATACACACTCCAGACTCATACTAGGCAATGTGGTGGAAGTGTCTTGCCTACAGACACAACGAGTTTCTCCTCTGTTGCCCAAGTGGCACTTGTTCTTTCTGAGCCTCACAAAATCACTTCCCACATATCTGACATCTTGAGAATTGACGCCTTTCCCACTAATTCCGCCTGCATAACTTTTTTTTTTTTTTTTTTTTGTTAAGTTACTGGAACATTAGAACATTTTTAGAACAATTATCCTATTAATATTGCATATCTTCAAAACCATGTACAATATAATCTCAATATTTGTACCCTACTGGATAGGGCAGGAGAAGACCGTCTGTTAGTAAAATATAATTTAAAAAAAAAGCAGAAGAAGCAGGGAAGGCACAAGTACAAGAGCTGCAAAGGTCTGCAGAAATGGTCTGTTTCATGTTATTGTCCAAGAATTCTTGTGGGAGTCTACATGAATCATGGACCGCAGCACACAAGGCGAAAAGCTCCAACAACTGATGCTATTCGTGCAATTAAAAACTACATGTAAACTTACAATGTTCTTCTATGTACTCCAAACACGTCCTCTGCAGCTTTCCCCTTAATGCACTGGGCTGTAGTCAGACACATGAGAGTATATTCCTTAAGCTGATGGCAGATATGAAGCCCGGTCTAAATCAACAGTCCCTCAGGGCACTTAAGACTTTTGTTCTTGGGAGATCAAACAGTGAGCCTAAACTGCAGCTCTGTCAGACCAATTAACATCCTCCCGTCTGTAGAGCCATGGAAACCGCCGCTCTGGTTTTATCTGGTTTGGGGCACTGTTGTTGATTTCTCGCACCACTCAACTTATTTATTCACCCATTAGCCCAACTTCAAGGGTACAGTGCTAACCCCCAGGAATGACCCATATATAGAAGATAGATGTCTTTCAAATTTAAACCCCAATGCTCTAGTGTTTTCTCCACATCCTCCCAGAGCTACTTTGGAAACCAGTTGGATAAGGAAAGTAAAATATAGCAGTTTAAGTTTAAGTTTTAGTTTAAGTGTCCCAGGAATGAACACAGACAAACACTTACACTAAACTTAAAACAAATCAAAATAATACACCATATTTATTCACATTGCCATTGTCTTTGAAACGTGTTCTTGGACCTTTTACTTTGGCGTCTTATGTAAATGAAAAAAAAAAAAATTTGTACCATAATAACGACACCCACACAGATTCAAGGACAGGAGTTTCCACTGAGGTGAACACAACCAAATGTATACATGCCTTTGTCTATGTCAGCCGCTGAGCCACGCATCTGAAACATTAATTAACCGCTGTCACCACCTGCGTGCATCTGTATTTCATAAAGAATAGGGCTGTTCAACAACAAAATGGATTCATTAGTAGGACAAAGCCAAAGACGGAGTTAACTGTAAATGTGTCGCTCTTCATAATAAAGTGGAGTAGAAAATACAGAAGCGTTAATGGAAACTGGCAGACTGAACTGAACACGTACTATTGAAGAAACTTTGGTTAAACAAGATTGATGTAAACTATGCTGGATAAAATCAGATCTAAAACTGGATTGATAGATGTTAGTGGTGTTTTGGGGGTTTTGGTCTAATTTTGCATTATTATTATTATTTTTTTAACACATTTGCAAATAGTCAAACATGCACATGGTCTAAGGTTTTATACCATTAAGACACAAAGCTATTTCTTACTTTTCTTTTTGAGTAAAAATGTGTAAAGTATTTGTGGCAATTACTGTATACCTCAATGGTTGCGGTACAATAATGCATGGTGGGTCCAATTCCTACTTGTCACCATGGTGATGGGCCTGGAATGCCTGGAATGAATCAAAATATGATATTAAAGGGAACCTACTATACAAAATGAACACGTTTTTAATCTTATATTCCAACGTTGTTTAACCTCTCAATTGTAATTATCATGATGATGCATTTGTGTTGCTCCTCTTAATTTAATGTAATTTATTTAGCTCAAAACTAAAATGGCCAAAACATCACATGATCTGTGGATGTTTCAGACGGTAGCACAGTAGCTCTGGTTGCAAACTTAAGAGTATATCAGATGAAGAAGAATGAATTTATTTATTGTATTATCAAAGCAAAGTCCACATACATTCTTGAGTGTCTCTTCTCATATGAAACATTATGTGGAAACGATAAGGATCACTACTTGTACATAAAAGCAGGAGTAGCAAGGCACTTCAGATGTAATTATGATAGGGAGCATGCTGTAAAGCCTTAAGTTAATGCGGATTTTTGCCTAATAGTGCAGCTTATATACAAATGACAAGGACAAGATGAACCTTAGAGATTGGTGACCGGGAGGCAAAAAGGTTGAAGACATTGAAACAGGTGATAAAAGCCATTTTTAGTTCACCGTATGCAAGGCTTTGGTTTAACTACTTTTCATGTCATCATTATTCATGGCACAAGGTAACTTGGATTAGCATTTCATATGTGATCAGAAAACAAGCAGCAAAACTTTTATACATTTTAGCTGGAAAATATCACTGTATTGTGATGCCGTGCAATTTAGAGCATTGTGTGTGATCTTTGTGTGAACTGCAGTTGATAGCTGTCTTTAGTGTCATTTAAGCCCCATTATTGTGTGTCATGTAAGCTTGCACATAAATCAATCAAGCTACAATCTGTCTAGTTGTTCGACAGAAGCTAAAACACTACTTACAAAAGAGATACGATGTGAGGAGTGAGACTTAGCTGAGAGTAAACTCCAAGCTAAATGTGTAGGCCAGAACTAAACCAGGACTTGAACAAGACCTGAGGACTACACTGGGCTCACACCAGGACCAGCCAACGACATTTGGATTGGAACATTGGCTCCACAATAACAAGCTCATCCAAAAATACCAAGTATCTTAATGTGGATTCAATAGACCACTTTTTAGTGACCTTGAGCACAATTAGCTAGATGTGTTTTTTAAGCAATTATTCCTAATCATTTTTATTACGGCTGAAACCATTTGTGAAATGAATAATTAGCGGTGAGCAGTCTCCATGTGCAATGTCCAGGAAGCAGGTCACCCAGGGCAACAGTAGCACATTCACTTACTTGTTTGTCTTGAACTCAAAAGAAATGTCTGGCATACGGAAATGAGCAAGGGTACATGTCAATATCATCCATTTGCTGCCGGGATCTGCTTTTTCCATTCTGCCTATTGATTTATTAGACAAGGACACTGCTCATTAATCTGCAAGAAACAGCTAGAAGTACCTTGGAATGATGCGAAAAAGTGATTTTATCTGCAATGCAAATCTGACAGAGAACAACAAACTACTACAGCAAGAATAATGTTGCTTGTTTGATTTCAAGTTCTCATATGCCCTCATAAAAGGTCACGGTTGAGAGTGAGGTCAGAGGTTCAATAGTTGCCCTGCATCATAAATACATGTAAATGGGGGAAGAGGCCACTATAGAGGCCACTATAATGTACATTTTCAGTTTGCTTGTTTACCAAAGATGGAGAATTGATTGGTCAGAGAAGAATATGGTTCTCCAATAGTCTGCACAAGTCTTATCTTCTAAAGTTTAACTTGAGCCAAAAAGGCAAAGCTTTCAATTTATTTTCCAACCTGGTCTTCCAAAATAATCGATTCATTAGAGCACAATTTCTAACATTAGTAACTTTTGGACATGAAAATATTATCATAAATGGCTAATTTTGTAAATCCAACCTGAAAATTTGCTAAAAGTGCAGCCCCCACACAAAAAGGCTTTTTCACACCAACACAACTCCCAGTCGTTGTCGGTAGGGAGGAGCGACGCACCGTCTGTTCTAGTCTCTTTGGGGCGCATCGATGTAAAAAAGCATTCGCACAAACACGATCCAAGCAGCCAACAGTCGGCGAACAAATGCCGATTGAGTATGCGCGTGACGTAACGCTTGACGAAAAAGACAAAACAGAAGTTGTGCGCGAGTAGTTGTCAAACTCTGTGGCGAACAGATTTTTATCTTACCTCACGGATTAGGCTAAACTTCTATTTCCCGCTACAGTCCAGCCTTTGTGCTACAGCTGTACTCCTCCATCTTTGTTTTCCTCGGACCAAGTAGTAGCCATTCTTCTCCGTACTTACGTCTCGTTTGAACCCGGCAAATAACAACAATCCATGCTCAGGTAAATACTATTTTTCCATAAGCGGCATTTTCGGTTTTCCGTACCATTTTCTTGCGCACTGATTCGCTAGCCACGGGCCAATCAAACAGCTGCATATGCGGCAACTACCGACCGCTGACGATGCCGACTTTACGAGCAAGTCTTCAAAACCTCCCCTCCACGACGTGCTCCGCGCTCCTCTGACCCCCCGACAGTGCCATTCACACCAAACACACGTGAGCCGCCTGTCGGCAGAAGTTGCCAAACCGGTTCAGACGGGCGACCCTCGGCTTGGTGTGAAAGACCCTAAACACAACCCGCGACTTTCAAAATGTATAGGAGACTTTGAAAAAAGAAGCCCAAACTTGCTTTAAAGACGTAGACTTGGCAACTCTGAGGCTGTGAGAAGTAGGTTGGAAAAAGATGAACAGACAGACATATTAAATCAAGAAATAGAAAATCGCCATATGATTTTATTTAAAAAAAAAAAAAAAAAAAAAAGATTGTCAGAGAGATTAGCTTAGCTCACAATTCAATTTTTATCACAATAAAGCATAAGAAATCAAAAACTATAAAAATTCAATACATAATCAATCAATTTCTCCCACTGACAAATGCTGCCTGTGACATTGATACTGATAATAAAGATATTTAAAATTCAAGGTCCAAGGCTGACAACATGAAAGCTCACAAAACAAAATACAGTAGAGAATACAAGGCCAACTGTGGCAGAGATTGAATGCTATAGCTACAGCTGCAGTGTGTGTGCTGTAATAAGCCCCCAGCAGAGAAGCAGCAGGTTGGCGAACCTGACATTGTCCTATCTCATCTCCAGTCTAGAACAAAACCTATTTTCCAAGACTTAAGAAAATAAAGCACAAGGTTACTCAACCTCGCACCCAGAAAACCCCCATTTGAGGCTAGTTCTTTGCCTCACATAAAAATGCATAGCTCCAGCAGTGGACCATGGGGGACACTGACACCAGAGTAAGAAGGGTACATGTGCACTTTATGGTAATATAAAACACACAGCTCCAAAGGCTAGTGGAGAAGATCATGTCAGAGAGAGAAGGAAAAGACACCTATTGTATTTACTGCTATAGGAATTAATATACTGACAGTCTGAAAAAAACTGGTGAAGAAGAAAATAGCATAAGAAGCAAATTAACAACAATATCAACAAATTATCTGTTTTTATTGACAATGAACAATAAATGTGGGACATTTTGGCTTGGTGAGACATATAGTGCGGTTCACTGAAGCCGTGCTAACTGCTAAGACTTGGCGCGATTACAGTATGAGCTCTGCAGTTACTTCACTTTCTAATCGCAGGAAAGACATGCTAATCTGGCCCACACCCAAGCCCCAAAGTAGCCAGTGTTTCTTTGAGGCGCTCGGCTAAATTAACGCTGGTATTCACAAGCGTTTTACGATGCCTGAAATATTTAGAAGAAAGGGAGAGATTTGCTTGTGTGAAAATACTGTTATCTGATCTTGATTTGCTTAGAAAAAAAAGAGCTAAGCGGAATTGAAGACAATTAGGGTAGCTCAGATGATTTTCAGAACGATAAAGTTTGGTCACATTTGAAAAGGCACAATTGTTTGAGGATTTATTTTGAAGCTTGGAGCCATAGATTTCTGCAGTGGGTGACCTGCTATGAATTATCGGGGAGTGTATTTGTATCTTAAGCTTGTATCTTGGTTAACATTCAGTTATTAGCCTATTGTGCATGTTTAGCACTGGTGTTTAAACAAGAATATGCTCTTCGAGTACTAGACTGAGTATGCTGTCGTCCAGTGGTATTGTGTTGGGGCAGTAACAGTTTTGCAACAACTGAAGTTTCCCTGGTGATCAATAAAGGTGATCTGGAATGTTTAACTTATATGTTTTTGCTTTACAGTAATACAATGTCACTTTCTGGAGGTAGAAAAACACATGCATAATCCTACTGAAACAGAATACTGCAACTTCATGGACCTATGACACCTTTAGAACATACTAGCTAAAGAAACAACGTTCCCACAGAAAGACACGGAAAAGGCCTTATCTAAGCCACAAAACAGTTTTATTTTGGGATGATTCAAGGCTACAAACAAAAGATATACATTATAATATTTCTTCAGTCCAACAACATCAAACTTTATTTCTACGCTAAAAAGTTACTGGTTTTTATTAATGTTATCCCTGCAATAAAAACGTTCTTCTTCACAAGTTTACTCAAAGTTTTATTGTAAGTTCCCTATGATGATTTTACGATTCTCACTTATTAATTTTATTATTCTAAAACTCAACTGACCTCCCTGGTTAAATAAAGGTTAATCAATAAATGTGATTAATGGTTTGAGTAATCTTGCAGCAGCTGATGCTCAAGTGCTTAAAGAATGTCTACGTCATCTACCACCTGTCCTCGCCAACTTGTCTATTTACTTGTGATAATGCAAAGAGTTCAGATTCTATGCAACATACAAAGTTCAAACCTGTTATAACTTATAGCCACTTTTAGTTACCAGTTCTGCAGCTGTGAACAAGACCTCAATGAACCTGCTTATAATTCTAGCTGTTTCAGATACATTTTGTGCTTTAAATTACTGATCTGTATTTACCATTTATTACTAAATGTCATGTCACCTCTTCACCAAAGTTGACACATCTGATTAAGATTGACATTATGCTTACTTTGTTTTAGGGCTGGAGTTCTTTAGTCGTTTAGTCGATTAATCGGTCGATGGAGTTTGGTCGACCAAAATTGTATTAGTCGACTAATTATTTAATTTAGATTATAAGGAATTTGTATTCAACAGCACAACAAAATCATTGGTCTGAAATGCCTTTTTCCTTTTCATTTTCTGCATAAACAATAGTTTTGCATAAACTTTAGAATATTATTAGTCTTTTTGTGCAAAGTTTCTTGCAGAGTTGTCACAATACTAACATTCCAACCTGATTTTGATCCTAAGAAATACACTTCTCAATACTACAATGAGAATTAGAAAGCCCTTTCAAGAAAGTCAGATTTTTATCCAATGGATATTTTCAACACAAAATCCAGGTATATGATTTTTGGTTTGAATCATTTTAGTTTCAAACCAGTTTTGATGAAACTCAAGATTATTTTAAAACTTTTCAAAAAATGTGATTTTCTTTTTCTTTGCAGAAAATATAAATATAAAAAAAATGTTCAAATGTTTGTCCTGTTTATGTTAAAGGTATTTGTTCAAATGAGTATCTAATTTCAACCTCAGTTTTAGAGTTGATTTGCAATATTTTTGACAACTCTACTTTTAGCTTCAGAGCCTTTGCCACGCCCCCTTTTTAGTTGATTAATTGGTCGATGGGACATGTCCTACTTAGTTTTATATAACACATTTTAAAAATGTAATGGACATAAACTACTGCTGCTGAAAATAAATAAAAACATGTCTGTACATCTTGAAAAGAATATGCAAAAGAGTTAGTCATACCAAGGGGCTTGTCAGTTGAATTCCCACTCTTGTTGTTGTGCCCTTGGGCAACACAGCCACATGAGTGAAGGGAGGAAAAATGTACTCAAACTCAAATACATGAACACAACAAGTTTGCAGTCTAAAGTTTTGGTAACTATTGTTATTTTAATTACTTTCTAAAAACAGAAAGTCAGCCAAATATCTATGCATTACTGATTTCCTATTTCTTTGTATATATTGCTTGGAGTGAGTGACACCATGAGGCATTTTGCAGTGTGAAAAATAGCTCCTCTAAGCCTGTGTTACTTGACAATGATGAAATGTGAGCAGCGCATTTTCCTTCAGGTATCAAAAACTGTGGGCAAATTCCAATGGGGCTTGTAGACACTAGAGGCTACGATCACAATCCTTCACTAACAATAATGTTTTTCTTCAATTCTCCTGTGTATGTCTGGGAAAATCAAAAAGTTGCAGACAAAAATAGATTAGTTTTCAGCTATTTTAACACAAAACATAACTTCCTTTCTTATGTTTTTACGATAATAAATTTTCAAACTCAATTACAACATCTAGGAAGACACCTAATTCTCGATACAGTTTCAAAACGCTTTTCTTTTTGTTTATGTTTTAGAGTAGACAATACAAAGACAGATATTTTAGTACAAAATGTTTACTTGTTCCTACTAAACCTTGTGGTTATAGTAGTGTTGCATAGTAAAGTATAATTGTAAAAAGACATTACATGAGTGTATTGTACTTTTGTTAAAGCAAGTTTCTATACTTTTTTATTTTACAGTACTTTTCTGAAGGTTTGACACCATTTGAGATGGCCACAATCATAATATCCTTGCCTTTATATTATGCATTAGATATCAGATTTAGTAAGAAATATATACTATATATTTTACCAAAAACCCGCACAATTTTCTGAGACAACATTTGAAGCTTTAACTCTGATTATGTATAATAGTTTTACTTTTTTTTTCAATTGGCATATCAATATTTTCAGCTCAACAAACTTTTCTATGTTAAATTCTTACATTTATTTCAGTACATCTTTGCCCAGGCTGTATCTGACTTCTACTTAAATAACAAAACTAGATGAACCACTACTGGTTTGGATAGCTTAAGTTCATTATAAAACTGTTCAGAAAAGTGTACGTTTATGTGATTATTTTTAGTATTGACCAAGCTTATCTAAAGAGTATATAGTTTCCTAAGTTTTAGTATCAATTAGCGGTTGATTTTCGATGCTTTTGACAACCCTACTCAGTAGTAAGGTGTTGCCACTATTTATAAAGGTTAGCTTAAGTCAGATTGTCCACTGGCTTTTCTCTTGGCTTGATCCTCTCATCACAGTATATGAAAAATCGCTCCAGTCAGCCTGCATTTTTTGACAAAGATAGAATGCGAGCAGTATCTTTTCCTTCAGGTGTCCGAGACAGTGCAGAAAAGTGTAAAAAGGCCGTTGGAGGCATTAGCCGCTGAGCCCAGCGACTTTCTCTCTGTGTGCACATCTCTGCCAGTTCACATGAGTGCTTCTGTGAGAGAGGGGCTATTGCTGTTTATGGCTGGGTGTGTTTTCTACAGAAGCCCTTTATCAGATGCTGGCAGAGTGGAGCACGGGGGGATCAATAGAGCTTTGGCCCAAGACAGGGAGGCAGTACCTGGATCCGAGCCGGGCTCCAACCTTTCCTCTCATTGATCTTCATTACCTGGTGCAGACTGAAGCTTCAGGATGCAGTGGCCCATACACACGAGTACACATATAAAAGTACACACACCGCAAAATAGTCCGGCCAACACTAACTTTGGTGGACAAGATGGGACCATAAGGGCGCTCATTACTTAAGCAAGGTTAAAGTACATTCTCTTCGCTCATGTCTTTCATTTCAGGTAAACTAATAATTCAATGACAACATCACTTCTCTACGGTATCACACTAAAGTCCAGATCGCACCAATTCGTCTCTCCGTCATATAAAGCAGCAGGTATAGAGGACTCATTACAAAACATGTAATGTAGCAGATGTTTTTGTCTGAATGGTTCTGAGTTTTCATGATGGTGCTAAACAACTACAACTTTGTCTCTTTCTTTTGCATGTCTTTGTGAGCATCTGATAGATTGGTAAATACTAGGCTTTGTGGTCAAAAATCAACAACACCAAGTTTATAATCAAACATACGAGCAAAAATAAGCTGCGGCAGCTTCAGTCAGAAAAATGCAGAAAAAAAGTATTTTTATTGTAAATTGGATTATACAGTTCCTCTGCTGATTGCTGTGTCAAAGAAACTCACTAGATGACAACAACAAAAGCTGAACATTTGTTACTTTTCAATTATGGTAACCACGTTGACTTGCACTATAAAGTTTTCATTTAGCATTTCTTTGTCAGAGAGACTGGCGATGTGCACATTGCCTTTCAGGTTCTATTGATAATGACTGCATTGCCTTTTTAATGAAAGAAACTTATAATAAATTCAACCAAAGAAGATCAAAATTTTCCTCTTTGGCTTACTCACCATTCTACACACGCAAAAAAATTTACAAGTTGGGAATTAAGCCAATAGTGCAATCATATTTACACAGCAGGACATAAATACTTACTCGAACTTCTGAATCCAAGGGCAAATATTTCCATACACTCCTCCCAGCCTTCATGACCACAGCACCAACAACCTGTCCAGCCTGTTTAGAAATTAGCTTACATGTCACAAAGCATCTAAATCGCAGTATCTACAAAGAATTCAATTTATTTTATCTAATTAAAATTTGTAAGTGACTTCAGGTACATTATTACATCAGCAACAATAGAAAACAAACATGCTGTGAGATATGAAATGTAAAATTGCATACCATTTGTTGTGTATATTTTTTGTTGCCTTCATTCACTTTGCTAAAAAAGAAAAAGGGGTCGTCTGATTAGCCATTTCAAAAGGCAGTTGCAAGTCCTCAAGAACGTATGAATGAAAGACAGTTGATTGAATAGCCAAAGCTCTAAGGTGCCATTCTCCCCTTGTGACTCCATTTATAATTCAATTCTCTCCTCTATGTCCAAACCGAAGCCTCGTCTGGAAGCAGCAGGCATCAAAGCCAAGCCGGAAAACACTAAATGATTGTAACTCAATTGTAGCTGGCCCGTCATTGATCGTTTGCCCGGGAAAGAAGTTGGATGAGAAACAAGAGACTGATTTTCTCCACGCCTTTGACAGTTGGTGTTGCATGTTTGCACTTATAAAAACAGAGGGAGCATCTGTGTATTTAATGACTGTGTACACACTCAAACCATATGCACCAACAAAGCGCTAACGAAGTTTAGTAAGGAAATGTAAACGATAAACAACTGGGTCTGGATGAGACGCACTGGAATGGGTGATGCATAATGAAACAGCACTGTGTAAGTATGCAGACATCTGTCTCTTCAATGGTATACAGCTACACGCCAAACAAATAGCTTCTACATTATAACTGAAAACCTTTTTTTTAAACAAAGGAGACATTGTGCATTTGGTAATAAACTGACAAACATAGATCCGTAATCTGAATTTTGTTCATTGTAATACACAAACTTGATTTGAAAGAACATTTTCACCTCAAAATTGGAAAAATCTAAAGAGAAAAAAATCAGGTAAACAATGGTAAAAAAGCAGATAAACAACAAGGCATTAGCTGCTCTCAAATTTATCAGAGACATTGAAATCACACACAGTAGGACTTATTACCTATGTCGTCTTAAAAAAAAGTTTTTCAGTCTGTCTGTTGCAGTTAAAATGACTAACTGTTGTTGTTAGCAAACAAGCTTGAAGCAAAAAAGTACAGTAATTTTCAGGTTATAAGCAGATACTTCTGTGTTAAACTTCAGACCCTGTCGCATATACAGTAGAACAATAAAGCTAATTTGTGTGTGTCACTGCAGCTTGATCGCATGGCGGTCCCATGGTTGCAGACACAAAGCTTTAATTACAAGACAGTAGTTCACATCTCAAGTGTCTGTCTGCTATATTCATGGTTTATTTTGTTCAAGTTCCACTTCTACTGTATGTGTTATTTCCATCTCTGTGCTTCATACCTAGTCCTTTGTTTATTCCTTCTTGGAAAGTTTTCTTCCGCTGTTACTCATGCGAGAGCTCAAGGCTAACACATGTTAATCAGGAAGAGCACTAGCAGCGACTTTTTACGAAGGTATGAATCTGAGAAAACATCAGTGCTCGCCTTTTTAGCACTGGGGCCTTCACTCTCACAAACTGCATTTTTGCGTCACAAAAAGTAAACGGGTCATCTCATCACAGTGCCATCTCCAAGAGGCAGCACCTTGCAGGCAGCCGTGGAACAGCAGCACATGAACAGAACTCCAATCGGCATTTGTCCCCCACTCGGTCCTATTATGGAGCTCAATTGCGATTTGACCCTAATGGTCTGACCTCACGTTACAGCATAAGGCAACATAAATACCACCCAATCCTGAGGGTTTACCTGCTCCTGCAGCTGATGTCACGCTATCCCAGGATGCACCACATACCTTTAGGCAAGCAGTGACGAGTTCATTGAGAACTTTGGCGGCCGGGATTATCAAACAAAGTTTTATGACATATGTATTATTTTTGCACACTGGGAAAAGCCATTACCGCAGACTGACAGCTCGCTATTTTGAAGAAAAAATTATAAATTTGAGCAGCTAAACCAACTAGTGAGTCAAGACATTAATTGAGCTGCAGATGTATTGACTATTAATCTGTTTTTTTTACTTAGCTATGGTCGTAAAACATTTCAAAATGTTTGTTCCAATTGGGTATTGGCGATTAAATGTTTAAATAGTTTATTACATATAGTACAGACCAAAAGTTTGGACACACCTTCTCATTCAAGGACTTTTTTGTTTAATTTCCATGACATTGTAGATTCAATGTTGAAGGCATCCAAACTATGAATTAACACACGTGGAAGTATAGTACATAGTCAAAAAGTGTGAAACAACTGAAAATATGTCATATTTCTAGGTTCTTCAAAGAAGCCACCTTTTGCTTTGAAATGCTCTTCCGACAGTCTTGAAGGAGTTCCCAGAGATGCTTAGCACTTATTGGCCTTTTTGCCTTCACTCTGTGGTCCAGCTCACCCCAAACTATCTCCATTGGGTTCAGGTCTGGTGACTGTGGAGGCCAGGTCATCTGGTGCAGTCCCCCATCACTCTCCTTTCTGGTCATTCATAGTTTGGATGCATTCAGTGTTAATCTACAATGTTCAAAGACATGAAAATAAAGAAAACTCTTTGAATGAGAAAGTGTGTCCAAACTTTTGGTCTGTACTGTAGGCAGAGAGAGTGTAAGGAGTAAACAATAGTGAATGACTTTTAATAAACCTTTGAATAATTTATTTTTTAGTAAAAGCACAGACTAAAGTTAAATCGTTAAACAATGCTAAACCAAAATGAGTTTCAGGTGTTTGTCAAAGTGACATGAGAGGATTAGCTCATGTACAAAAGCTTCACCTTGGAGCACATGATACACAAGATAAGATTGTTCAATTCTTCAGTATGAGTAAAAGTATAGGACATGAGTAAACATATATATGGGTTTTATGGTAAAGTATTTCACAAAAACATCATCAGGGAAACGTCTTAATGATATACTGTAAGAAGGTGAAAAGTGAATCAGATGATTCACAGCATGATCTATTGTCAAAAGTGAGTTGTTTTTTTTAGACATACTGGTATTTACAACCTAATTTAATGCCGAGGATAAACCACAGAAGCTACATTTTGCTTCTTCCAGTTATGGTATCTGTAATGGCTGTAGCAGGTGCAGGAGTTCTATAGTTTTGCGACTCATTCTAAATGCGGGGGAGCAGTTTTCAAATAAAAGAATGTCCATGCATAACCTCTATAGAAAGAAATTGTAAAAACTTGAAAACGTTCAGCATTACAGTATGAACCGTTTTAATCAACTGCACCTAGAAATATGTGTTGGAATTTCTTGGTGAATTGCCAGAAGTGACAAAAAACATACATCAATAAATGTATGCACATATGGATTCAGGATGTGTGAAGAGGTCTGTGTGTGCTACAAACAAGATTGGCTCGGTGAAACTAACAAAGCCTTTCAAAACCATTAAGGTAAATTTGGAGAATTTTGTGCAGTTGCCAAGCTTTTGAAAACCACTCTAAATCTGATTTTGTTAGATGGCTTTCTGACTTTGGAACCATGGTCAGGTATCCTGGGGCTGTGATTGTTTCAATGCCAAAAAGGAAAAAGACTGTAGGTCCACTCCTGCCTAAACTCTAAATAAATCATGGAGCGGACTTTCTCAACTAAAATATGCACTTTCTCTCTTCTCCTATTTTAGGAAAAAATATTCAGCCAAATGCATAACCTAGATTCATACCTGTATTTTTTTTTTAAACGGGTTTGTTGGCCAGGATATAGAAAACTTATAATCATTACATAACATTGTTAGATTTGACTTGAAATAAAATATATATATATTCTACAAATGAATAGCTCGGCACAAATGACAGGCAAAGTAGTCTAACAATTGTCTTGGAATACAGAGCGTGATGAGCCACTTCTAAAGCACTTTCTTTTGGACTAAAAGCGTTTATCGGACTATTTGATAAGTGTCTTGTCCGGGGCAGGAGGAAGACAGCATGGGAGCGGGAGACAAATCCAGTGTCACCTATAATAAGAAGTGTAGCACAGGTGAGAGAGAGAGGCATTGTGGGTGATTGGAGGGAAAGATTGGAGGACACAGACAGAAGAGGTGCTATAGCGCAGGAGGGGGCTTAGCCACTTCTCCCAGTGTCTTCGCGAGATGACAAAATAGCTGCAATTATGGTTGAGGCAGTTCTAAAAGGTAGCACAAATCCATCAGGCTTGCATAAAGACATTAGCCTAACAAAGATGTACACTTCACAAGTTTATCTTCACTTAGAAACAATGCTTGTTTCTTTAATGTTCTTCCGATTAACAATGTCTACAAGAATTCATTGTGTTACGAAAAGCGTTATTTGTTATCGATAGTGAAAGGTTCAGACACTGAGTTATTAGAGAGTGGGGGTTTTGTTGCCGTGGCAGTTGTGGTGGCCATCTTTTGAGCACAGAGGAAGCAAAATTCAAACTGAATATATTATGAAGTATAAACTATAATTGTGTTTGCATATCATGGACAATAATCAATATTTTTTGTTGTTATTTATATGTTTCTTCAAGCATTTTTCACATTATTTTGTTTGAACATGGTCAATGAAAATCAAAACATTTAAGGAGAAATTTTAAAAAGTTCACCTTCGTATTAATTTGACAATATTCCAACTACGAAATGGCTGCTGGAATTAGACAGTTGTCTCCATATTAAAACACCATGGCTCTTTCTAGTCACGAAAACACAATGGGTATAAAGACAACATTGGACATACTGTACATGTAGTTGCAAAAGCAGCATCTGTCAGTAGAAGT
This sequence comes from Mugilogobius chulae, assembly GCA_038363315.1. Taxonomy (NCBI): domain Eukaryota; kingdom Metazoa; phylum Chordata; class Actinopteri; order Gobiiformes; family Gobiidae; genus Mugilogobius; species Mugilogobius chulae. The sequence goes on from CM076408.1 coordinate 6,124,109, forward strand.
GAAAGTAGAGGTTTTGAAGTTGACAAAATAGAAACCAGCAGGAAAAAAAAGATCAGAGCAATGTTAAACTATTATGGATGTAGTCAGTTGTTACAAAGTAGTGAGCAAGTTCTGAGTTTCAATAGAAAAACACTGTAGTTTATCCAGAAGCCTTACATATACCTGTCTTTTCCAACAACACTGTTCAACTCTTGCTACTTTAATGGCATCTCGGAAAATGGGAAGGTCCAACTCAGAAACAGTGACAGGACTGTTTGAGATTGGAAAGCATGGACACAATTTGAAAGGGATTTATTTAGATATTACACACAGATACACACTGATAAAACAAATGTAAGCTTTTAATGCAGCCTTAATGAAGCTACAAGCAAAACATGTCTTAACTATAGTGTATTTATTAGCAATAAGAACAAGAAACAAAACAGCTCCTGATTAAGTTCTCTGATACAACATTTACACGTCTTCTTCATTAATGAGCGGGGAAAAAATCAAAGAAAAGCTCTGTTATTGTCACTGTTGCACGTGTTGCATGTGTATTTCACAAGCTGCTGTCATGAACGCTCTCATTCTGGGAGGTCGGACCATTAGGTATCTCTGAGTTTTGTCGAATCACATGAATGCAGTACCTGCTTTCCTAACTCCACCCTGTAACTTTCACCTTTAAGACATCATCTACAAGAGACAGGGGCCTGAATTGACTGGAATGACCACCTGAGAAACAGCCTGCATCTTGAATCTATCTTTGTTACATACTTTTGTTGGCATGTGATTCTTGATAATGAAATTCATGTTATCCAAGTCAAACTTGAGCATATTTGATAAAGACGAAATTGCACTAAAACAGATGCAAACAAAGCCAAGGAGTTAATTATAAACTACAGCAATTACTGTTTTTATGAACTCTCTGGAAAAAATATCAAGCACCTGTTGGATTGTGTAACACTTTGTTAACATAATTTTGCATGAGCGCTTAAAATGAAGCTAAACACATGTTATTAAATTTTTGTGTTATGAAACATTCTGCCGTTTAAAGTGTTAATCTAAGTTTAGTCATGGTACATTATAAGATTATCAAGATCTCAAGTTACTGTTTGTGAAGCTGATTGCGTCAGCAGCAGTCCGCTAGTCTGGGATAACAACCAAAAAACATGTTGTGTAATCAGATCAATGCCTTGTGTGATGCTTTACAATAAAAGAGCTGTTGGGAGGGCGAGAGCTTCAGAGCTGGACTCACGCACTACTTGCTGCAAGTAAAATCAACAGTTGGTTCTTTACTGATTGAGTCTTTGGGTGAATACCCTGCCATAAACATAAATAGAGTTTTTGGCTGTGTATTGTGTTTTGGGGCAATTTTCAAATTTTCAAAAAGTTTCTGGTAAAAATAGTTACAAACCGCCTGTGTCTCACTAAAAAGGCCAATGTCATTTCTAGATTCTAAGTAACATCAGCATTGATTTGTCCACTCTGAGCAGACTCACACCTGAAGAGATAAACCCGCCCACTTGTGCTGTCGCTAGTCCTCTACGGAAAAATTTCAGACAGAGGGGGTAATTAGGAACCCTTCGAGTGCCTGGACTAATGCCTCACTTGTGTTTGTGAAAAGGTGTTCACTGAGAGGCTGTCACCTCGGCGATGTCGCTCTGAATTGGCATAAAGTTGACTCATCTCAACTTTGCCGCGCTCAGGACGCTTGGATCGATGCGCTCATCTTTTAACTTCCTCTTGTCGCCTCTCTACGCCAGCCTGCATAGGAAATGAATGGGAACTGCTATTTCATGTCGTTACAGTTGCTTCTGGTGTGAATCCGCACCTGCTGTCAGACCAATCACACTGCTGATCTCCACCCTCAGCCCCTCCTCTCACCTTTCCCCTGTGTGTTTCCAGCAGAAATGTGAAGTTTAGGGGGTTAGCTTCACTTTAAAGTTATTTCAACAAACCAGCTCTTAAACACGAGCTACATTCTTTCAATTGGAACAAAAAAAAGTAACATTACGCCCAACATTATCAATTCTTGCGATTATTTGAAAGTACTCTAATTCTTGTTATTTTTTTCCGTACTGTGCGACTCCTTCGAATGCATCACATCTTGCTCAGTTATACACAGTCGGGCAAATCACAGCTGAAAAACTCATTACCAAACAGACTGCAAAGAAAGGCTGACAAAAGAAATGAAGTGAGTGGCACTGATCATTAGCAGCACAACTTTTAAAAGTCGTGGGAAAGTTGAAATCCAAAATGACTTTCTGTCCGAAGCCTCACAACATCTTGGTCTTTCAACCGTCAATACAAACAACAGCACAAGAAAAGCTCGCCCACAAACATACATTTTAATTGGCTGCTTTAAGTATGTCTGCCATTTGTTGGGTTTGATGTATATTTTAAGCTTCGTACAGTTGCCAAGATGTCTCTTGTTAGAGGCACTGGAAAGGTCAGAGTTATGAGTCAAGCACAGCACACCTTTTGCATACACGAGAATTTTATTCCAACTTCAAAATAGATTGAACTTGTCGTGAGGTACCTTATACTGGATCTACATTATTGGAGGTAGTATGTGGTCACGGTGTGACTTTCCTCATTAAGTGGACTTTATTTGACTCTGTCACATAAGCTGTAAGTACTAAGTGGCTGAGTCCATAAGATGTCACTAGTAATTGAGAGGTTGAGCAAGGTGTGCCCTCCAGATGAGTTGCATAACTAAACTTTTCTGAGTTAATTCTCTTGAGAAGTAAGACAACAGTTAAACATTTGGCATGAGTTTGTTCTTTAGCTGTTTTTACGTGCATATCAGGCAGGTCAGATGAGAGAAAGTCATCATTTTGAATAGGATGTTGCAGACAGTTAAAACACATTTTTAGGCCCGAGCCCCCAGCAGGGCGTAGGGCCTATTGGTTCTGCAACGATGATGCCTGGGCGAAGCCCAGGCATCATCGTTGTCAACGCTCTTGCTGATCATGATGGCTGGGCGAAGCCCAGCCATCATGATCAGCCACTACCCCGCCCCCTGCGAGAACTACAAAATGAGCCCATGCCGAAGGCATGGGATGTGTATACTTACTTCTGCTAACACAGAGATACTCAACAATGAGTGCATGGCCGAAGGCCATGCACTCATTGTTGTCAAGTGTCTTGCTGATCATGATGGCTGGGCGAAGTAAGCGCTCGTCAGTCACTTTCCACCCCACGGTGACGTGCGCACGGCCGAGAGCTTTCCGAAAACGTATATGATGTTGTTGCCGTGGCAACGGATATATTGTTTTTGCTTTTATTAGGCCCGAGCGCCCCAAGCAGGCGATGGGCCTATTGCTTTCGTAAGTGCCGTGCGAAGCACGGCTGAGAAAGTGCGCACGAAGTGCGCACGAAATCGTGCGCGAAGCGCACGACCCCCCTCAAACACTCACCCAGGCCTTCCCCAACTCATGCACGTCCCGTGCATGTAAATTTGTAGTTGCTAGGCTGAACATTATTACCGTAAACGGGCGAAGCCCGTACGAAATGCACACGAAGTGTGCACAAAACGAGTGCTTTACGTGGGAATGACGACCGCGAAGCGGTCGTCATTCCCACGTAAAGCACTCGTTCGCGCTGAGTCGCCCACCTACGCGTTCCCCTACTCATGCACGTTCCGTGCATATAAGTAAGTAGTGGAAAAATTGAACATTATTATCGTATTAGGGGCTAATAAAAATAAGTGGGCGGAGCCCACTTCGAAAGTCACTGACGGGCACAAAGTGCCCGTCAGTGACCCAGGACCCTAACCATGACGTTACACGACGCGCGCGCTTTCCGAAAATGTATAGTTTATGATATTTGAAAAAAGGGAAACATTGTTATCGTAAAGATTATTATTCTTCTTTCTTTCTTGTCGAGACCAACTCACCTAATTATCACCCCTTGAACAGTGACGAAAAGTCACGAAATTTTGCACACTCCTCAAAATCGTGCCTCTCTACATTATGGCTATTTCCGTTTTTCAAAACTCAAAAAAGTGGCGCGTCAGCGCCACTTAGAGTGCGCAAAATGAATTGGGCAATAGGAAATGGCCAAAAAAATATTTGACCCTAGAATCTCGAAATTCGGCACAGAAGTAGATAGTAACAAGACAAGAAAAAAAATATATTACGGCAACGCCGTCCCCCCACCAGATGTCGGCTATATGCATTCAAATTTTGCTAAACATGACTCGGATGATCCTAGGAGCTATGTTGCCTGGGGCTTTATGCCCCTGGCAGGGTTTCCCATGGCAAACAGGTCCTAGGTGACGGGACAGACTAAGAGCAGTTCAAAAACTCTCATGAACAGTTTAAAAACAAGGACCGTTACGTCGCCCGGATTGGCGTTACCGGGGCCCCACCCTGGAGCCAGGCCTGGGGTGGGTGCTCGCAGGCGAGCGCCTGGTGGCCGGGCCTTTGCCCATGGGGCCCGGCCGGGCACAGCCCGAACGAGTGACGTGGGTCGGCCCTCCTGTGGGCTCACCACCCACAGAGGGTTTCATGGGGGTCGGGTGCACAGAGGACTAGGTGGCAGTCGGGGGCAGGTGCCTCGACGACCTGGTCCACACACACAGCCTCTGGCTGTTGGGACGTGGAACGTCACCTCTCTGGGGGGGAAGGAGCCTGAGCTGGTGCAGGAGGTTGAGCGCTATAGGCTAGATATAGTCGGCCTCACCTCCACGCACAGCTCGGGCTCTGGAACCCAACTCCTGGAGAGGGGCTGGACGCTCCACTTTTCTGGCGTTGCCCACGGTGAGAGGCGGCGAGCTGGTGTGGGCTTGCTCATAGCCCCACAGCTCAGTCGCCATGTGTTGGAGTTCACCCCAGTAGATGAGAGGGTCGCGTCCCTGCGCCTTCGGGTTGGGGACAGGTCTCTCACTGTTGTGTCGGCCTACGGGCCAAACAACAGTGCAGAGTACCCGGCCTTCTTGGAGTCCCTGGGAGGGGTACTGGATAGTGCACCAACTGGGGACTCCATCCTTCTGCTGGGGGACTTCAACGCCCACGTGGGCAACGCCAGTGACACCTGGAGAGGGGTGATTGGGCGGAATGGCCCCCCCGATCTTAACCCGAGTGGTGTTTTGTTACTGGACTTCTGTGCTAGTTACAGTTTGTCCATAACAAACACCATGTTCCAACACAAGGGTGTCCATCAGTGCACGTGGCACCAGGACACCCTAGGCCGGAGGTCAATGATCGACTTTGTTGTCGTGTCATCGGACCTTCGGCCGCGTGTTTTGGACACTCGGGTTAAGAGAGGGGCAGAGCTGTCAACTGATCACCACCTGGTTGTGAGTTGGATCCGCTGGCAGAGGAGGAAGCTGGACAAACCTGGCAGACCCAAGCGTATTGTGAGGGTCTGTTGGGAACGTCTCGCGGAACCCTCTGTCAGACGGGTCTTCAACTCACACCTCCGGGAGAGCTTCTCCCAGCTCCCGGGTGAGACTGGGGACATTGAGTCTGAATGGACCATGTTCTCAGCCTCCATTGTCAATGCGGCTGCTCGGAGCTGTGGTCGCAAAGTCTCTGGTGCTTCTCGTGGCGGCAATCCCCGAACCCGGTGGTGGCGCCCGGAAGTAAGGGATGCTGTCAGGCTGAAGAAGGAGTGCTATCAGGCCCTGTTGGCCTGTGGCACTCCTGACACAGTTGAGAGGTACCGACAGGCCAAGCGTACCGCAGCTTGTGCAGTCGCAGAGGCAAAAACCCGGAGCTGGGAGGAGTTCGGAGAGGCCATGGAGGAAGACCATCGGTCGGCCTCAAAGAAATTCTGGCAAACCGTCCGGCGCCTCAGGAGAGGGAAGCAGTTTTCTACCAACACCATTTATAGTGCGGGTGGAGAGCTGTTGACCTCGACTGGGGATGTTGTTGGACGGTGGAAGGAATACTTTGAGGGTCTCCTCAATCCCACCGCCACGTCTTCCGATGAGGAAGCAGAGACTGAGGACTCGGGGGAAGACTCACCCATCACCCAAGCTGAAGTCACTGAGGTTGTCAATAAGCTCCTCGGTGGCAAGGCTCCGGGTGTGGATGAGATCCGACCTGAGTATCTCAAGTCTCTGGATGTTGTGGGACTGTCTTGGCTGACACGTCTCTGCAACATCGCGTGGCAAACTGGGACAGTACCTCTGGATTGGCAGACCGGGGTGGTGGTCCCTCTGTTCAAGAAGGGGGACCGGAGGGTGTGTTCCAATTACAGAGGAATCACACTCCTCAGCCTCCCCGGTAAGGTCTACTCCAGGGTACTGGAGAGGAGAATCCGACCGATGGTCGAACCTCGGATTCAGGAGGAGCAGTGTGGTTTTCGTCCCGGTCGTGGAACACTGGACCAGCTCTACACTCTCCATCGGGTGCTCGAGGGTTCATGGGAGTTTGCCCAACCAGTCCACATGTGTTTTGTGGATTTGGAGAAGGCATTCGACCGTGTCCCTCGTGGTGTCCTGTGGGGAGTGCTCCGAGAGTATGGGGTCCGGGGCCCTTTGCTCAGGGCGGTTCGGTCTCTGTACGACAGGAGCAGGAGCTGTGTTCGCATTGCCGGCAGTAAGTCAGACCTGTTCCCAGTGCATGTTGGACTCCGCCAGGGCTGCCCTTTGTCACCGGTTCTGTTCATTGTTTTTATGGACAGAATTTCTAGGCGCAGTCAGGGACCGGAGGGTGTCCAGTTTGGAGACCACAGGATTTCATCTCTGCTGTTTGCAGATGATGTTGTCCTGATGGCTTCTTCAAACCAGGACCTGCAACATGCACTGGGACGGTTTGCAGCCGAGTGTGAAGCGGCTGAGATGAAAATCAGCTCTTCCAAATCCGAGGCCATGGTTCTCGACCGGAAAAAGGTGCCTTGCCCTCTCCAGGTGGGTGGAGAGTCCTTGCCTCAAGTGGAGGAGTTCAAGTATCTCGGGGTCTTGTTCACGAGTGAGGGAAGGATGGAGCGTGAGATTGACAGGCGGATTGGTGCAGCGTCTGCAGTGATGCAGTCGCTGTATCGAACCGTTGTGGTGAAGAAAGAGCTGAGTCGAAAGGCAAAGCTCTCGATTTACCGGTCAATCTACGTTCCAACCCTCACCTATGGTCATGAGCTTTGGGTAATGACCGAAAGGACAAGATCGCGAATACAAGCGGTCGAAATGAGTTTTCTCCGCAGGGTGGCTGGGCGCTCCCTTAGAGATAGGGTGAGAAGCTCAGTCACACGGGAGGAACTCGGAGTAGAGCCGCTGCTCCTCCACGTCGAGAGGAGCCAGTTGAGGTGGCTCGGGCATCTGTTTCGGATGCCTCCTGGACGCCTCCCCGGGGAGGTGTTTTGGGCATGTCCCACTGGGAGGAGACCTCGAGGAAGACCCAGGACACGCTGGAGGGACTATGTCTCTCGACTGGCCTGGGAGCGCCTCGGGATTCCCCCAGAGGAGCTGGCGGAGGTGTGTGGGGACAGGGAAGTCTGGGCCTCCCTGCTCAGGCTGCTGCCTCCGCGACCCGACTCCGGATGAAGCGGAAGAAAATGGATGGATGGATGGATGACTCAGCATTTTTTTTTCACGTCGCACTTTTATCTTCTCCTCCTCGGGCGTAAGCCCGAGCAACCTCAAAATTGGTGAGTATCGTCTTGAGAAGTGTGCCATCAAAAGTTATCCAATTTACTGGTGTAACTATAACCGTTTGTTTGCGGCGAAGCCGCAAAAAAACATAAACAAATTTGAAAATTCCGAAAAATTTAATTTGCTCCCATTTCCACAAATAAAGTCTGAATTTTATAAAATTCGCTTCAGTTGTTAAACTCCTGGCCCTTAACCCACTCAATGAGAAAAAAATAAATTTGGCGCGTCAGCGCCCCCTACAGACTTAAATACATTTTAACATGGGGCGCATAAAATTTAGTTTGTCAAAAATTTTTGAAATTTTGCACAAAATTCTGTTTTGGCATTCCGATCAAAAAAGTCAATCAGACCTATGCCCTAATAATTACGGCGAAGCCGTAGTGATGAGAGAAAGACTCAATGTTATCCTAATGGAAAAATTGCTAAATCTTTGAAAATAGCAGATTTTTAACAAGTTATACTTTTATCTTCTCCTCCTCGGGCGTAAGCCCGAGTAACCTCAAAATTGGTGACAATCATCTTGAGGAGTGTGGGATCAAAAGTTATCCATTTTTTTTTCACAAGTTGTTTGGTCTCTGTGCGGCGAAGCCGCAAATATTGTCCAAGATTTGTAAAATTTGTCAAACATTTTAAATGGAAATTTAAATTTTAGTTTTTCCAAAACATTTGAAATTTTGCACAAAATTCCTTTGTGGTATTCTGAACAAAAAAGTCAATGGAACCATATGTCTATCTCTTATGGTGTCGCGACAGCGACACTGTAAATCCTCCATTTTATTTCAATGGCAGTATAAATCTATACAGCCGGAGGCTGCATTCTCAGGCCTGCAGTCACACGCATCTTTGGTGTTTTTACTCATATTTTCACCCTTTTCTCTTCGGGTGTTAGCCCGAACAAGCTAAAATTTGGTGAAGATCATCATGAGGAGTTGGTCAACGAAATTCTGCAGACTCTGGGCGGCGAAGCCGCACATTTTGTGAAAAAGTAAGAAATTTACAGCAAACAGTATTGCTTAATCAGAAGAGAAGAAGGCGCGAAGCGCAATTCAATTGACAGTAGGTGTAATATAAAGAAAGTAACAGGGGCGCGAAGCGCCCCCCTCTTGCGTTGCGGGGCGGCGGCGTCGTAGCGCGGCCCGCGAGGGCCGTTCAATGCCGCTTGCGGCTTTAATTCTTTGTTATTATTATTTTTTTTATTCTTTGTTCTGCTCTTTGAGCTCTAATTTGACCCCCTGAACACGCTCAAAAACTCACCGAACTTTGCCCAAAATTCAGAACCGGCGAAAAATTTTGTTTTTTATGGGTTTCGTTTTCGCCCATAAAAAAATGGCGCGACAGCGCCACCTACAAAAGTCGATTTACATTGGGCCTATGGGAGTCGGTCGGACGCAAACTTTGGCGTACGGCCACGAAATTCGGTACACGCATTCTTCTAAGGAAGCCATGCATAAAAGCCAATCATGGCCACGCCCCCTGACATAGCGTTTGGCCGCCATATTGGATTAGAAGTACTAAAGCGCTGAGTCAGCGTTTTCGCTCACGTCGTACTTTAACGAACTCCTCCTAGGGCGTTTCGCCCACTGACCCGAAAATCGGTGTACATCAACTACACAAGTGGGACATCTAAAGTTATCCAAATTTCGTTTTTACGTCACGTGGTTTAAGTGCGGCGCAGCCGCACATTTTAGCGAGCATTTTGGCGCAATATGAAAAACTAATTTGCCTACCGTTTCCACATAGTTGGTCCGATTGGAATGAAACCAATTATGCGTTTGTTACATTTTATGGCCTTGACCCACTGGTTGTGAAAAAATTTGATTTGGCGCGATAGCGCCCCCTACAGAATAAAATTACATTTCGCAAAGGTTAACATGGAGGGTCAAAAATTTAGTTTTTCCGAAATGCATGAAATTTTACCCAAAATTCCTTTGGGTCCTCCCGATCAAAAAAGTCAATGGGAAGCATGTACTTTTTTTATCCGCGCCACCGCGGGAAGGCGCGCAAGCGCCCATGTTATTCCAATGGCATTTTCGCATTTCCTTCACGTCACATTTTGTCGAACTCCTCCTAAAGCGTTTTGCCCACAGGCCTCCAATTCGGTGCACATGAACTTCACAAGTAGGAGAGCTTAAGTTATCCAAATTATTTCAATATGTCTTTCGGTTTAGGTGCGGCGAAGCCGCAAATTCTGCCCAAAATCAGCCAAATGCGCTCAAATCCCCATGTTATCCAAATGAGCATTTTTTTTACCAATTTTGTTTTCTCCATAAAATTTGATTACTTTCACCAAAGTTTGTGAAATTTGGCACAGTGACTCTTCATGACACCCCGAACAAAAAAGTCCACGGTCCGAAGCTGTATTTTGCACGCTGTTGCCGTGACGACGCAGCGCGTAAGCGCTGCTCTTCTGGTCTACTCTGTATTGTCACGAGGCTCTTATGAGCCGCTAACACCATATCACAAAATGACTCAGGGCGCGTCAGCGCCATCCTTAGATAGGAGCAGGTCCAAGTAGTTGGAAGCACGGCCCGCGAGGGCCGTTGGAATGCCGCTTGCGGCTTTAATTATGTTTCTTCTTGTTTAAGTCAAATCTCAGTTTTTGTCTGTGGCACCTCTCTCTTATCGTTCTCTCTCTCACTCTTTCTCTGGTCAAAGAAATAATGACAGTAGGGATGCATGTTTTCAGATTGTTATTTAGAGCTCTTCACGGTCAATAATTGCTTAACCGATTACGTAAACGCAGTACTTTTTTTTATTGTTGTTATTTTCACTGGAGGTGTCATAATTGAGAACAGCAGTGATACGAGAGTGAAGGCAGAGCAGAGAGACAGCGACAGGCCTTTGAACTGTGCACAACACCACTGAATAAAGTCTCTATAAACACTATTGTAAAGAACTGTTGCACTATTCAATAAAGGGGCACTGTCTAAGATTGTGAGGAATTTTAATTATCACATATAGTCCACAAACATTTAAATTATATTTATTCTTTACAACATGAATACTTAAGAGAGCACTGGTACCAATCCACATCAATTGTGATACATTATTATACGTATTTGAAATGTTTGATTACGGGTCGGAATGTGAATATGGAGGCTAGATGTCTCCATATTCATGGCAGCAATGTGAATATGGAGGCTAGATGTCTCCATATTCATGGCAGTTAGGCAAACTGCATGTGAAATGCGCAAAACTTTATTTTTTTTTCTTACACTAATCATAAATAAGGAGTCACGTTATAAAGTTGCTGCTAACGTTAGCCACTTACCTTCGATAGTAGCCCTTACCAAATCTGAGTAGCATAATCCAGTCTGTTTACTTCTCCAACATAAAATCCAAGTGAATAAATCCATTCATGATTGATATTTGTCCATAAACACTGCAGTGTCACACAGGTTTGCGCAGTCCTTAAAAGACAAACTGTGTTTTTGTAGTTTTGCCATCTTTTTTTTTCCACACTTGACCAATGAAAGAACTGTTCAGGGGTAGTTGGCGCCCTCTGCTGGAGCAATTGTATATCTGTCAGTTAACAGGTGAAAGACATACCACTCAGTTAGGCCATCCCTAAATCCCTAAATGACATAACACCTTTTGTCACACGAATCAAAGTAATCACTACTAAATGGGGGTACTGCCCAGTTTACCAACTTTTTTATGATCTTTTTCTTTTTGCCTTAAATGCTATGCTCAATATTCAGTTTTATATAACTTTACAATATATTTTGTAGCTCAATAATCTGCCCTATTCTATGGGTGAGCTAGGTTTTAGTATCTTCCACAGTACTTCCCTCTGTAGCCAGAAAAGCAGGTCACTTGGGTTGCATGTTGCACAAACTACAATGTGTGTATTCGACCAACGTAATCCAGATCTGTGCATCACCATTTTAATACAAACCTCAATCTTTCATTCACATTGATTTAAAGCTTTCTATTGCATTACATACAATATTTATGTAATTATGTTTAAGATGAACATAAAGCAATTTCCGCTCAACTGAAATCACATTAAGAAGGTCAGTGATTTTATTCTGAACATCCAATTATTAGTCTTCCAATAATTGCTATTCAGAAAACATCAGCCTTTTCTCTGTTTAATCACTAAAAGCCACATTTTCTTTCTCCGACCGACAAACAACACAATATATAGTTTGAATTCACATGCAGCTCAGTAGTCCTCCAACACCAACATCATTGTCAGACACACAAACAACAGAATGGCTGCAGAATAACAAAAGCTGACCTGTTGAAAGAGCCACGAAGAACAAAACGTGTGTGAGTGCAAAAGACACATTTGCGGCGCACTGACATCATGACCCTTGTTTCGCGAATTGCACTGTGGACAGTCACAAAATGTAATGCAAGGATATGAGTTCCTTTTTTTATTTTTTGTGGGTCTGTGAGGTCGTGTGGACAAGAAGCCCAACTATAGCACAGTCTAAATAATGCAATATTGGCTATGAATTTGAAACTCAGTTAAAAAGTGAAGTTTCAGGTTTGCAGGAGAAGGGTTATGGGGCCGAGTAAGAGCGACAAGGAACAAAAAATGCAAAAAGTTTGCGTCAGCTGCCAGCACAGCACTGTTGCAGACAGGAACAGCAGCATTGACTACATGTCTAAATATCCTTTTTTGAGGGATTTTCTCCAACATTGGAATGGAGAATGATGTCACACAGCAAAAGGGACAAGACCACTTAGACATAGTAGTTGGTCATATAAGCATTCACAGAACAACATGACAGGTTGTCTATTGTCTACATATTAGAAGGTAAAAACTCATATTAATTTATTTCCCATGTGTAGGAGCCAAAATGTACTTTTTTCACCCGTCCTCTTGGTGGCGCTGTGGGCTAATTGGGTCATTTTCCATTTGTCTGTAAAAGGCCTCAAAGTACCACGAGGTGAAATATTTCTTACCGTGTCAAGTGTGGATTTATGTTATTGAAATTGTGGTTGAATGTGGATTGTGACAATGTGGATACTTTGGTCACAGAGCCAATAAAATAAGTTAAAGCAATTAGTACTGTGGACTGATTTGTGGAGCCACGTGTAGGGAAAACCTAAAGACTTAGCAGCCAGGAGGAGACAGTAGTGGCCCATCTTTGCCTCAACATCATGTTAAGAATTGAGTTATCTATAGGAGAAAGAAAGAAAATTCCATTGGATAATCAAACTTCCTCAATTCAGAACAGTGCTTTCTCAGAGGAGAAAGAACAGTATCTCACAGACAGAACACCAACTCTGTTTTTGATGACAGAACATAATTAAAAAAACACATCTGTCACTTTAACACAACATGTGAAACCACGCAAACAGTCAAAAGGTTGTTTTTCTCTAAGTTAGTTTTAGTCTGAGTTTAATTAATTATATTGCAAGGTATTTTGGACCACTCCAAGTCAAAAATGGGAAAAGGGAAGGTGACCTCAGGGGATCAGGGTGACATCAGGCATTGACACACACACACACTTGTGTCACAACACTGGGCTCTAAGGCTGGGTTCATGTCACCCAGGCTGACACTACAGGACATGACCCAAGCGCATACAACCCCCCCTGACAGTAATGGGACAGATCTGTGAGCGGGATGAGGGGAAGGAGGGGGTACAAGACACAGGAACAGCATGTGCGTCACCATGATGGAAACAACACTTCAGACAGTGTGAGAGCTAAATGTAGGATTTCAGGGTGTAAAAGATTAGCTTGTTTTAGCGTCAGGTTGTTTCCAGCACTAAATTGCATTGTCATGGTGTTTTGTTCAGCTCATTTTGACAAAGGCAGCTGTTTCTGAAAGGATTAAAGAGCAAGGTTGCTTCTAAGACATATTTCTTTCAATCCAATGTCTGTAATTTTCAGAATAGGATTATAACATATGTAGCATCTGCATCCTGAACATTTACTACTGCAATTGTCATTTGTTTTGGACAATTTACAAGAAGAACTAAGTATTTTACGCACTCAACGTCTTCCCACACTTTGGTTTTAGGAAGAAAACTAGTCATGCCAAATTATCCTTTTTCAATCTGCAAAGAATTCTCCTGGGAAAATCTGACTTTTATGGATTCTTTTGACAACACTTGACAACACTGCACAAGTTATGTGCAAAGGTCCATCAGAATAATTTTGTTCTAGAAAAGATATATATAACATTATGTTCACATGATATATACACTATTTGAAAGGTTTGGGACAAAATGGATTTTCTTTTCCCCTGAATACAGTATTGGTAGTTATCAAAACTTTCCCAAAACCCTAAATTCTTTCCAAGTCTAACCTTCTCTTAACAATAAAAAAGTACAGAAATAAAAACATATGTTGGCATAGCTACGGGTTTGGGAAGGGAGGGGAGGAGGGGGCATACATTGACAGTACCATAAACCATCAGCTGAGATGGATTTGCCATGTGACTGTGCAAAGAAAACACTATTTTTTCAAGTAACAACTACAGAACAGTGTTTTATCTGTGAGGTGGATTCAGCTTCGACTCTCTGTCAGTTTTTAGGTACGTCAGTGACTGCCACAGCTTAAGGTCACGGACTAAACCTCCAAATCTCTCCCAAGCAAACATTTGGAGTTTCTTTAAAAGCTTTGATACATATTAGTATAAAAGCAGGTTGTCGATAACCGTCACTTTAGTCTGTAGTGTTGTCAAAACGATTTGGGTTTTGGAGTTCGCTCAGGGTTAGACATGACTCAGACAGATGCTAGCGCCACACAAAGAAGCAGGTTGAGAAAGCTGTGAGGAATGTATGGTTCAGTGGGTGCACTAGGTAACTGTGGAAATGTCAATGCTTCTTATCAGAACTAAAAATGATATCAATTCAGCCTGGGTCTAAGGTCATCTCAGGTCAGAGTATCCTTGTTTCGACTATGCCCCAGGAGATGTTAGCACTTCTGTTACTCTGTGCTTACATATGATTGGAAGTAGCCTTGCTGCACAGATCTTTCATCTGTTACATGAACATTTGGACAGTAATATTTTGTAAGGAGCACATTGTTGTGATATTTTATCTTAACCCCTTATCACATTTATGATAAGGGGTTAAGCTTGTCTCAAATGAGAATTTATTGCATTTACCACAAACTAGTAGCTTGCATGATTAATACTCTTGGAGTTGGGTTGAATTTTTCTGTCACTGACCCAGGAATGACAAAAAAAAACAAAAACAAAAAAAACAGACAAACCTAATTCACCACTGATTTAAAAAAAAAAGTGAAATACAAGTGACATTTTCTTTGTGTCAATGAGGAAAGTGTCAAATGTGCATTAACAGAAGACAATTAGGCTTTTCCTGAACAGCTATAAAATAAGTTATTATAGATTTATAAGAACTAGTACAAGACCGCAGGGTTTAAGAAATTATTTTGTTTGGAAAAATGTATTGTCTAAAGAGGGGCATTATAAAGTCATAATGGTGTCAAAATTGATATGCAAGAGCAAGTATTTTTTATAGTATCCATCCAGTAAGATAAACATGAATACTCACATTGCGGAGGTATTGAATACAACAAACTAATGCTATGCACTGTTATAAAGACTTCCACCACCATAATAAGTCTAATGACAAGTATTGACCTGCTTTTTCATTGTCAAAAATGCAATGCATTTAGAATAAAAGAATATAATTTCTGCCAAATGAACATCGATTTAAAACTAAGCAATACCTACAATATAGTCGTTACACCAGAAGAAATTTTTTTTTTCTAAAGCTTAAATTGTTCCTGCTGAGGTTTTTTGAAGTCAGTCTTGAATACTCTATTGTTTTCTTTTTGTTTTTTTCTGAAAAGTAGTTTGTCCTTGTTTTAATGCGAAAAATGAGTTTCCTTTTCCATCTGCTTAACATCCTTTCTCTACATTCAACTGGCAGCATCAGTGACTTCAGCGCAATGATGGAGCATTAGCACCCCCTAGAGGCAAGAGGATGTCACAGCACTCATTCTGGTCTTCTGATCTTTTGTTTCGTTTTCTTTTGATTGTTAGCATTGAATATCTCTGTGGTTGGTATGTCTATATGGAAAAGAGCCAAAGAATACGCTTGAATAATGACACACCCTAACTGAAGTTTACTTTTCCCACTTGAAAAAGCGGTTCAAATGTCATTAATATAGTGAGTGAAATGCAGAAACAGCAGTCACTTTCATTTAAAGTGAAGCTAAACTCAAACAACTTTTTGGCTGTTAAACTGTGTATATTGAGATTAATTAGCACGTCAAGTCATTTTGTTTTAGCAATATTAGTGCAAATTTGCAAGATTCAGCTCATACAAGTCACAAACTGACTGTGTCTCAATGCAAAGGCCCATATAACTTGTAGACTTATGTGATATCAGTGTGTATTGTCCATTTAACTGAGCACTCACTGTTAGCACCTGCTGTAATCACACTGCTGCTCTCCCATCTTAGCCCCTCCTTTTCTCTTTTCCACAATGCTTTTCAAACAGTTTGCTGTGTTTGACATATGTTTGTGGGTAGAGTTTAGGGGGTGAGCTTCACTTTAGATATAGTGGTGTACAAACAAAAGGGACTTTTAAACAGTACAAGGGACGTCTGTGGCATTTTTGGCATGCACCGCAGTGAGGGTGTGTCCCATAAAGACATGGGAACTAAGCTCACATACAACTGACTGTGTGACACACAGTCTTACATAATGACATGAAACGTTTCATGTGAAGAGAAATGGTCAACGCCAGTATCATGGAAATAGATGCATTTGCTCTTTGCATAAAGATGTATCTCGATTGTATCACCTTTTGCAACAGATAATGACTGCCTAAATGACCACATTACACCATTATTTGAAGAAATATTTAGAGCCACATAGCAACCTGTAAACCGACTTAGGCTTAAAAAAAACAGGCAACATTTGTGTCACGTTCGAATAATTGTGTGAAAAAATGACATTCCACATCTGCATTCCAGTTTGTTTCCTGTCAGTGAGTATCACTAACATGAAAAGCAGTGATATGCTATTAGGGCTGAGAGGCAAACTGCAATCAAGTAAAAATCCAAGTTTCAACGGCGATGATTAGAATTTTCCTTGCAAACATCAGAATAACTTGTTTTTATGTATTAAATCACTAAACTTCTAAACCAACCTTTTCTGAAATGCATGTAATTTGTAAATATTCAGCTGTTCTATTTTCAAGTTTTTCTCAAATTGCTATGCCCCTCAAAACTCAAAACATAAATTGCAAATCTAATAATAATCAGAAAAAAAATGTGATAAGCGGTTTTACTGAAAACCTTGTGCCATAATGTCAAACATTAAGTGATTAAAATCTAAATAAATCTTTATGGTTATGTCAAATAAGTGTCAAGTTTTTATTCCTACATTGTTGTTTTCTGTGTTGGATAAAGTACTCAATTGTGTTACTTAAGTAAGTACAGATACAGTGATAAATTAGTAGCCTACTTCAACAAAATTACATCAAATAATTTATGTTTTTAAAATTTAGATGTTGTTGTACTAAACCCATAAAAATATCAGTCTCTTCTCTGAGTGGGCTTGTATGGCCACAAAATAGACTATTACAGTTTGGTCAGGAGGAAGGCTCATTCTGTATGTTTCCACAGAAAAGATTATCCTTTTTTTATGTCAAACTCTATTTAGAATGTTCCAAAGAATGGCTTTCTATTTCTGTAGACGATTTTTCATCTCCAGAAAGTTACACTGTCACTGTAAGTAAAGGTACTACATAATCTATTTGAAAAGTGCACGTTAAGTGTAAAATAAATATATAAATAAAATAGTATTCTGAAACATATTTAAGAGACAAATGCAGTTATCTTCATGAGGAATTGTGGTGTTGTAAGAAAACAGAATCAAGATCTCTGTAAGTACAAATATACCAAACCTGCACTTGAATACAGTACTTTTACGTTTGTTATTTCCCCCACCAGTTGAATTGTAATACATCTGAACTACTCTGACTAGTTACAGTACTAACTAAGCATACTCTGCGCATTCAAATGTATACCCACTGCATACATTTGCATGACCTCACACAGCACTTTGCATGGGTTGGTTCTTCTTTCCTTTCACCAAACTAGTCCAACAGATTTACCCAACATCATAGTGAAACATGCACAATTGTTTCTCTTTCCTTTCCACCTCAAAGGTAAGCATGTCGAGAAGCATGTCAGACGCTCCACCCTTTTCTCATCTCTAACGTCTAAGCGGCTCCACACCTCAAAGCCAGCCCCGCAACAGCCGACAGGTGACTACAATTCAGTCTTCCACACAATGCCGACCAGGATTACACCCTTCACACTGCTCTGAGGTAAGATTATCTTTTCACTTCAATGTAAACCTAGAAACAAGAAACATATGGTGGCAAAAATAGAAAACAAAAACAACTCTAATAATACAATGCTTTGATAGTTGTCAAAGTTGCAGCCGTAGGAAAACAATGTACCTCTTAGTCACAAATGAAAAAGAAATATAATCAAATACAAAATAGTTGGAGATACAATAAATCCGTATCTACATTGGCGGGTGGTTGCCAAGCAGAACCTGTTGAGCATGTTGTGGTGGGATGGTTACCCGCATGTCAATACGAACAGCTGAGCACACGGAAATACAATGGTAGACCAGAAGGAGATCAGATTATGGAATCTGCAAGAAAATATGTGAAAATAAGAGCTCGGGTATATCAAGCAAAATGATGACAATGAACAGGAAGACGTGCTTTTTATCAGACAAAGAAGTTATCACAATGCTAATATCCAATAATAAGGATAAAGAAACAATCACGTAATTGTGTATTTTACAATTACTGCTTTCATTGATGTCATTTTAGTTCTGTTTTTGCAATGAAAATTTAAATGTCGTCTTCATTATTTATGCCCTGCTGATATTTGAGCGGAGCAACAGACACCAGGCATTCCAAATGTGTTGCACAATGAGATTGAGGAAGCTTGATAGGTTTCGTGCTCTTGTGTTCCAAACCACAGACTGAGGTGACTGTTTCTTGAGGGAAAGAAAAAAAGTGTTGTTTTTTTGCTTGTCACTTTGATGTCCGTTTGCACTGACTTGGTTTGAGGATAGATGTGCTAAAATACATTGCAAAAAGCGTCTAAAATTCAAGTGCTATACTATTAAGTGATAATATTAAAAGGGACATAGAAAAATAATTAACAAATACATTAGTTTTCTCAGCCTGTGTTCACTCAAAGTTGCATTTGATTTTTTTCAGCATGTTTGACATAATCCCCTTTTGAGTGCACAATAAAGTCCTGTTTTCACCTACCACCTATCCCTGCCCAGTCCACATCCTTGTACTGATGCCGCGTTCACGTGGTCCTCAATAAATCGGGAAGATGTTGTTTTGAGTTGAAAAATGCACGTGATTGATCCAGCAACTCGGAACAACTGCTCTGAAACGACCTTTAATGAAGTTTTGGACAGGCTGACATCAGATCTCACTGTTAGATCTACAACCTCTGTGTAATTTATTTATTATGGTTAGCAACAAAATTCCACTTTCTGGGGTAAAAAGCAAATAAATGCAAACAAGGTCAGAACTTTCACCTCTCATCTCGGAAATACAAACACCCGAGGACCACATGAAAGCAGCATAAGTTACGATGATACGAAAAATGAAGACTCCTGGTAATAGAAGTGTCCCAAAGTCTCACCATTTTTTCATAATAGCATGTAAATGACAATGTGCTGCTTGTTCAAATAAAATGTCAGTAGAAAGAGAAAGAGCTTAGCAGTTTTGCGGTTTTGAACATAAAGTCACTGGACCTGTTTTTATTTCTAAGCTATTATAGGTTAATATCTCGCTTTACAATTAACAAACTGAAAAATATGTCTTCTTTAAAGCTGAGGTCTCTTACTTTTTAAATTATTAAATGTTGTATTTTCCACCTTTAAGTATGTTGCAAATACAGCAATTTGTGACAAAATCAGGCCACTGTGTTTTTACCGACAAAAAAAAAAAAAAAGTGCTCTGATTGGCTGTGCTTGGGTTGTCCAAGACAAATTTACTTTGTTGTGTGAAAAATGACATTCTTCAGGCGTAGCTGCAGCCAAAAACGAATGAATGTGAATTTGAATCATGTGTAGAAGCTGCGGAAGTAGTTGGGACACATTTAAATATTTAATTCCTGTTCTGTAAAATCCGCTTTAATGATGCTGATGTTACTGTTACTTCTACTTTTTTACAATACTTCTGTGGCTTCTACTTCCACTTCTGTCATAATTGTACTTGTATCACAGCCTTAAATGGAATCAGAAATCATGTCAACACTAAAGCTTGCAAAAAATAATAACGTACATCACTGCAGCAGTTCAGTGACACAAACTACTCTTAGTTAGGAAGAGAATAGAAAAAACATAATATAAGTGACAGCTCTGTATGTCAGGAGTCAGCATGAAATGTTGAATGTAAATAATGGGGATTAGACAAGACAAGAGCAAAATGGAATTGTGGACATGTAGCTGTTATGTCGTCCTGACAGGCTGAACGTACATCAGAATATATGTTTAATACTGTGTGGTGGTAGAAACTGGGAAAATATTAACCCACACAAAGCAAGACCCTCCCTATGTCTATATTACATGTGTTATTTGTCACAGATGTCATGGACCCTTATCGCCACACTGACAATCAACGTCTCTCAAGATTCCAAGCATACATGGAATAGAAGCTTGAAATCCAATCAAATGTAAATGCAAGGTGCCACAGGGAAAACACAAGCTGGCAGCCAATCAAATATAATATTTTGAATCTACATATAATTGGATGAAACTACCATACAGAATAAATGTTTTGATTATTTTCTGATTCAGAGTAAAACATCCAAATAGGATCCTTTAGCCACTTTCCAACCAAGATAAAATTAGGAATTTCAAATCTGCTGCTTGTTGCAGTTAAATACAGAGGCAGACCTATCAGTTCTGCAGTTTTAAACAGGAAATGATGGACCTGCTTATATTTATAAGCAGTTTTGTATCAACATTATACTTTACAGTGTACAAATGCAAAGTACTGATTAATATACAGTATGTTGTGGTTTATAACTAAATACATGAAAAACACAGATATTTGCAGATACCTGTATTTATCAATCAATCATTCAAACTTAATTTGCATAGAACTTTTCATACTTACAATGTAGCTCAAAGCTTCACCAAAACTGCAACAGGTAGCAGCCCCATAATACTTTCAATGCTGCACCATTACCGATAACCATACCCTAATAGTTTCTGCTTTGATAATAGTAAAGCAATGATAGAAAGCATAGCAAAGCATAGAAAGTTTTGTAACATCTGAATGAATCACTTGTCAAAGGTCACACCAATCACCGTGTCACCATGGAGATCCTCGTCTGCCTCTTTAGATCCATGTATACTTTATGGTAATGGCCCTCATGTACGTCTGTTGTACATGTCTCTTAATAGCGTTGGGAGTTTGAAAAGCAGGGTCAAGTAATGATGAGTCACACTTATGAGTCACTCTTCAAAGATATAGAAATTGAGGTGGTGACACATAGAACCAAAGAAAAGTTTTGCAGGTGATTGTCCTCTATCACTGATTTTTTTTTTTTTTTTTTTTTTTACATTTAGAGCCTACAATCAGCTGGACTCTTAAGTAAGAAAGACTGCTGCAACTACAAAATAAATCTTGTTTTATTTTATTCATAAAAATGTTTTTCTGTACATGTGGCGAAAGCTTGGGTATGCTAGGGATGCAGAATCCTTAAGTGGGTACTGTCTTGTAGTCAAAGCAGCTCTAGATTTATGTAGTAGTAGGTGTTATTAGTAATTATTTGCACAACAATCAAAGATGGGAGTAATTCTACTCAAGTAGAAGTAATATGTTCTCAAGTAGAAGCTTTACAAGAAAATACTCATGCACAGCTCAAGTATTTGTGAAGGTAATTATTTAAACTACACATAAAATATGTATTAAATTTTGAAATGAATGTAGTGGAATGGACACAAAAATATAAATAATTATTATTAAAAAACCAAGGGTAAAAAAACTTTGTTACTCGTAGAGTTACTTGCAGAGGAAACAAGATCTATTAAAAAATCTTTCTCAAGTAGTAACGTCAGCGGGAATAAAGGAATACTGTTAAAAAATAACTTAAATAATCTAATCTAAAAGTTGCTTAACTAAATGTAACAGAGTACTACCCACTTCAATCAACAATACAGTACTTTAAACCATAGCAATCCAGAAGTAGCGTAATAGAAATGAATAGTTTTGCAACGATTAGTAATAGTAATGGCAGTGTTTTGAGGATGTGACCAAAGCACAGATGAAGAAAGAATTATCTTACAACATGTGAAACACCTAAACCTTCACAAGCAAGAAGTACTAAACCATTTTCTTTTGCCTTTTCCTCAGGGACAACATCACTCCACTCACACTTGGCCTACTATTTCCCCTGTTCCATCTCAATAAACTCTAACAGTAATGAACTGGTCTGCTTTGGAATCCCTCATCAGTGGGGTCAACAAGTACTCCACGGTATTCGGCCGCGTGTGGCTGTCTATGGTGTTTGTCTTCAGGGTGATGGTGTTCGTAGTAGCAGCTCAGAGAGTGTGGGGAGACGAGAGTAAAGACTTTGTGTGTAATACAGCGCAGCCGGGGTGCAACAATGTATGCTACGACCACATCTTCCCCATCTCACACATCCGCCTGTGGGCTCTGCAGCTCATCTTTGTCACCTGCCCGTCCCTCTTGGTGGTGGGACATGTAAAGTACAGAGAGAAGAAGGACGTGCAGTATGCAGCGTCTCACAAAGGAGGACATCTGTATGCACACCCCGGGAAGAAACGAGGAGGACTATGGTGGACCTATCTGGTGAGGACTCAAATATATGCTCTTGAAAACTGAGATTACTGACTGACACATCACTGATTTGAAAGTTCCATTTTATATATGGTTTTAGCCATGTTTGAGTTTTGTCGAATCACCAAAACCAGCACAGAGATTACACTGACTAATGAATCACTAGGCATTAACACAAGCTAAAACAGAAAACTTTTCATTTAGCCATTAACTGCCACATTTACCAGTCTTAAAGGCACCAAACCTCGGTGACCAGAATATACGTTTCTTGAATTATCAAATTAAAATAAGCAATATAGGACTAATTTCTAACATTACTGGTGTTTTCTTTCTTTCTGCCACAGGTAAGCTTGGTTTTCAAAGCAGGTTTTGACGCAGGCTTCCTCTACATCCTCTACCACATCTATGAGGGCTATGACATGCCGCGCCTGTCCAAGTGCTCCCTGTCCCCTTGCCCCAACACTGTGGACTGCTTCATATCCCGCCCCACCGAAAAAAAGATTTTCACTCTCTTTATGGTGGTGTCCTCAGCAGTCTGCATTCTTATGTGTCTTTGTGAGATGGTTTACCTGATCTTCAAACGCGTCGTCAAGCTCATCAAGAGGAAGAATGAGGCAGAGAAGAAGTTGTTTGCAGACACACACGAGTTGAAACCTTTGGGACATCCAAAGTCTGAGTTTATGTCTAAATCTTCAATCAGAGTGGATCCAACGGCGTCCATACACAATCTTGATGACATCGAGGAAGAGCCTGTAAAACTAAAAGTCAAACAGAAAGACTAATGAACATGAATTATGCAGGAAAATGTGCCAATACAAGCAAATATGCTTTCTGTCTGTATGGACATTTTGCCAGTTTAGAAATAATTTGTAATTTTATTTGTATTTTAATATTTATGTATGGTTCCCATGTAGGATTTTGCTTTTTCTCAAAGTAGTAAGAATTTACAATGTTATACTTGTTTGTTTGCACTTAACTTACTACATAGGCCTACTAGTAGAATGTTTTTATTTAATGTAATTTTTTTTTTTTTTTTTTTTTTTATTAAGTCACCAAGTGTACAATACAGACAAAGATACATTAGGTACATAGGAAATATATCAATGACAAAAAGAAAATATATAGTAAGTATAGTAAGTAGTTTAATGTAAATCTTAACACAAGATCTACTTTTTTGCTGTTAAACTATGCAGTCTATATGATGTCTAATTAGCTTTGCCATGTTTTCAGATTCTTTTTTTTTTTTTTTTTGTAGTTTTTTTTTTTTTTTTTGTAGTTTTGGTGCAAATTGAGCAAATTAGCAAGTTTCAGGTCAAAAAAAAATCCCAAACTAACTGTGCCTCTCTTTGACGTTAGAGTCCGAAACATACATTTTAATGCAAGATTAAAGATATTTTTTGAAATATTTTCTGAGCCTCTGTCACCTATTTCTAATGCCTTTGTTTGAAATGTTTGTGGGTGAGGTTTAGGAAGTTAGCAAAGACGCTACGTTCACCTAAAATCATTAATGTTAAATATGACAAACTTACGGTAAATAATTGTAGCAAGTGTTTGTTGTTAGTTAACTTTAATTCATACAGCAGCACAATTACCTGGATGAAAAGACAAAGTTGTTCTTTGGGTGTGGAAATTATTTACCTTTCCATCTTCTTCTTCTGTGAATTACCTTTCCATCAAACTGCAGATCCACTCCTTTTGTCCTCGTCATGGCGCGTCCACTGCGCTGTCCAATCAGAAGCGAGGGCGGAGGGTGCGGTTTTGACAGACCCGGAAATGCACCAATAATTTGGAGCGCAGTGGCACAGTGGTTTACGCCTGCTTTCTAAAAGTTTATATCGCCTTTAATATGAGTTTTCACTATGGACAGGTATCGTATGCTTCTCCTTGTTTTAGATCTAATATAGAAAAAGCCGATATAATTACGGGAAATTAATATTATAGCTAGACACAGACTTGTGTGTGCTAATGATGCTAAGTTGTGCGCTGTCATTTTGCTTGTTATTGAGCTTTGGTTGTCTATTGGAAGGGTTATCCCGGAGGCAATAATCCCCCTGGTGCTCCATACGGTGGAGGTGGTGGTCCTTATGCGAACCCACCGCCTCACGCTCCGGGTTATGGAGGTGGCACACAGCCTCCTCCGGGGGCGCCCTACGGAGGAGGAGGGTATGGTGCCCCTGGACAAGGAGGGCATTACGGACAGCCTGGACCAGGTGGGCATTACGGACAGGGACCTCAAGCTGCCCCCGGAGGACCCTACAGTGGGTATGGAGGACAGCCTCAGGGGGGACATTATGGACATCATGCGCCTCAAGGTAACTGTTTAAACTGGAAACTTTTTCATTCCGTTATCATTATTTGTTTTGTATTTGTTTCAATAAGTTGAGAGGGCCTTTGTTTGGCTCACAATGGGGAAATTCCAGCAAAAGTACCTGTGTCTTTAACATAATATTATTAAGTCATAATGAGTCTTGTGAGGTTAGTTAGGTTAGTTCTAAACCAGTATTTAGTATTAATTTTGCCTTCCTACCAAACTGTTTCTACATTTCAAATAGCTGTTAAGCTTAAAATGTGGCTGTCATTTCTATGCTGTTGACCAGTGTTAATGTTTTACCTTAATCAGCCCCCTGTCCATGATGTCAAAGATGTTGGATTTTGTGTAATCACAGATCAGTGTGACTGATTTGTCCCACAACATTCACAGCAGTTTTTGCTCTTCTCAGTTTGATGAACCAAATGTGAACTGCTAACTCAGACAAAGATTGATTATTTTTGTGATTAATTTCAACAAAGTTTGCAGTACATCAGCCCTCAAACATTTCAGACTTTTATTACTTAAACCCCACTCTAACTGTATTTTTAATAATAGTACTATTATTAGTAATTGATTTTTTTGTTTGTGTTTTTTTTTTTTGTTTCTTTACTTTTCAGATATTTTAGACTTACTTCAGGCATTTTATACTTGCGCTAATGTGCCTTTGCATTGATGTGTTCCCTCTTGCAGGTAATGTGCCCCCTGGCGTAAACCCTGAAGCATACCAGTGGTTTCAGAGTGTAGACTCTGACCGCAGTGGCTATATCAACATGAAGGAACTAAAGCAGGCTCTAGTCAACTCCAACTGGTCTGCCTTCAACGATGAGACCTGCCTAATGATGATCAGTAAGTGATAACCTGTTGTTGTAGTGACCAATATAGTCTTATTCTTGTAGCGATGTTGCACAAACATACTACAGCTGGTTTTCACATATAGGCGATTTTGTTGCTTCACATAGATCACTACTCTTTCCCTGTTTCCTGCATCAACCATCCTGTGGTGCAAAATGTCCAGCCACAAAATCTTAAAATAGAGTATGTTTGCACCTATTGAGTAGTGTATGCTGTAGTGACTTCTTGCATAACCTCAGGTTCCTTCAGGTGAACTGATTTGATTGTAGAAACTAAAAACTATATGTTACTCTCTAACATTTTGTTTAAGATGCAACCAATTAATTTCCATTTATTTTTTGTAAATTTCATTACTCCCAACAATAGCCCCGGTGAGCTTAACCAATATTGCTGGTTTATCAAACAATATAATGAGGAAATCAAACAATGAAATGATCTTTGGTCAATCACAGAAAAGCAGATTAACCAATGTTCACAGGAAATAAGCAAACGGATAACTGTCCCAGTGTCGTGGGACTCTTCTTGTCTGAAAGGAAAACTCACAAACTGGTAAACAAAATCTACAAGACCCACCACTTTACCTCCAGTACAGAGCAATTACACTACTTGAGATGGACCAACACAATATACTTTTTGTTTCCTATTGAGAGGCCGTGGTGTGACTCACACATGTTGGGTTGCGGGTTAGTTATGCAATTATCTTGACATTCCAGCCCGTCTGACAGTGACTAATGTTTCAGTAATGACAACTGCAACTGACATGGGCATTAGATTAGACTAGAGATTTCATCACAAACACAACATAATGTTGCTATAAACAAGCACTAAATACTTTACCCTCATTTGGAAAGAAACCTCTAATGCACTCTGCTTTTTTGTGAAAATCAAAAGCTCTATATCAGGACATCAACAGTACAAAGGACAAATCTATGTATAAGTACTAGTTCAATTTATTTTATATTTTATGCATTTTTCAGACATGTTTGACAAGACAAAAACAGGGCGCATTGACATGTTTGGCTTCTCAGCTCTGTGGGATTTCATGCAGCGCTGGAGGGCATTGTTTCAGCAGTATGACAGAGACCGGTCAGGATGCATCAGTGGAACAGAGTTACATCAAGGTATTTCATCCAGATTCTGGTAGCTGAAATAAATCACATTTTTATTTGCATCTGTTGTCCTTTTAAAGGGGCCCTATTGTGTTTTTTCCAACTCTTTAGTAATAAACTAGAACATATGTAGATCAGCAATTTACATTTTGTTCACTGTAAAACCCCAAAATGACCGAAAACAGCATAAAAATAAAAACAGCTCCAGTGACTTCCTTTTTAAATCTGCAGAAGTACTAAGCCCCGCCTCTTCACTTACTGTAACAAGCAACAGATTTTAAATGACTCATTTTTATTGTTGGAAAGCGACTATGGGGCAGTTTTTTACTGTACATGCTTTGCTTTGAGCGTTAATTTTTTTAATTATAACAAGTAAACACACACAAGTGGGCAGGGTGAAGAACAGGAAGTGTTTGAACATTCGAGAAAGAGCTGTAGAAGAATACAAGATTACTCAAACATACATGAATCAATTCAAAAACAACTTTGAGTAAAGTAATGATGAGGGAATGTAGTTAGAACAAGGTTCAAATTAATGAATCATTGATTTTACATGATAGACCCTCTTTAAAGTGACATTAAAACTCTAAACTGCCTTCAGTCACATTTTTAACTGAGCTGCTAAAATGGTCTGGAGGTAAAAAGATTAGTGCACTAATTCTGATATAACTTGTCCTTTTTCTGTTTAAGTTTAATAAAAAAAAAAAAAAAAAAAAAAAACAATTGTTTTAAAAATAACTTTTTTGTTTTCCTGTGTTTTTGCTCCCAGCTCTTGCGCAGATGGGCTACAACTTAAGCCCTCAGTTTGCAGAGACATTAGTGCGCAGGTTCACTTTGAGAAATGCAAGACCTGGGATTCAGCTGGACCGCTTCATTCAGGTGTGCACCCAGCTCCAGAGCATGACCAATGTCTTCAGAGAGAGGGACACCAACCGCTCTGGCAACATCCGCATGAACTATGAGGACTTCCTAAGTAGTGCCATCACCAGGCTAATGTAATCTTTCCTGAGGCCTAAAATTTACAAGTGGCCACAATTACATGCTGCAAGTGACATTGCTTGATGCACTTCGTAAAACTCATGACTGCCAACTTATTTTAGAATTTACACATTTTCTTATACCAGGATGCCAAATAAAATCACAAGACTGTTCTGTTTTATTTTCACTAGTTGACATTTCTTTGTAACTGATTACGTTATTATTTCATCAATGTAATTATTTTCTTAAGTTAATAGTACTATGAAGTTCAGCAGTCAAACTTGCAGACAATTCACAAGTACATTTTTCATAGTTTTCAGTCAAAACAAAAACACATCTCTAAGGATCTGCACTAAAGCAGCTTATTAGCCACCAAAAAGTTAAACGTTTAAATGTATTTTTGTTTTGTAATCTATGGGAAAAAGAAATTGGAAATCTACTTACAGAACCTGGCAGCAGGTGTACACTGTTGAGCTCCATAGTTGTAATTTTGTGTCTGATTTAAACTGAAAGACTCGTTTAACTGTAAAGAGTCTATGCAATTAGATTTTGCCTTTGAAAATGTTATGTACATTCAGTTCCTCTTCCATACTTGAATTTTATTATTGGTGTTTGATTGTTATGTCTTCCAGAGCTGAATTACGGCTAACCATATGCATATTTTACCACTTCAACCAGCACTCAATCTAGTTTACATTTAATATATAGTATATATTCAATTACATAGGTTGTTATAAATCTGACAAACAGATTGCTTATTTGCTAAATGTTATTTTAAAAGACCAAGGTTTTCTAACCTCTGCTTGTTGCCTTAATACTGATAAACTGATGCTTTTGTAATCCTTTAGCAACATTATTTTTTCATAAATGTTCAATAAATCATATATATGTTTAGCATTGCCAAAGTGTATTTTACTACTTAAGGCTTTTAAATATGAATAAAACATTAAATAGTACTTCATATGAAAAGCTGGGGCATATTAAAGACAGCTGAAATGTACAATATTGATTTTATGCACAATAATAACAAGTTCTGCTATAAACGACATGCTTTTACTGATTGAGATTTGGATATATAGGCTACCCTTGATTTAAAAAAAATGAAAATTTGTCAGAATTGAATCGCTATTCTAATAAAAAAATGCTTAATTGCCCAGTGCTACTAAAAGTGTTTCACCTTCCCATGCTCATTTGATGTGGTGTACACAAAACATAATTACCTGAGAACTATTTTACAAGAAATTCCTCCCTTCCTCCAGCAATTCAGAGAGTATTACAGTTTGAATGCTTCTTGATTGACTGAATATTCACCCACATTAGTACTTGCTTTGAATTTTTAAGGGGTGAACACACTTTACACAGTTATAAAGGATTTGGCTCAGATACCAGTTCTTCTCACCTTCACACCCATAACCGACACACATTTCTTCAGTCAGCGTGGCATATGAGTGTGCAAAGATAGTGTACAGTTTATGCTTTTTTATGTATGAAGACATTTTTTCAATTTGTTTTTTATTTATATTTTTTAAACAAGGTTGTTCCACTGACCCATGGGTTTTTCATGTTAATTTAAAAAAAAAATCCAGAACTAAGCGTTACACCTTTTTGGCCACCAGAGAACGCTATAAACCAAAGGAGAACCGACAGACCGCAGAAAGACTCGCTTTAACCAATCAGAGAGGAGTACAACCGGAAGTAACGTACCGAAGCATCTGTGCTATCAACGTGCTAGTGGGAAAGGTGAGGGAACTTGTATATAACTTTAAAATTTAAAGCCAAATTAAGAATAATTATGAAACTGTTTGTTGTAAGATTAATGAGTTGTTTATATTGCAGCATTTTTTCGTTGAGAAATCTAGTATTTATGGCGTTGTCCTCGCGAGACACTTCAAATGACTTTCAAGTGTCTTGAATAATGATTGTAAAAGAGCAGTTTCTTATTAAATGCTTTTGAGACTGTTGCACTTCTGTCGCAATAACTGCTAATTCTGCTTGTGTTATTTGAGTTTGTGAGATTTACCAATGATGTAGTGTTACATAATTCCTAATTTGAAACAGTTGCACAAGTAACAACTAAAACTTCTAAAATATCATAGTCATTATCCCCTAGTACCAGTTACTTAAAGGTGGGATAGCTAACTTTTTTAGTTATAAATTAGTAAACTTTGTGCTTTCCACTAAAAAGTATACAAAAAAATGATATTTACTATTGGGTTTGCATAATTTGCTGATACTGATTGTACTGGGATCCTGAAAACACAGTTGAAATATTGAAAATATATCAGATTGCGTAATGATTGTTATTTATCTCGGAAGTATCTACTGAAAATCAAATATGACCAAAGTTTTAAACAATACGAGAAGCTCCGAGTCAGTTTTTACATACTGATGCATCCCTAATAATTATTATAATAATCATATTCATGTTTGATTTTCTCAGGTGTCAGACATTTCTTCAAATCAGCGCTGGCAGGATCTGTGAGCGAGAAGAGATGTGGCCTGTGTTGTGGACAGCAATGCGGACTTATGCCCCATATGTCACTTTCCCAGTAGCCTTTGTGGTGGGCGCAGTGGGCTACCATCTAGAGTGGTTTATTAGAGGAACGCCTAAACCTCGAGAGGAGAAGAGTATCCTAGAATTGAGAGAAGAGAGGAAGCTGCAGGAACAACTGGGTCAAGATGGCACCCAAGTACTGAGCCTAAAGGAGAAACTTGAGTTCACTCCAAAAGCGGCTTTAAACAGAAACCGACCAGAGAAGACCTAACACCTGGACTGGGGTTCTGTTCTGCTGGACGCTGAGATCTTACTTCATAAAGACAGTAAATCCAAAAGAAGTCAGAACATGTGCACTTTTATTGTGATTTGTGGCTTTAATTTAAGATGTTCTCAACACGTCATAGATCAACTGAAGCTTGATATTTGCAGATGTCCTTATTTTGTTTTGACTTCTGAAAAGTTATTGTTAAAATGTGTCTGAGAATTATTTCCGATAGTTTGTTCATTGATACAAAGTCATTGTTCTTTGTCTTTATCCTAGAATCTTCTTGTTCGACCCAGGAGTATAATGGAACTGATTTCTTAATTGTGGAACTACATAAATGATCATATAGACATTTTTAAAGGCCTTATTTTTCATTCTGTGCTGTGGATAAAAAGTTTAACTACTTGGATGTCGCAATGTTATGTGTCTTTGTGTCATGTGAGGGTTTTCATGTTTCAGGTGGGTCAGATGCTTCCCTTCAGAATACTTGGTATTGTTCGTACATGATGGTGAACATGAGAGTGAAGCAGGATCGACTGGGCTTTGTTCAAACTCTTTTATCTCAATGTAACTCCTGCTTCTGGAATGTGAGTAATACGGCTGCGGTGTGGGAGGTCTCAGGAAGTTTAATCTCCTTAATGCCATTGTTTTAGATTGACAGGTCAGACCATTTATTGTAAAAAGCATGGTATTGCACAATTAAACAAAAATGTGAAAAGAATAAAACATCCTTTACCAAAACCAAACTATATTTCTCAGTTTGATTCTGTGCCAAGCTAGGCTGGAATTAAAGGAAGGAAGAAATGACTTTTCAGGAAGTCTTTAATAATGAAACAAATAGAGCATTTATTAATGAATGTGTCATTGCTCTTGAACTCTTTGACCACAGAGACTTGTCTTTTGGCAAGAACATGTGGACTTTTTGTTCAAAGCCTGAAGTGCTTCCCTGAAAAAGGTAATCATGGCCTATGATGGGCATTTATTTAATGATTGATCATGACTATGTGTGACTGTTGTGGTATTTCCGGTGTTTTTGCAACTGAGTATCTTTTCAGCCTAATGCCAATCAGTGATTTGATGTGACTAAAAATCACATATTATGCAAATTAGACTTTTCATGTTCAAACATTGCTTCCTCATCAAAACAATAGCGTTGTATTTCTGTTAGTGGAGATATTATTCTCTCCTCTCTAAGCCTCAGAAAACACTTCTGAGATCTTCTGCAAACCAGACTCATTTTGAGCAATTCTGCAGCATTAGCATATCAGGCAAGATCAGTTTAATTATTTCTCCTACACAATTTATAATCCAGTAGATGAAGCTCTCGCTCAATTCCCAATGTCAAAACATGACTGTTATGTGTGGTCTATTACACATTTATAGAAAGTTTGAATACGTTACCAAAGAAAATTTATTCAAGAGCATATAAAAAGAACAATATATATTTTTAGCACATCATGTTTGTTTTTTTTTTAATAAATTTGAGTTAAAAATAAGCCCAAGGAAAAGTACTAAAACGATTCAATATGTCTATAGAGGTACTAGCTGTACAATTAGAGGCAAATGTTAAATTTTAACTTGTAATAACAGAATATAAAAGTCTTATCTAAAAAATATGCTCAGATTTGAGATGCGGTTTTCTGTGTGTCCCTCCTGAGAGCTCAAACAGGACAGGTCCTTCTTTGAACAATGGCACAGACTCGTCAGATCTGGACAGCAGTGTGGGAACCAGGCTTGGAGGCTCCTGGGAAAGGAACAGGGATGTTGTGAGGTGAGCCATTGTTTTTGTAGATGATGTTCAAATGCTGGGTGTGGCTGATGCTCAGTGTTTGCTCTGTTTTAAAGGGTCCACCACAACATCCTGAGTGGTCGCAAAGGTGATGGATTCTGTCAGTTTCGTGGCAATAACAAGAGACAACAAGAAGCCTAAATCAAGCAGTTTTGCAGTTATAAAATGCAAGTAACTTATGAAAGACTACTGTAAATATTTGATCATGTTTAATTATTTTAAACGTGATTGTACAAACATAATTTACTTGTTGATTAAGCCTCACACAAAGAAGGGTAAATAAAAAGTTCAGACTGTACCTTTCTACAAATGTGAGGCTTTAATGTTGAGTTCATGACAGTTTTTGTTAACACAATATAGCTTTATGTTATTTTTCCTGCAAAGGTCCTAATGTTTTCCTTTGTCCATTTGTTTTCTCAGATCGTCTCAAGTGATGACATCCTTTTCCTACACAAATCCCTGGACTGTAATTATTCTATAGCACTTCCTTTACAACATCCAATTCATTAAGGGTCTATAAGGTTGCCGGTCCGCCCTATATCTTGAGGTAAGGAAGTAGAAAGTAAGCTTTGATGCAGGACTTGAACTCGCAGTTTTCTTGCTGTGAGGCAAGATCACTAGCCACATATATTCACTCACTTAGTTCCGATTACTTGAGTTACTTTCGAAGGATATATGCTTTTCTGTGTACTTTTCTAACAGCTTACTTTAAATCACTATTAGAGATATTTGAAATAAGATGAATCTTATTAGTAAAAGTGGCTGGTATTTATGTTAAAATAATATGAACATTGGTGTTCTCAGACTGCTCCTTCGTTTTTGCTGTTTTTTACTCTTCATTTCTTTGAGCCCTAAATTGTACTTTTACTTGATTAATATAGCTTTGAAAAACATTATTTTTACCTGCAGTGTTTAAACAGTTTTTCCACAAGAAAATTAATTATTGAATTTTAGAATAAAAGCCTAAATTTGGTGCAACAATAAAGTACAGTATTAAAGATTGATTTGTTGATTGAGTTTTATGTTGCTGCCTAGCCAGGTCGTCACTGTAAACAGGAGATTCTTCTCACTTGTCCAACCATGTAAAATACTGAATAAATAAATTAAATTAATACACAACACACAGTTTTTTAAATCAAAAAGATACTAACAAGTCTCAGCACCCCCTTGTGTGCTAAATTATACCTACGGGCCTGCTAATGTCCAGATGACAAGAATATTTTAGTGCAAATTTCTAAAATGACATGTCACTGCTGTGTCCATGCTCATTAGTCATCAGCTAGTAATCAAAGCAAATTAGCCTCTAACTTCAGACACATGTTATACTGTATTTATGAAACTGCAAGACATAACAGGTGCCTTAGTAGAAGTCCAATGTCTCCCGTTTGTGATTCCATTATTTTGCCCTAAAGAATATATTTTGATTAGATTGTGTACTTTCCAACCCTTGAACCACTGCTCTTAAGTTCTCCTTGCAGGTCTATCTTGGTCTCTTCCCTCATCATGCATTAATCTGATATCAGTGCCACAAGAGAGCAGGCACCAACAATGTAACAAAGCCCACTGCAGCCTCATTGTGCGTTAACAATCCCAAGTGACCATTCCCTCAGGAGCACAATACTGAAAGAGGAAACAGATACAGACCCACTTCCTGTCCAATGATTATATTTAGAGGCTTGTATTATTCACTAACAAAATAGCCAAATGAAATGCAGGGTGCCTGATTATGACATTGTTTTGGATACAGAGCGAGTCGTGTGTCAGCATTGTGCACATAATATCAATGGAAACAAATATTGGCACAAACGAGTTTGGACTGGGCAGTGGACAAAAGACAATTGCACTGTAAAATGTGTTCATAATGACGGTGCTTTTAGCTTTCTCTTAGTATGGACATTTTATTACATTTGTTTAGTGAGTTACTCAGTGGTCGACCTTTTTCTGCTCTAAAGTGACAGACATTGATTCCCATTGGATCAACTTGTAATTTACAAATAGTGGAACATGGGCATGTGTGGGACTAAGTAACAACTATCTTTACATATAAAAATGTCTGACCACATTTCTTTCCTTATGTGGAATGTTAAACTGCAGTTGTAGGTATATTTTGGCCAGACATTTTAACACATTCATATTATTATTTTGTCTAAGAATATAGGCTCTTGCTGTGTCTAATCAGCCCCACGCTGCTTTGGTGTAGTACGTCACCAGCAGAAGTAGGAAATGCATCAGCAGTGACCTCAACAATGCCAGGAAAATGGCTCCTTTATGTTGTTTGAGGTTGTAAACTTCTACATGGCTCCTAATATTGACTCATAGATGGCTATTATATATAAACTAGTAATTTTGATAAGACAGCTAAGAAGAACTCTTTGAATAAACAACTTGAGTATTAGCCGGGTTTAAAAAAAAAATAAAAATCTAATCTATTAAAATAACAACAGTGCCATGCTATTCCAATGTGTTTTCTTGCCCTGTCTGCTTAAGAAATCACAGACTTTTACCATCACGTGTACTCCTGCGAGTCAGCTTTGGGACCCACCCTCTACAGTACAAAAAGTCAGTGCTTTGGTCTGTGCATGTGTGTGTTTAATCATGATTTGAACTGGGAAGTTCCAGCCAAATTGTTCTTTCAACATTGTTAGCCCATTTCTCCTTGACACAGTAGGAGTGAAATTGAATTTAAATTAAACTATAAAACATTTAATAAGACATAGCATGCAAATATTTATTTGCTTCTCATTTGCTATAACTCCAACAGTTTTATTTGAAAGCGTTTTCTATAAACCACCTATTTATCATAGAAATGAGTAGTAACCATAGAGTTTGTTTGGCAACAGTGGTTTTGTGGTAGTAAGAGGTTTGAAAATGGCTCAGTTGGAGGTACATGCTCTGGCTTCTATCATGGACACTCCACAAAAAGCACATTAACAGAGAAATATTTACCGTAGTGCCAACTTGAAATGCAAATTCACCCTGTTTGAACTTTACTACACTTGTAAATAACTAATAAAGGGGATTTTTAAACCATATTATAACATTATTAGTTTACTCAAAGTTGTATTTAGATTTAGATTGTTTTAGTACATGTTTGATGTTCTTGTTCTTGATTACATCTACCACCTTTCCCTGCCCCTTGCCTGAATTTACTTGCAAAAATAAAAAAGTTAAACATGTAGGGTTCTGATTTGTCATGTAGCCACTTTACAAGAATAAAATAATTTATAACATGCTGCAATGAACATACAGGGATTATCAGTTCTGCTCTGAACAGAAAGTAAATGGATCTGTTTATGTTTCTAAGTTGTTTTAGATCAGTTTTTGTGTTTTTACAATGAACAAATTGTATGTCCTGCCACATAAGCTTGAGTGCTTTGAAAATTGTGTGATTATTTAAGAAAAAAAAAAGTAAATATAAATGTAATTTTGAAGATGCAGGGTTTATCAGTTCTGCAGTTTTGAACAGGAACCAATGGAAAGACTCTGTTTTCTTACCTTACCTTAAGATATGTCTCTTATCTTTCCATTAATGTTTGCAACAGTACATTACAAATAATACATTCCCAATCCTCAGCCTACAATAGTGTTTGATGAAATGTCCTAGTTACAGTAAAATCAAACATGCTTAGAATCAGTCATAGTATTTTATTTATTACATCAAAATAATAAATATAGATTTGTTTTTACAAAAAAAAAAAAAAAGCCCTTAAATATAAATCTTATAGCTTGCAGCTTTTGTACCTTGTCATGGCCTTTTGTCTTTAAAATAAAAGTATACAATAGCAATATTTTTTTTTCTCCACATACTAACTAAAGTCCAACTCTCAGTGGGTGAAAGGCAACACATGATTGTGAGTGAGCATGCATGCACGCACTCATTGTACAGTACTGTGTGAGGAGGCGACAGGGTCCAGAGCCTATGACATTCCTCTGAGGACACAAGAATCATGGGAAAAAAGGGACTCCAAACCGCAGAGCAAGTCTCAACAGACCCAGCACACAGTGTAGAATAATAAAACAACATTAATGACCAGGCCATTTGATGTGGTCATTTGTTTAAGCGCAATCACCACTGAGTTAGTCTCATGTTCCAATCAGAGCGTTTTTACACCAACATCAGATTAGAAGTTTCATTTTAATGGAGAGCAATGTTTTATGATTGCCTTGAAGGGCAAAACATGCACACACATATTTGAAAACACCAAACCCAAATTCAAAATTTTATACTCAAATTCCAAAACACGCACACAAATTTGATACGAACTCCAAAACAAGTGTGTAAACATAAGACCAAAATTTCAAAACCCTTCCTCAAATTTCAAAACACACTCTCAAATTTGTAAACACGAGACCAAATTTTGAAACACAGATTCAAATTTGAAAGCAGACTCTCAAATTTGTAAACACGAGACCAAATTTTGAAACACAGATTCAAATTTGAAAACAGACTCTCAAATTTGTAAACATGAAACCAAATTTTGAAACACATATTCAAATTTGAAAACACAAATTCCAATATATGCACACATATTTGCAAAACAGTCAGCCAAATTCCAAAACACACACAATTTTCAAAACACTCACTCAGAAACACAAATTAAAAAATCCTTTGCTGAGTTTTATTTTATTTTTAATTTGAATGTGACTTTTGGAATATGTGTTTTGTGTGTGTTTGCCCTTCAGACTCATCATTGTTTTTTGTTTAGACAAAAAAATCTATTATTATTCTTTTTCCGCACTTGTACCCAATAAATGCACATATAACCACAATGTTATCAGCTGGAAAAGTACTATTATATAACTTTTTGTTACTCATGGCGATTATGGGTGAAGGTGAAATGCTTTCTTTAAATAGCACCACAACAACAAACCTATATCACTTCTTTATACAATCCAATGTCCTAAAGCACCTTCAAAAGCCCTCTCGCCTGCACATCTGTTCCACTGTCACATTCAGCCCTAAAAGCCATTAAACGTAACATGAAAACGTCTTATGACTGCAATCTTCTCCCATTGAAGCTTATTCCATTCTTTGCCTTGGGGGGCCTTCTCAAAATGTTAGCTTTGAATAGGTCCATTTATCTACTAAAGCCATCTCTGAATGTGTGCCAGCCTGTGGGCCATCAAGCACACAGTTCTTCTTCATTTCTTTCTCCCTCTGGAGCTCCGGGCCTGTGGTGATTCTCCAGTGTCATGTGCAGGGTTTTTGAGTGAAGTGGAAAATCAAATAACTGGGATTCAATAGGGTCACTGTGCAAAATGTAAACAAAAACAGAATGCAGTGAAATGACATCTGTTTAAATGCAGATTTCATAGTAACAATAATAATAATAAATCTTGTTTATTTATCGGTACTGATCTCTCTCTCTCGCTCTGCTTTTATAATGCAGGATCTGTTGTAGAGTATGGTTTTAAAGTGGTTAAACTAGGGCTGGTTGATACTGGCAAAAATTATTTCTTGATATTTCTAAATATCAATTACTTTAAAGGTGCATTGCGCAACCTTTTGACCAAAAATAAACTTGAATAAATGGACATGTTTGTCATTTTGATGCCTTTGTTACACAGAATAATTAAAAAAATATGCGTTTTTATTTTTGATTGGGCTTGCATGGCCACAAAATGGTCCATTACACGTCTGTTTCCACAGAAAAGCAGTTCCTTTAGCTGATTTGTTTCATAATATGCCATAAAATGTATTAATTTCCATTTAGAAAGTCCCAAAGCATAATTTTTACATTCAATTGCTACTGAATTGTGTAGATGACTTTTCACCTCCAGAAAGTTACACAATGCACCTAATTATATTTTGTAACTCGATAAATGTGTTCAGATAATGTTAAATCAACTTAAATTTGCTTAAACATGTTTTTAATTATTGAGTGCAATTTTTGGAAAAGGAATGTGAATGAAATATCACCTTTAAACACAAGTTTTAATCTCTTTTTTTATAGCATCTACTCAATACTTAATTTTTGAGTATCCTCAAAACAAGATTCAGGATATGATTTAAAATTCACTATTGTGTCCACCCCACTTATTATGTCTAACAGGTGATGGCACCAAGCCAATAAGAAATGTATGTTTTCTTAGCAATTAAAATTTTTGTAATTGGAAAAAGATAGACACATTTTATTTTGCTCCATTAAATTAACAGTTTGTTGTTCTGTGCAGCACGTTGGAGATTTTGTTGGAAAACTGCTTTCCCCATAAAGTTGAAGACAAAAGCAGGTGGCAGATCTTCCACCAAAAAGTTCCACAGTGCTCCTTTAATTTGCTTGTTCAGCCGAAGTTAGTTTAAGAAATGCTCCTAGCAAAGGTTGAAATGTGAGGTTGTTTACATTTTACACACTGACCCTTACTATAAATTAAAAAATAGTGCTGTGTGCATCATACATAATGCTTGTTCTTTGAATGTCCTTTGTGGGCACCCTTACAGTGCTTTCCAGAGTGACCAGACTTTTTCTTGTAGTTTACCCTTGGGGAATAGTTAGTCCTCATTGCGCCCATACAGTTGACATAACTTGGAAGTATGTCTCCAGCAGCTTCCTCAGGAGTCCAGTCCACCTCAACACCAAAGTCCGCATAGCTCTCACACGAGTTCTGATAAACTGTCGCTCCCCCTTGTGACGACAACACTTCACTATTAAGCTCTGCTTCATACGATCGAGTAGGGTTGGACTGAAGTTCTATCTCTTCTTGTGTAAGGTTATTGGATTGAGGCAGGCACTCAATCTGCTCGCGCTGGTAACGTTTTTCCAGTTTATGCTTGAGAGCTAGCTGGAGCAGATGAAAGAGTTCAACCAGATTGAGTATTAAAGAAATCACAGCAATAACCTGAGTGTAAATGGTGAAGATAGATTTCTCAGTTGGACGAGAGACAAAACAATCCACAGTATGAGGGCAGGGTGCTCTTGTGCATTCAAATTTAGTTGCTATTAGGAAGCCGTCGTAGAGGCACCAAAGTCCCACAATAAAGCCAGCTTCAAGGATGACTTTAAGTAAGATGCTAAACGCGTACGCACACAACAGCTTTCCCTTGAGCTTTGGAGTCTCTGGAGATCCCTTATCACATTTCTTCCCCCTTTTATCCTTTTCCTCATTGTCTTTATGTTTGCTTTCAATCACATTTTCTCCACCGTCTTGTTCCTCGTTTTTGGACTTGTCCTTTCTGGCCCGTATAGCCACATATCCAAAGTAGAAGATGGTTGGCGTGGAAACGAAGATCACTTGGAGGACAAAGTAGCGAAAGTGTGAAATAGGGAAGGCTCTATCATAACAAACGGCAGTACAGCCAGGTTGGCGGGTGTTGCAAACAAAGTCTGCTTGCTCGTCATCCCAGGCAGACTCTGCAGCGGTTCCCAGGACTAGCATACGAAAGAGGAAGAGAACAGTTAGCCACACACGACCGATGCCTGTCGAGTACTCCTGACCCTCCTCCAGCAGGTGCTCCAGAAAGGACCAGTCAGCTCTGGACATCCTCCGCTCCTGCAACACATCGGAAAACTGTCAACATATTGTAGAGTAGGTATGTAAAGTAAGCTAAACTAATAACTGTGTTCAAGTTCTGGAATGTGATGATGGCATGAAGTCAGATGATGTGTAAGAGCCAGGTTTTTTGTTTTTGTTTTTGTATTACTTCAAAAATTGCACTGAAACATGTGTATAAAATATAAAAGATACAGATAGAATGTTGTTACAATAATTATTTCTCTGTGGTTTGCAACTAAACATAAGTTGTCATTTTGACCAGTTCACAATGAAAACTTTAATCTGAAACACTTTGACTAACTTTGTAGTTTTTAAGGTGCATTGCGCAGCTTTTTGAGCTTTTTTTAAATTACACATTTTCTGAAGTAAAGAAAGTTAAAACTGTTCTTTGGTTTAAATGTGTTTTATGCCATAGA
The DNA here is from genome assembly GCA_038363315.1 of Mugilogobius chulae. Classification (NCBI taxonomy): domain Eukaryota; kingdom Metazoa; phylum Chordata; class Actinopteri; order Gobiiformes; family Gobiidae; genus Mugilogobius; species Mugilogobius chulae. Next base: position 6,164,196 of record CM076408.1, read on the forward strand.
ATGAACATTTGGATGCCATTGTTGCAATAAATAAATAATAAAAAAAAAAAACTTTAGCTAACCCTTGCATGGTCACAAAACAGACCATTATTTGGCCAGTAGGAAAAGATGAAAAGATGTTCCATTTTTCACTCTATGGTGAAAAAGGGAAGACAAATTCTCAACCTGGGGTCGGGACCCCCAAGGGGGGTCGCGGAAGGATTTCTAGGGGTCCCCTAGTGATTTGTGAAATTTAATATTGATATCCTAAACATGGTTTGACACACTTCAAATGCAGTAATAAATGTAGATTCATATTTGCTGGCCTTATTAGGCTTAAGGCTTCAAAATAAAGGCAAACAATAAGGCTAAGGACTACATTATCACTTTGTGGGGAACTTGTGGGGGTCGCGAATGCCTACGGTTGTAATTTTGGGGGTCGCGACCGAAAAAGGTTGAGAACAACTGCTCATAACAATGACGCAAAGTACAGTTTTACTTTTCAGACCCCAAAAGTTACACAGTGCACCTTTAACCCTCGGGCTTCCCTTTAAAAAAGTCACACCTAAGACCCTAAGGACAAAAATGTCCACTTACAAAAACCTTCATAAAAACATCATAGTTTCATATTTTTTCATACTTTTTTCACATCATTTTAAAGATCTATCCCTGCTCTATTCAAAAATATGTGTTTTATAAAAATCCATAAAAATTTAACCCCTTAAATGCCAGTTTGAAAACTTGAATTTCACTTGAGGCCAAAAAATGACCTCTAAAAATGCAATATTTTTTACAAAACCAAAGATAAACTTTAATGGGCTGCATTTTTAGATGTGCCTATGAAGGTACAACTTTGTCAAAAATTTTAAGTTTTTAGCTTTTGTAGTTTTTGAATAGCGCTCAATTAGAAGAAAAAGTCACACCTAAGACCCTAAGGACAAAAATGTCCACTTACAAAAACCTTCATAAAAACATCATAGTTTCATATTTTTTCCTACTTTTTTCAGCTCATTTTAAAGATCTATCCCTGCTCTAATCAAAAATATGTGTTTTATAAAAATCCATAAATATTTAACCCCTTAAATGCCAGTTTGAAAACTTGAATTTCACATTTAGTGAAAAAATGACCTCTAAAAATGCAATATTTTTTACAAACCCGAAGACAAACTTAAATGGGCTGCATTTTTAGATGTGCCTATGAAGGTACAACTTTGTGTAAAATTTTAAGTTTTTAGCTTTTGTAGTTTTTGAATAGCGCTCGATTTGAAGAAAAAATCACACCTAAGACCCTAAGGACAAAAATGTCCACTTACAAAAACCTTCATAAAAACATCATAGTTTCATATTTTTTCATACTTTTTTCACATCATTTTAAAGATCTATCCCTGCTCTATTCAAAAATATGTATTTTATAAAAATCCATAAAAATTTAACCCTTCAAATGCCAGCGTCAAAACCTGAATTTCACATTTAGTGAAAAAATGACCTCTAAAAATGCAATATTTTTCAAAAACTTGAAGGCAGAGTTTAATGGGCGACATTTTTAGATGTGTCCTATGAAGGTACAACTTTGTGTAAAATTTCAAAGATCTGGCATTTTTAGTTTTTTTTGTAGCCTGAGATTAGCATGTTTTAAGGACACCTCTCCCATTGACTTCCATTATAAAATCATACTTTTTATGTTTCATTGTTTTTACTACAAAATTTTGATTTGTTTTAATGATAAGGTTAATTTTATGACAAAACTAGTTGCATTTAATATTTTTATTGTTTTTACTCCTAAATAAGTCAATTAGCTACTATTAGCATGTGCAGAAAGTCAATCCATCCATTTGAGGCACCTGACACAAGAAGTGTCTTTGAAGCAGACAGTGTGACCTATATTTGACCTCAACTTGACTTTGAAAAAGTTAAGTACAAAGTCACTTGTGTGTGCTGTCACACAGAGCAATATAAACACTTTTAAAATCAAGAAAAACAATGCCCCCCTTCTACCCCCCCATACTCAGAGAAGGAAATTGTAAACAACTTTACAGAAAAACATAAACAGCTTTACAGAAAAACCAAACAACATTGCACCTGGACGAGTCTGTGCACCACCCTGCTCTCTGCTCTTTTGTTTCTGTGTCACTGAAGGAACAAGGTCAAGCTCATGTGTAATCAGGCTCTGAAACTAGTCCTGCAGCTTCAGTTACAAGAGAAGGTGAAGAGGAAAGTCGTACAGACTGCACAGAAGAAGAAGATTGTTTTTCTGTTTGTGGTTCTGATTTTCACATCAGCAGTTATGAATAAATAAAAAGATAAACGCAGTGTCACAAATCCTGGTGATTGAAAACTTTGTTGGATCATCTGGCAGATGTCTTGAAACAGAAATGTAGTAGGTTGTCTCTGCGTTGGTAGGTAACCAGACATTTTAAGTTTCATTTCTGTATCGAGATCCACTGGGTCCTTGTAGTAAGAGGACGAAAAACAATCCAGAATTTTTTATATCAGGCCTAACTGCACTTGGTTCAGTCCCAGCTGCAGTTTTCGATCGGTGCTCTTGAGAAGAATATATGTATGACCCAGAGCAGTGGGCTCATGTGAGCGTTCTCTACAGCTCTTCTTTACAATCACAGATGCTGTTCCTGTCACTGCCTTTGATTGTGAAAGAAAAGCGCTGCAGCCAGCTGCGACTTGCTGCATTGGTACAGTTGTTTGTATCACTGCTGCAATGTTGTTTGGTTTTTCTGTAAAGCTGTTTATGTTTTTCTGTAAAGTTGTTTACAATTTCCTTCTCTGAGTATGGGGGGGTAGAAGGGGGGCATTGTTTTTCTTGATTTTAAAAGTGTTTATATTGCTCTGTGTGACAGCACACACAAGTGACTTTGTACTTAACTTTTTCAAAGTCAAGTTGAGGTCAAATATAGGTCACACTGTCTGCTTCAAAGACACTTCTTGTGTCAGGTGCCTCAAATGGATGGATTGACTTTCTGCACATGCTAATAGTAGCTAATTGACTTATTTGGTAGTAAAAACAATAAAAATATTAAATGCAACTAGTTTTGTCATAAAATTAACCTTATCATTAAAACAAATCAAAATTTTGTAGTAAAAACAATGAAACATAAAAAGTATGATTTTATAATGGAAGTCAATGGGAGAGGTGTCCTTAAAACATGCTAATCTCAGGCTACAAAAAAAACTAAAAATGCCAGATCTTTGAAATTTTACACAAAGTTGTACCTTCATAGGACACATCTAAAAATGTCGCCCATTAAACTCTGCCTTCAAGTTTTTGAAAAATATTGCATTTTTAGAGGTCATTTTTTCACTAAATGTGAAATTCAGGTTTTGACGCTGGCATTTGAAGGGTTAAATTTTTATGGATTTTTATAAAATACATATTTTTGAATAGAGCAGGGATAGATCTTTAAAATGATGTGAAAAAAGTATGAAAAAATATGAAACTATGATGTTTTTATGAAGGTTTTTGTAAGTGGACATTTTTGTCCTTAGGGTCTTAGGTGTGATTTTTTCTTCAAATCGAGCGCTATTCAAAAACTACAAAAGCTAAAAACTTAAAATTTTACACAAAGTTGTACCTTCATAGGACACATCTAAAAATGCAGCCCATTTAAGTTTGTCTTCGGGTTTGTAAAAAATATTGCATTTTTAGAGGTCATTTTTTCACTAAATGTGAAATTCAAGTTTTCAAACTGGCATTTAAGGGGTTAAATATTTATGGATTTTTATAAAACACATATTTTTGATTAGAGCAGGGATAGATCTTTAAAATGAGCTGAAAAAAGTAGGAAAAAATATGAAACTATGATGTTTTTATGAAGGTTTTTGTAAGTGGACATTTTTGTCCTTAGGGTCTTAGGTGTGACTTTTTCTTCTAATTGAGCGCTATTCAAAAACTACAAAAGCTAAAAACTTAAAATTTTTGACAAAGTTGTACCTTCATAGGGCACATCTAAAAATGCAGCCCATTAAAGTTTATCTTTGGTTTTGTAAAAAATATTGCATTTTTAGAGGTCATTTTTTGGCCTCAAGTGAAATTCAAGTTTTCAAACTGGCATTTAAGGGGTTAAATTTTTATGGATTTTTATAAAACACATATTTTTGAATAGAGCAGGGATAGATCTTTAAAATGATGTAAAAAAGTATGAAAAAATATGAAACTATGATGTTTTTATGAAGGTTTTTGTAAGTGGACATTTTTGTCCTTAGGGTCTTAGGTGTGACACTTATTTATTCCCAGTAATCCAAAGCAGTTGCAAAAAAAATTTTTTTTTGGCCGAAAAATTTCACAAGATTTAGGCTTTGTCACTGAATTTCATAGCTCTATCATGAACAAATGCGAAATGGTCGGCTGACAAAATTTGAAAAACGGGCGAAATGGACAAAAATGTCCATAGGGAAGCCCGAGGGTTAAAGGGAAATGAGAGTGTTGGAATGTATTTAAATATCAAGGGTGCATTTTTGGTTTATTGTTCTTATAGTGTAAGATAATGTATTGGTTTTGTTTATGGGAACTATACATCTTATCTTTTGTCAGTGACGCAAGGTTTTCATCAAAATTCCTGGTCATGACTGCATGAATAGAAGTTGTGTTTGCTTTACATTTTCTCATTAATAGCTTACACAAATAAATCTAATGACTGTAAACTGTACTGCATCAGACAATATTGTCTCAGTCTTTTAGAAAAGTGTGTTACATTAGATTTATAAAACTTAGAGTATGTTTCATTTCCAAGTTCCTAGGAGTTTAAAGAATCCTAATAGAATCTCTACAGTAGCTTCAGTCCCATTCAATTAGCAAAGACTCCCCAATTATTTTCAATGAATGCCTGTTTGCAAAAAGAAAGCAGAAAATTTGTATTTTTCCTCGCCCAAGTTTTCCCAAACATTTGCACAAAGGCTTCATTCTTGATTAGCCTCACAGTTTGTTGTTTTCTCTGTTTTGGGTTCATCTGAGTGCAGATACAGTGCATTATTAATATTCTTGTATTCCTTATTCTGTCACTTTTCCAGCAGCTTTGTTTACCAATACACAATTTACTCACCTTTCATTGTATTCAAGGGCAGTTTATGTACTGGCTCGGCTACCACCTAAAATGTAATAACCTCATGTTATGGCCAATTCAGAATTTCATTACCAACTTCAAGTGTTTAATAGCTTTCTATAATCCACTTTTGGTGCACCTTTTGTGGCTGTGAGTGGGGCGGTCTCTGTTTTACTGGAGTGAATTACATGTGTAGCTCCTTATTAGTTCTTCCATTAGCTCAAGCACTTCTCAGAGCAGGGTCCAGCTTTTCATCAAAAGACAAAGACTCTTTACATGAACTAGCGGCAATAAAACATGTCAATTAGGGCTACAAATGCTATAATGTTTTATTTTACTTTTAATGACTTGGTTTGGAAGAACAAATCTATAGTTTTGGTTGAGTTGTTCTGTTACAGTCACAACTATTCCCATTAAAGATACACCGCAAAAGCATTGTTTATTTACTTGTTTTTGCTGGACTAACATGATAAAAATTGGGCCTTTTTCTGAGCCAGCCTGCATCTCCCTAAAATCAACTTCTCATTCAATGGGATTATGTATTTGATTTTTCTTCCCCACAAAGTTATACTGTGTGACTTTAGGTAAACTGTTGTTGCCAAGTTCAACTTTATTTATCTATTTACATTGTTTAAAACCACAGTCACTAGGAGAGGTACACTATAAAATAATTTAGATTTTCTTGGCCCATCTTTACATTTACACTTGATTCAACGGTCTCCCATCCAAGTACTAACCAGGCCCTTGCATAGTTTCTACAACCTGACAGGATCAAGCACTTATAAGCAGATATAACCAAATGTTGAACTTATATCATGACTTATAAAGTTCATAAGAGGCATTCAAAGGTCAAAGGTTGCTGAGTTTGAGCACTTCATAAATGACAAAGTGTCCTGTTGGGAAGCGCTGTCATCTGCATAAACATCCTGTGTGCCACTCACTGACATGTTTGGCTTATTTCTGTTTTTGTGTTATTTTTCCTTTTAGAGATAAGAAAACAGCCGTAACGACAGGATGAGACAAGACAATGGACTGGGAGAAAATCAGAAGTTCGACAACAGTTATGCCTTTTTCTTTTATCTGTATTTTAACAGTCTATCCCTATATATTACACAACATGAGTGAATGTCATGTCTATCATTTAAAGGATTTGTTTTACAATCACATTTTCCATGTTTTCTAATCAAAAACATACCAGGACGTTTGTTTTGTTTCATCCATTCAGATTCAGACTCTATTGTTTCTCTATTGAACTAAAAACATTCACTTCACCCTGTGATGTCATTAAGAGACAAGCAATACAAACCAGAATTGCTCCAATGTGTCAACTACACAGAATGATGTGGATAAATTCAGACTTGGATTTGCCCGTTTAAAGCTAACTTTTTCACTTCTTGCTGTAATGTAAACAAAATACAGTATTTATGGCAACTTCGTGGGTTATTATTGTAAGATTGCAGAAGATAGTTTGTTACAAAAAAGAAAAACATCTCTAAAATATGATTAAAACTTAATTGCATCAGTAGAAGGAACAGAGTTATTTGGAGAAGTGAATAGAGTGCTCACATTTATTTAAATGTATCATTAATTATGTGGAAGGCTATAGAAAAGTGGTTGTACAGTAAAAAAAAAATCTAATCAAACCACAGGACTTTTTTCAGGCTTAGAATCTCAAAATGTCACAATAAAATGGTTGATACTGGCTTACAAAATTACATAATTTTTTAATAAAATGCACTAAATATTGCAGTTTGGGTCAGTTTTAGAGGGTGAAGGAAATGTAGAAATAATGTAGAAAGTCTGAAATTTGTGTGAGTGAATGAGACAAAATACATTGTCTATATATGAACATTATAATATGACCAAAATATCACAATTTTGTATAATTTAGGACCTTTAAACTGACATCAGACATGGGATTAAAGAGGCAATACAAACTATAGCCTACTGTCTTGTTTAATTGTTATTTATATTTTTTCAACCCTAGTTAACCAGACTTTATTTCAGTCACATTACTTTATTGAACCAATGGAAGTAACTTGGTAGCTCATACACTAAATAATCAACTCAACTTTCCTCCTAAAATAATACCAAAACGAGTTGTAAAGCTATTTTCTTTTTCTATTGATTGTCAAACACATACCTTTCTCTCTCTGAAGTTCTAGTTCGTCTCTCCTGCTCGCTGGACTCCTGTTACGTCTTCTCTTCTCCAGAAGCCGTGTCCTTTGCAGCTCCAATCACTTTGTGCCTTCTTTAAAAAGAATGGATGTAATCGGAAAAAGTGGGGAGAACTTTCCCATGGCTGTTTGACTGGCCCTCCCTCAGGAACGTGCGTGCGCCAGGAAATGGGATGGATCAGCGCGGAGACTTTACGCACGGAGGTAGAAATCCCCAAATTAGAATATTAGGTTACTGTTTTTCCTGATTAGAAATGTAACTTTTTTGTATGGAATTAAATGCAGAGAAATAATTTAACCGCTGTTACTAGACATAAGACTAAGTGAGAAGCCGAGTTACTTTTTTGTATGAATTTAACGACTAGACGTGTTGTTTCTTCTATGCATTGGGGTTGATGAGGTAAAGTTGCTAGCTAACTTTAGGGTAGCTAACTTTTTTTGTTATAATTGAGTAAATTTAATCTAATTGTGTTTTCCACTAAAAAGTATATGGTAAATGCAGCGCTTTGTGAAAAATTAGATTGAATAAAACTGAATAATAAAGAATGTCAGACCTATCAGTAGCCAAAAGCTGCGCTCTGATTGGCTGAGCTTGGGTGGTCCTCTTCAGCTTCACTTTGCTGCTTGTAAAGATGAGTTTTTAAGTCATAGTTTAGTGTGACCAGGTTTTCTAAATTATAAACTGGGACACACTCGAGTTTTTGTGTGAAAATAACGAGTAAATAAGAACATTATTTTGCATTTAATCAATTCGAAGCTCCTTCACACTCTTGTATATTCCTCAGAAACTTTTGTCAGTGCAGATTGATGCATTTTTTGTTGTATTTTAGTTATTTTCAAGCACGGTTTTGTCTAGTATGAGTAAAGGAAAAGCAAAACATTCCTCCCTTTGCTGTTGGGAAGTGTCAAAGTTGTCAAAAATCAGGACAACTGGGACATGTCTTGTATAAAACTGGGACAAATCAATGGTTTTGAATACGTTTGCTAGGACATGGGATACAGGGATATGGACTGTCCCAGGTAAATAGGGACGTCTGGTCACTCTAGTTGAAATTAAAAATGAACACATGTTGATACGTTGAAAGATTTAAAAGAAGAAGTTGTCATGTAGAAAACATAAGTAGCCTAAGTTTTAAATTAGTAAGCATCATTGATTGTTGCATTGTTGCGCGTGCTCAAAAGTAAAGAAAAGTAAACGTTTAGCTATTCCTCTTATAAATGGAAAAAGCTAGCGCCAACCACAGTGTGTGTAATTTCGCTAAAGGCCGCACCATGGCGCCAGTGATCTTATTTTCACTCGTGGCGCGTCACAATAATCAGAATCGGTCTCAGTTTGCGCGTGTCCCGTTAGATCCAGTTGATTGATAATGTGTGTTGATTCTTTATCTGGTGGTGTTCTGTTAAATGAAAGAATCAGTGTGTTTGTGTGATCACCTTGCAGAGCTGCCGCTGGAGTCTGTCTGCTCCTCTTCTGTCTCCAGTCAAGGCCATGCCCAGGCTGCATATTGGCCTTGTTGTTATAATTTATACTGCGCATTGATACTCTAATCCTGGAGGCAGAGGTGAAAAATTCATCTTTGTGTAAGAGAGCAGTTATAGGCTGGAGGGAAAACAGCTATTCCATGTTTTTAAATCAGCTTCAGTCAGCATTGGCCACTGTGAATGGAAATGAAGCCTATGCAATGTTCTTGTACATTCCTGTGGCAATTTTCTTTTTGCTGTTGCATAACCGAGGCCTACACCCCAGTACCACTAAACAGCAACTATAGCCTATGTTGTTGCCATTATTGGCTGTGGGTACTTTGTAATTTGTCCAATAAGTTATGCCCATGTTAATTGTTTTATTTTTGACTTGTAGATATAATTTGAAGAATGAGAGAAGCAGCATCAGAGGAAAGTTCCCAACAACAAACAGAACAAGCACTGCTATGCAAACAATGAGACTGAAAGGTACTACTCTATATAAATTATATTTGCATTACATTACATTTTAAATACAGTCTTTGGCGCCTATGCTATTCAAACACATTTACAGTAGGTCAGTTTACTGCATTATCATAATTTCAGAATCCCCTATTACTTTTTGGAGTAAACATATATATTTGGAATAGTCAGTTGGTGGTTTTTCAGATTACATTTATTTTTCTAGAATCATAGGATTGCATTTTGATATTTGAGCACACATTTTAAGATTCGACTGTCAAAAAAAAAAAAAATAATACAATAAAATACATTTTTATATTTCACATGCATATTTTTCCTTCTGAAAAAGGTTTTCTAATCTTGTAAGCGAATGACCTAAATCACCACTGTGGGACAAATGAAGGATATTTTAGCATGTCTTATGTTACACACTGCATACACAATGCATTTTTGCACGTTTGTATACAGTAATTTGTAAATACATTTTTCCCAGTATTCTCACATTAAATAAATAGAAAATCATGCCCCAACCACACATATTTCCCTGTATATTCCTGCTTTTTTCCATTTCAGCAGTGGTATTTTCCATGCATTTGATTGCTCCAGCGGGCTGCATCCGATTGCGTCCTATAAAAATCGTGTTAAATTGACAGTGAATCACCCTGACAGTGCAGCGTCTTGTTCTTTTCTTTGGTCATTACGTGCACAGATGAATGGTGCAGAGAGGAGTGAGGAGAATAATGGGAGAGTTTCCATCCAGGGCCTGCTGTGTTGTGTCACCCTCATGTCCCTGCCACAACTACATTCATCACACAAACTAATTGCCACTTTCAACTTCAATCAATTCATCACCAATGGAAACTGTCCTTCATAAATGACTGCATTTTGTTGCTTTTTAAAACAGACAAGACAGACTGATGCCTAAAATTGTTTTTGGATTGAGGTGATAGACTGTAAATACCATAACAGGTTCTTCTTGTTGGTTTAATTATGAATTTGTTTGGTGAGATTGTCCATGTGGTAAAATTACAGAATAGTTCTAAAGTTCCAACACTGAATTAATTCATCTATTACTATCAAAAGGCCATATTTAATCAAAAAAAGCTCTGCATTTCTTTGGCCAAAATTTGTAACTTGGTGCCCTTTCCACCAAATGCAACTGCCCAGTTTTCCTATGTTCAAAACCACCCCTGAATCTTTATATTTGGATAGGTGAAGGTGAAGTGTGATTTAGTCCTATTAGGTAATTTAGGGTTAGGTTAGAGTTTTGGGACATGGAATGTCCCAAAACTCCCTTACACATGTCGAATCAGGTTGCATCATAAAAGTCATTATCTGGAAAAAGCTGGTTTAGCTGATTTTTACACTGCAAACATGATTTTGTATTTAAATCTTAAATCTTATCTTGTCATAAATCTTTCGACATATGGTTCATATCAATATTTATTCATTTTTGTTGCAATTGTGGCTTGAAAAGCATTTCTTACAAACAGCAACATCAAACTAATTTTTTCCACAAGGTGCTGCATTTATCATATACTTTGAAGTGAAAAGCACAAAGCTTAATATTGTTTAGCTAAAAAAGCAGGATGAGCCTAATATCTTGCACCAACCATAAATGTGTGAAGTTTTATAACAAACGATTCAAGTGATGTCATCACCATTTAGTTGACGGCAAACTTACTTTTCTAAGAAGAAAACCCTGACGAGCAACAAATCATGTCGGTGTTTGCGTCTCTTACATGAATAAGTAATAGGAGGAGTGTTAAATCAAGCTTGCTAAATGATTTACTGCGGCTCTCATCAGGAGAAAACAAGCTTATGCACTCTACCCAATCTGCTTCTGACTTTTCATCGTCCTGCCATGGCGTTTTTATGTCTGTGGGTAATTCTTGATGCTTTTATTTGATGTAATGTTAACAGACTGTCAGAGTAGTGCCAAAAGTTCAAAAATAAATTTGCTTATATGATATCCTCAACATTATAACAATGACTGGTAAATGCTTTGTCGTTATTATACACGTAAGAACATTAAGTAAGTAAGTAAGTCAGTAAGTAAGTAAGTTTTAAACAGCACACTTCAAAGATAAAAAAAAAAAATCCAAAGTAGAAATGACAAATATATTTTAGGAAAATGATATACAGAGGCAAAATACAATAACATAAACATGACAGCACAGAAGAAAATACAGTGCATGTGTTTTTGTGAAGACTATCAAGGACAAGGGGGTCTGAATTATGTTTTGAAAATATACGAGAAATTCCATCCTAAAGAATAAATGGTTTTATTGTGGATTCACAGTCATAAATAAATGCTTTCCTTCAACTGTGAAATGATGTGTCATTGTTAAATTATTATTTTTGCACCATCCTAATAACAACTTTTTCAGCTGTTCACAGAGCACAAAGACTATGATGACCTCTTGTGGCCAGAGAACTGCACTGCCTTGTGTCCTGGATCACGGATTATCTCACGGACAGACCACAATTTGTTCGTATCGGATCTACCACCTCTGATGTCGTGACCACAAGGGACTGTTCTCGCACTACTGCTCTTCACTCTATACACGTCAGACTTCAGGCACAACAGTGAATTATGTCATGTGCAAAAGTTCTCAGACGACACAGCCATCGTCGGGTGTATTAGAGGGGGAGACGAGGGAGAATACAGGGCCCTTGTGAGAGACTTTGTCGCTTGGAGTCATCTGAACCACCTGCAGCTGAACATCTCCAAGACCAGAGATGATCCTGGACTTTAATCAAATCAAATCAAATCAAACTTTATTTATAAAGCGCTTTTCATACAAACCATGTAACACAAAGTGCTTTACAGTGCATTAAAAACAATTTCAGATACCCCCACCCCCCATTTCAATCAATCCCATATTACAAGCTTATACCCCCACCCCTCATCCCCGCACACAAAAACACACCCCCACCCTCACACACACACGGACACGCACACACTAAAATACATATTGCTAAGTTTGCCTACATACATTGGGCTGGGTACAGATGGACCAAAGGCAGCATCATCAGAGGAGCTGTCTGCACCAGGAGCAGAGTCACCTGCAGCCACAGGACACCAGCCCAGGGCCCAGAGAGGAGATGAGGTCAGGACCAAACCTCCAGGGCCCATGAGCTAGAGCCCAACAGCCACAGCCGAACACAGCTCCTGGTGCAGAGGCTCCTCAGAGGAAACACTGGAAAACCTAAAGGTGATAAGAAAAATTAAAATAAGTAAAAAGATAAGAACTAAAAGTAATTCAGTCAGATAAAACTAATAATAAATGAACCAATAAATAAATATAATAAATAAATAATTACATGTAAAACAATAAATACTAATTAAAAGCTAAGCTAAAAAGATGGGTCTTGAGCCTGCTCTTAAAAACCTGAATGTTCTCTGCGGCCCTGAGGTCCTCCGGCAGACTGTTCCATAGACGGGGCCCGTAAAACTGGAAAGACGCCTCGCCGTGAGTGTGTGTCCTGACTTTGGGAATGACTAGGAGCCTGCTGCCGGAGGAGCGCAGGGTCCGCGAGGGTTCATAAGATAAAAGCAGTTCTGAAAGATAAGAAGGCCCAAGACCATTAAGACACTTAAAAACCAGTAAAAGAACTTTAAAATCGATCCTAAAACACACAGGGAGCCAATGCAGCGATTTTAAAACCGGTGTAATGTGGTCCCGCCCCCTGGTCTTAGTCAGGACACGTGCTGCTGAATTTTGTAATAATTGTAAACCTGAAATAGACTTTTTGGGAAGACCAGAGAGCAGGGCATTACAATAGTCTATACGACTGGTGATAAAAGCATGCATCAGCGTCTCTGTGTTTAGGAGGCACCGTCCATCTCCTCAGCCTGTTAACATCAGCGGCGAGGAGAATGAGGTGGTGTGCTCCTATAAATATCTTGGACTGCAGCTGGACGAGAAACTGGATTGGTCAGCCAACGCAGATCTGCACTATAAAAAAGGCCTCTTCTGTGATTGGTTCTGATCAGGACTGTGTTGTGTCTGTGGTGGAGACTAGAACATTGAGAAAAATGCTCTCTATCATGGACAATAGCTGCCATCCTTTGCATGAGCTGGTGCTGAGACAGAGGAGCAGCTTCAGCGATAGGCTGCTGTCACTCTCCTGCTCTACAGAGAGGCTCAGGAAGTCTTTTCTACGAAGAGCAATTAGACTATATAATGCATCCCTGTAAGCAGTTTTTATCTATATTGCAATTTTTTGTGTTTGTTTCAATGAATGTGCCTGTTGTGAATGAGCAGCTGAAAAAACAAATTTCCCTCGGGATCAATAAAGTCTATCTATCTATCTATCTATCTATCTATCTATCTATCTATCTATCTATCTATCTATCTATCTATCTATCTAGATAGATAGACTGTAGATAATTTGGCTTAGAGAAAAAAAGTTTTGCCTTGGAAAAAAATTAATAAATAAAAGAAGTTAATTGGTTTATCTTGTTTGGTAACTTAGGTATAGTGTAGTGTATGATTTTTTTTTTTTTAAGTTTGCATCCTTTACAGAAATCACTTTAGACAATATACTAAATTAAAATGTATGTTGAAAAGTGATTTAACAAGACATGTATTTTTCTAATAAACAGTCACTTCTTCCTGCCAATGCGATCACATGCTGCTATATGCAGGAAACACTGACCTGGATCTGTGAAGCTCACTCTAGATCCACTGTCCACGAGCTGCTCTGATGTGTAGTGCTGACTGTTAGTAAAGATGTCACAGCTGTTTGAGCTATGGGCTCCGCGGCAATGCATGTTTTTGATGAAATATGCATGGCACTTACAAAGCCATGGATCACAGGGGAAAGAGGGGGTTTGCGCAGATATATTTACAGTACATACGATGAATATTGTTCTGTTACAAGCTGCAGTTTCTTGTGTCACTGACTTGAGCTTGTCCTTGCAACTATGGGCCTTTACAGGGTTTGTTGGGGATATAATATTGCTTCAAGGTTTGTTGGTTAGCAGCAGTCATAGTGCAGAAGGTTGTGATTACATTTAATCATGGCTACAAATATTGCTCAAACCAATTACAACTATGATTAGATCAATGAGATTTTTTTTGTAAATGATTGTACAAAACCTAAAGCATTTGCAAAATAGCTTTTAATATGTGGATCACAAAACAATAGTCAATAAATAAAACTTGCATTATTAAAATTACACAATTTGTGCAATCAACTCTCAAGAACAAGAACTGTATTCATTAACAAAGCTGTGTCTCGACTACAAGCATACATGAGAAACCTTATTTTATCTTGTACTGTACCCCCAGAAAATGCTTGTTTTATCTATCTTAAACTATTTTCATGCACTCACTCAATTAACTTAAAATAGGGTTTGAACTGTTGCAAAGCCATTTTTGTCAAGAAAAACATGCAAGTCTGCTGCTCACCCTGACATATCTCTATGAAGAAGTGAGAGCTGCGTTCTGAACATGAAGTCAATGGACACCTTCACTTATGTCTTATTTAGAGACACATTTATTCAGTATTAATACTAGTAATAATGCATTGCTTTCCCCTCAAAAACTGATCTAGAATTGTCTGAATCCTGAACACTGTTTTGCTTTTCCCAGGTAAATCTCAGAGTTTAGAAATCATCCAGCATTAGCATATCAAGTAAGAGCTGATTATTTAACCTTTGCTTTTTTCTTCACAACCAGCAGATGGAGCTCTAGCTCAATTCCTGATTTATGTTGTATTACACTTTTTTAATAGTGCTAATACAAAGATGCCAATGTAAAGGTTCTCAAGACCATGCTTAAAAGACAATAACAATGCAAATGTAAACATGATACTTGTCCTTTAAAGATAGTAATGAGTAATGATAGGTCTTCTACCTCAATAACTCACTGATTTCACAATGTTTCAATTCACTATTTCAGTGATTTCCTATATTTTCCCCCAAACTTTAGCTGCTTTTCTGGCCTCTTTAAATCCATTTTCCCTATAATACATAATGACCGTCATGGCCTCATATGGTGCCAGCCTTGACAACGCTCTTCACTACAACTAAAAATGACAACACATGACATAAATGTATATCCTCTGGTCATGTGCAACTTGTTGGCAAACGAGTGAGTTGTTTGTTATTCCTTTCAATCAAAAGTTGCTTGATGCAAATAGCAACTCCTTTGCATCTTATTTCCATGTGGAGCCAGAAGTCCCTGCCTACACACTCTTCTTTAGATTCTACTGATTGAGTCTTAATGTTATCTACAGAAATTTGCTGATCCTATAAAAAAAGAAAGATTGTGTACATTTTTTTTGTGCAAAAGATAATGAAGAGATTATGCTTCTATAGATTTTGCTGTAAACTAACAAAAATAAATACAATATTGTTGTATGTTTTTCCTGCACCTAAATGTCACCCATATTTGCCCAGCACTGTATTTCCCATGATTCACCTGGCTTGTGCTCGTTGGAGAAGCTCTGTTTGACAGACACTATTGATTCCACAATCAAAGTTCCCATTGGCAGAAGGCGACAGCTTTATTAGAGGAGGAGGACACAGGATCAAGAGGTTTTCACTCATCACACACAGCCCAAAGGGTTTAAGCACGGATAGAGATCATCACGTTTGTTTAGGGATCAGCGCGCCGGTCCTTTTACCACCCAATCAATGCACAAGCCCCTCTGCAGAGGGAAATGACCATATAAGGAGATGTAACAAGCTGCTAATTTATTTAAAAGCTGGAGAAAAGAGCAAAGTTTGGATTTTAAATGTCAAAATGTATGTTGTATTCTATCTTTTTCATTAAAAAGATTTGTTTTTGAGTTTTTTAGAATCTACCTAAATTTGTATAGAGGATTGTAAACATAATCTAATGTGACCTCAGAGGCTCTGACAGGTGTGGACCTCAGAGTTCTGACAGGTGAGGACCTCAGAGCTCTGACAGGTGAGGACCTCAGAGGTCTGACAGGTGTGGATCTCAGAGGTCCTAACAGGTGTGGATCTCAGAGGTCCTAACAGGTGTGGACCTCAGAGCTTTGACAGATGTGGACACAGTAAAAACACAGCATATTTTTTCAATACATTTTTAACTTAGCTAAAAGCCAATGAAAAGCATTTAAGACAAGTGTTCTGTGTTGGTACTTTCTGGTCCCTGTCAACAACTGAACAAATCGAAAAGCAAAGTATCCTGTTCAAATATCCAAGAAGTAGGTCTGTCAGGAACAGAAAATAAACTCAATCTGAGGCAGTTTGACATGAGCACAAAATACTATTTCACAACAACAGAAACTAGACATAGCGGGAAAACAAGAAAAGCCTACAAGATGATTCCTTGAAGTATGCTGGTGTAAAGTGATGTGGGTCATGTATCAGTGACATGTGCCACTAAAGGAACACAGCCGGTTCTGATGAAGATCCAGGCTTCAGCGCAGAGGCAGGTGGCACAAGGCCAAACTCTAACTGATTGTTCTGTGGAGATGGATGCCCTGCCACATACATGAGGCCTGAGGTGCGCTTTGTGTCCAGGCGGAAATTCGGATATTACACCTTGACCCACTGAACCCATAAATATTCATCAGCCCGGTTCCATCAACAGTGCGGTGGGCAACACTGAGCGTCCCATCTTGTATTCTTTTGTGGCACATATAGCAGATGGTTCTTGGAGTATTTGTGTTGTTTTTGCATTGATGGATGAAGCTGTAGTGTAAATTAGACACTGTGCATAGTCATTGTTATGTGTTCTGCACAAATAAGAAAAAACTGAAATTCAAAGACAATTTGAAACTTTTCCTAGAACTTAGTCACATAAGCGCAAGAAAAAAATACAATATTGTTTTATTTGTTAATGGAGTTTTTTATTTAGAAATAAGATATCTGTTAGTATTTGGTTCACATTAATAAAAAAAAAAAGTAAAAAAAAAATAGATTAAAAGACAAGAAAGGTACCCGATTTTTGCTTCCTTGAAAATGTAAGCAAACAGAAATAATTAAATAAGCTTCCTACATTAGTCTGCATGTTTTGCTCACTTACCGAATGCACTCTGAGCCTCAAAATTATTCATCGCGACATGTCGATATGCTAACGATGTTTAGCTACAATGCTAACAACAACAACAGGCACTTAGCGGAGTTTGGTGAACAAACGGGACATTATTAGATGTAGACAGGACATGAATAGATACACCTGAATAGATACCTTAACAAGGTATTGGTGCTACGGGGAAACAGATTTTTAAGTTATTTTATTCTTATAGTCCTTTTGACCAGACCAAAATAAAAAATTTAAATTTCATCTAATTTCTTATACTTCAGATTTAAATCAGACTTAAAATGGGATGTCAACAAATCCCTCCCTTGTCAATGTTGTTAAAGGTGCAATATGTAACATTCCAAGTACACATTTCAGCAAAAATAGAAAGTTAAAATTATACTTTGGGACATTCTGAATGGGTATAAATACATTTTATGCCAAAATGTGCAAAAAAAAAAAAAAAAAAAAAAAAATGCATCAAAAGGTGCAACTTTCTATGGAAACAAACCGGAGGAGACCCTTGTTCATTTTGTAGCCATGCAAGCCAGCTCAATGTAAAAACATATATTTGATTATTTATTTAGTGCAACAAAGACATCTAATTGACCAAAACATGCTTTTAGTAAAGTCTAATTTTGGTCAAAATGTTAAACAGTGCACCTTTAAGTCTAAGATTATGTTTCAGGCTATGGGCTGCTCTTCATGTCCTAGACAGCTCAGTGTCCGAAGAAAACATACAATCAAGTGTCAAAAATGTACAATAAACAGATTTTCTGCCTTTTTTTACATCAATATGTTGCGGAAAAAAAACAAACAAAAAAAAAACGTTGGAGCCACATGGCAACATTTCTTTGGGTAACTCTTTACCTTCCCCAAGCCCCAGTCCTAAACTTACCCATTTTAGTAGGTTGAAGCCTAAACTTACCTGTTAAACCCAAAGATGTGGCTACAACCAAAATTTGTGTTTATTTTACATTTTGGCTTTTTGTAGCATTTTGACAAAAAAAAAAAAAGGTGTGAAATTGTGCTTATCGTACGTTTTTGACATTTCATTGTATATCTAAGTTTTTTTTCTGAGACTGTATTGGTTGTAGAATGAAAGAAATATGCTAAAAAGCTGCTTTTGAAGTTACAAAAAATTAGGTAACATTTTAGAATAACTGTAGAATAATTAGGCTTAATAAATCATTAATAACACCTTAACAAAGACTTAATTCAGTATGAACAAATGATTAATTAATAGATGAAAAAGCTTATTAATTCTTAGTAACTACTTAATTACTTCGAATCCTGCCCCCTAACCCTAAATCCTAACCTTAGCTCCTTAGTTAAGTAGTTACTAAGCATTGATAAACTTTTTCATTCATTAATTCACCATTAGTTCATAAATTATTAAGGCATTATTATGCTTTAGTTATGGTTTACTGAGGCCAATTAAGGTGTAGTTAAAGGACTGTACTCGATTTTTTTGCAACAAGATAACTTAAAAGCAATTTCCCCCTAGCACTGATGCCTCCTTGTTAATGTAACTATTCAGGTGGAAATTAGTCCCCAAAGTCCTGTCTATGTCTAATAAAATCCCGTTTGTGTGCAGCTTTTTCTGTTTTTGTTTTTAGCATTGTGGCTAACTGTTGTTAGCATAGTGACATCGCTGCTAAAAGCTGTGAAAAAACATTAAAACTCATCATGATGAACAATTCTGAAGCTCAGAATGCATTAGCTACGTAAGGAAATCATGTAGCCTAAAGGAAAAAGGTTAAAATTAATTATTTCTGTTTGTTTACATTTTTAGGATGCAAAAATCAGGTCCCTTTAATATAAAGTGGTACCAAAATTTCTTACAATAAATAAAGCATCTAAGGTGCAGATTTTAATGAAAATCTTTGTTGGGGAGAATGAGTTTTATAAAGTAACCCAGTGCTTTATTTTACTCTCACATCCTTTGGGCTTTGATGGGTGTGGCTTGTTCCTTTCAGTTCATATGTTTTGCTATCTTGTGCTGAAAAAGAGCTTTAGCTTTTGAGAGTCATTTTCCTTCTACCCCACAATCATCAATTTCTTACTGATGCACAAAGAAGTTCAAGCTCGAATGTTAACTTTCCTTTTTTGCTTTCCCTCACGGTGTCACTTACTCTGAAACCTGAGGCTGTGGTGAAAATGGAAGCAGTGGCCATATGTCCACATTGTGTCCTCACCCGCACAAACAGCTGCTGCTCTGACCTTGACTCTGCTAACAAATGAATGACAGCTTTATTACGTGCTCTTCTGTGATGCCTGAATGTCCCCTCCATGTTATCATATAGGCAAATTAGCTTTAATGGAAGTGAGAGTGAATGGTTGTCTGTCAGTATCAGCGTGAGCCCCATAAGTAAAAGGCCATTAAGAAGCACAGTGTGGGTTATGATGATTTCACTGCTGAAATATAACTAAATCATGTGGTGTTGTATTGAATTAAATTGAAATTGTCCATAATATTAAGTTTGATTAATATGACAGAATCAGAATTGGTAGAAATTCCTATTTAGTTGTCAGATAAAGGACTACTTGATCTGGTTTATGGCTCAGATCTTTGTCAGTAGCTACACAAACTGAAATTGTTAACAGCCATTTCCATTGAAACAAAACAATCTCCCAGAGTTATCAGCCTTTGGGTTTTGACATCTTCAAATTTGAGAAAATTACTGCAACCAACTAAATAAATGCTATGGGAAACACTATGACATAGTGGGGCATTTGTACTTGTTTACACATCTGCCTAAAAGTAAGAGACAAAAGACTTTCGTCATTGTTCATTTGCCATTTTTGTGCACTTTGCTCTATGCTTACCCATAAGTGTTCCAGTCTCCAAATGTACAATAGGATACCTACTGCGGTCCAATAAATCGAACTGATAAATCTTTCTTTCTTTCAGGATTATGTGATTGCCTCACTGATTATTCACTCGTCATTAGGCTCTGTGCACAGTGGCGCCAAGCTCATGTTAGCGTCAGAACTTCCTGTATAATTCAATCTCTATGGGGGTTTTGCTGAGTCAGACTAAAATTAATAAAAAACACAGAGATGAGGCAGTGAACAGTGGCCAGGCTGGCGACACCTTCATTTCATTTCACTTCAGCTTCTAGGTCAGGTATCACAGAACTGCAGATGGTTCAAACCGAGGATAAAATCGGCTAATCAGCAAACAGGAATGAAGACGTGACATTAAACTCAATCGAAGTGGTGTATTAGTCTGAACCAACTCCGCTTGAGACTGTATACATTATCCTCCTTTGACCTTGTGTCAAATATCAACTTAGAATCTGATATTGTTCCTTTAATAAGTTTACCACACAGAATTGGAAACCAGGGCTGACACACTGCATTATACTGTATATGAAGAACCACATAGCAGCATTTGATTAAAAAAAAAAAAAAAAAAAAAAAAAAGAATAACAGATGGTTTTAACAAAGTGAAATGAAACCAATTTGTCCATCAGGCTAAGTTAACAGCGAGATCGATGGATGTCTCTGACAACATATTAAATAAATCAGTTTGGCAGCAGTACAGTTATAAGATCAAAGTTTTTATTTGGGTTAATATAGTTTGCAATGTTCCACTTAGAAGAGCATTTAACCCAAAATGTGCATTTGCTACTGTATTTAGCATGGACTAAATATCAAGCCACACTGGTACTTCTAAACAACACCAAGGTGATGTATTATGGGGCTCAGAATGCATTGAAGCAAAACATGACTACTATCAACAGTTGTCATATTGGTTTATACTTTTAAGATGGTAAAAATTCCTCAAATAAAGAGATATCTGGTGACATTTAACCCCAACACAGCTGTTAAAAAAAAAAAAAAAAAAAAAAAAAAGCAAATATGTGTTATAATGTTGATGCAAAGCTTGGGGTATAACCTTAAATAATATAAAATCACAAACTGAATCTGATCTTAGCTGTGTGTGTGTTTTTTGTTTGTTTAATATTTCACATTTTAATGCAACTTAGCAGTAGCTTTGAATCATGGTTTGCTTTAGCTAGCATGCTACTGTGCCCAGAGCCCATTCTGTGGCCTCTCTAACCACCACAATCCAACACTTCTGATGATAACTGGCCCCATCTGGTCTGAACTCTCAATCTGCACATTACTGAACACAGGTGCTTTCCCTGACTGGATTATTTTACCATTCTAATTGGCACACGGTCATTCTTATAAATCAAAATCTATATCAATCTCAACCACCTGATATCCCTGAGCATGTTATCTGAGGCTGTCCATGTGACTGATGTCTCACCCAATCGCAGAGCTCACAGTAAAATGAAAAACACAAGTAGGTCATTATTTTCACATTTGCTCGCAGCCAAACACACATATCATACAGTGTCCTTAAGGCCTATTGGAAAGCACTTTTATTCCCAGCATTCCCTTTCCATCTCTCCGTCCCTCCTTCCTGACCCATTTACAGTAGTGTGGTGAGAGTGGAGAGCTCGGTGTGATGGTGAAGGTTCTGGGAGGCAGGAGGGTGTGTGTAACATGGTGGGGAAGGTGAATCACCAATTTACCGTCAATTAGACCAAAGCGTTTCATAGGAAGAAAGAATGAATAAGTAGTTTAATCAATATTTCTGTTTATTTTGAAGGAGCTCAGCTAACCTACACTTAGGGGCTATATTCTGGTCCAGCTGTGTGTTTTTAGTTATTGGGACGAAGGGATCTTGAAGGGATTCCATGGAAACAAAATCATCCTTAAGAAGATTCTTCAAATTCATACAATACGGTGGAATATTATAGCTAAAGGAAGAACATTTCCATGGAAACAAGCGGAAGAAGGTCCTCCAGGCCAAGTAAGAGGTTTGTGGAGATGCAAGTAAGTAATAAAATAGATTCCTGTTTAAACATACCAAGCCATACAAACCATACCATACATACCATACCAGATTCTTTTATGTGTGTTTTATGGTTGAAAAGTATAGAATATGTGACATTTTTGAACACTGTAAGCTATGTATTACTCAAAGTCCGAAGTAGAAAGAAATATGTGGGCATAAATAGGAGGTAGATGGAAAAAAGATCTTTCTCTAAGCACTGGAGCATCAGATGAAGGAAAATATACAGACAGCAATCACTCAGTAAAAATATATATATGTTTATTAAAGTAATGGTAAACTAAAGGTTAAAATGCAAAATAAGACCTTTTGTAGCTATTAAAACAATATTGTGGTTAACAAGTATCTTTAATTTGGAGCTGAACCCAAACAGTAATCAACTGAAGGTCTATGATGCCAAAATATATTGTGAATTTGATATTATTTTATATTTACAGATAAAATGTGTTCCCACCACTTCACTCCCATCCACTCCACGAGGACGAGAGCGCACCAGCACTAAACCCGGTCATGATCTCTTTCATTGAAGTGCAGTCCTCCTCTTTTCTGTCACCATTTCCACCGTGCGTAAAAGGTGCGCTCGTTTACGTTGCTCACGCTGCTTCTGCTTGGTTATCTCTCTGGCCCCTCCTAATAGTGCCTGTGCGGACCAATCAGCTGCATGTAATATTTCATTTGGGAAGCCCTGGCTGTGACTGTGTGTGTGCGCGCGTGTTTGTGTGTGTGAGCGCGCGCGAAGAGAGCCACTTCTGGGCGCTCTCACTCTGCTGCTCCTGTGTCTCTATCTCGTCCATCTCCACGGCGAGCTGTGGAATAGGCATGTGTTCACGGTCACTACGGTGAATGAGACGTCCCGCAGAAGCACGCACCACTTCGTCAAAAGGTAAGGCAGAGTTGGGTGCATTTGCTTGGACCGATACGCGTGGCTTTTTTTGTCTTTTCGGCTGTACGTGTGCGCCGGTTTTCTTCTGGTGCAGTATTCCATTAAACATCAGCTATAGCTCGGCTGTCAGTGAGCTTCTGCTGTTGCTGCTGCCGCTATCGGTCGGTTGTGGCAGTTTGAGATGATCCAAAGGGGGTAGAAGTTGCAGCATTTCGCAGGACAATCCGTGAGTGTGGTTCACAAATCAGGAATTCAGGAAATGTAGCCTAAAAAGCTGCTGGGCTGACCAAATGAATGTACAAAAACGATTGTAATGGCACTATAAGATTATGTAGTTTGGTGATGCACTTGAATGATCTGAGATTTTCATTGAGACAAAGAGATAAACCAACAGATGATCTTAAACATGACAATGTTTAAATAGCCTGTTCACTCTCGATTAAGTCAAAATCTTTATTTCTTAAAGCAACCAAAAGGGGATTATGGTTAACTGAGCATTAGTCAGTGAATTAACCATTTAATCCATGATCAAACCCAGTGTAAACCAGCGCCTGGCTGAGGTCCTCAGCCTTTTCGCACATAGCAGCTAATTGTCCCGTCAGACAAACAAACATAAATTGCGTCTACCTCTTCCATCTGTGCGTAAATGTTTACTGGATGAGCGCGAGCACTCCAAAGAGGTAGAAGCAGAGCAGTTTCAGTGTGCACTGGTCGGAGCCCGTGTTGTCCCGAAGAGGAATAGTGCTGGTTGCGCACAGCAGAGGTGCACAACTGTTTAATTAATCACCGGAGAGGCGAAGACGCAGGCAGGGTGCACTGAACTCATGGAGACACGAGCTGGGGAGTGGGATTTCAGTGGACCACCGTGCGCTACTGAGTCTTTAGAGATGCTTTTTTTTTCACCAACACTATTATACACTAAGCGTTTGTCCAGCTGTTTTGACACAACTGCCCATCCCAGTGTCAAGGCGTGCTACTGCAACGCTCCCGCATCCTCCTCCACACAGCGAGACGCACAGTGGATGTACTTGTATACGCGAGCAGGGCGAATGCAGGGGCTTATTAAATCGAGGTGAATGGGATTGCTGATGATGTTGCTTTTTGTATGCGCGCTGAGCTGGGTATAGCTCACTGGAGAGAGTCCTGGAAGAGCTTTGATGTTGGGTGCAATATATTCCATTCATGGGTTTCAGATAGATGAGAAATTGGGACCGTTGCCATAGTAATTACCAATAGAAAACAGGATGGTGTTATACTTTAATAGAAAAAAAAAATCAAATCACAATGATCATTTAAGTGCAAACTTAACCCCCCCAAAAGCCAGATGTATTGCAGTGTTCAAAAGTGTACACAATTGACACTGACATACACTCAAAACAGCACTATAGGACTGCTTGTTTAAAAGAAAAAATAATGCTGCGTTCCAGGCAACTGGGAACTGGGATGTTTCCCACTTGAAAAATACCAGTTCCCAGTTAGTCCCCAACCTAATCAGATCGTATGTAAACATTATGGCTAATGCTAACCTTTAGGCTAAACAAAAGCAACGTAAATGGCCTGTAACCAATGTTTACATAGTTTTTGTGTCAGTTAAACCCTTCAAAAAAATGTATTGTGGTGATTATTGAGCTCGTATGTGAGGGGCTTCCTCGACCACGTCACAGTTCACAAGTGGTAGGCTATTTACCAGTTCGAGGGGCGTTCCAGCGCATTTTTACAAGTGGGAAGTGGGAAATATACCAGTTCCCAGTTGCCTGGAACACACCATAAGAATCACAAAATACCTAAGCCATAACTTAAATCTAGGCCTGGGCGATCTGGGAAAAATATAATCACTTTTTTTTTTTTTCTCATATTGATCGATCTTGATTTTCGATTTGATTTCCTTGAACCTTTTCAAAAGTAAATGAAAAATGCCATTAATGATCATACACAAAACTAAAACTTTTAATAATTTCCATTTATTAGATTTTTTTTAGAAACTATGTATTCATATTCTGCCTCAAAATTTGAAGTTTGCTCCAAACAACCCATTTTTACTGACAAAGGACTGGTTTTTGATCTTTCGGTTCAAAACCCACCACCAAATAATTGACAATTCGGTTGGATTTGATCTTGATCTCTCAATTTTCAGATTAATGGTCTAGCCCTACTTAAAACCCAATTTCAAAGATTATTTGCCTTTAGAAAAGGTGAAGACTTGAATAATGACAATGAACAGACACAATTTAAGGACTACAGTTAGTTAATAATGAGTAAAGAAAACCTGCTTTTCATTTGGTTGAAAATTGCAGTTGAGCATAAAAAATACTAGTATTGAATATATTCCTTTTCTTCCTTATAAAAAAAAAATCAAAATAAAGACAAAGATCAAGGGCTATATGAGAAAACAATAAATCTAAATCAGGCTTTTTAAAATGTTTTTCTTTTTCTTTTTTTTTTTTTTAGTTAAACAAATCTGTAAGTTTCTGTCAGGTGAAAGTTTTTTGTAATCACACATATCTAAAGGCACACTAGCTCTATGGTGTTGGTTGAAAAGTAAGTCAAATGTCTTAAAATCAGGCAATTTATCTTAATTTTTGTACATCGTCATTGGGTAAGCTGTATTGATCTGAGCTTCAATACATTTCTCCCTATTTAAAGGTAAAACATTTGCTAATGAAGTAAGACAAGTTCAATCTCGCTCTCCTTTAAGGTTAAACTATCTTAAAACATTGAAACTTGAATTGTGCCGCATTGCATTTCTTGTCTGTTCAAAATTCTAAAGTCCAAGATGAATATTCCGAATTGTAGTTTATTTCGCAAAAACTTGAGATCACCTTTTGCAGTGCAGGTATCAAACGAACACAATGCTGTCTTACTTTCTCAATGTGGCCAAAGAAAAATCAAATTACTGCAATAATACCTATAACTGTATGTTTTCGCTGACATGCTAGGATCAAGTTTAACTGAAGTGTTTCCATGGCAACAAAAGCACCACTTTTTCGCCGGCCTGACAGCGCTTGTTTATTGCTTTTCAAAGGACCTCCCACTTTGCTTTGAAGCTTATAGTAAGTGTGGCACCTGCTCCATTCACCGCGTAACCTCGGCTGACTCTCCACTTGTGAATTTTGCATGTAAATGACATTAATATTTATGTCAAAACAAACCGGAAAACAATCGCATGTATAATCTGTTATCTTTGGAGTAAAAAGGGCACCCATGATTCGTTTGACCTTTTTGGAATGATAGTGCTTAAAAGGCTGGCATAGGTACAAACTGTTGTGCAAGTGGCAGCTCTGATTTTGCTGTAATAATTGTGGAAGATATGGAGTAGAAACAGTGTTATTGGTGTCAGTGTAACAAACTATAAAAAGAAAAGTAGGCCATTTATCCTCTGGGTTCTGGGCTGGTGTGTCTGCTAAATGACTCTAGTTTCCTGGTGTATGATGGAGAATATGGAGCATCGGTGCTTTTTTGGTTTCTGTGTGTTCACCTGTCCAGATTGCAGCCTCTAATTTGGACAAGGACTATTACCGAAGTGGGATTTTTTTTTTCTTCTTCTTCAAAATGTTCTTGGTTTGGTGCGTAATCAAACTGTCACATCTTGTCTGTCGGGGTGAAAGGAGGTTGCACAACAAAAAAGACAGTTTTGTAAGGTTTAGACAGTCTCAAGTTCTTCAAAAAAAGATGCAACAATTTGTAAAAAGAAAAAAAAAACAGAGAAGTCAGTTTTTTTTTTAACAATATAGGCAAAGCTGCAACTAAATGTCTTGGAAATATGTTATGCACTTACAGCAAGTGTGATATGAAATGTAAATGTATGACTTCTTTGGTTGATCAGAATTTTTGATAGGCTTTGGAATTTATTTAATTTTTGGCTAATTATTGTCATTAGCCAGCTACACACTACAAGGCTTAAAATCTTTTGTGATTTAGATGTGTCAAAAACAGTATAGCCCTCAGTATAAAGACATTTTGCAACAAGTAGTTGTTGCTAGTCTGATGCATCAGCTGGTTACATTTCACTTTGCAATTGCAATTTTAAGATGCTTACTACTACATATTGTGTGGCAATACCTGCTTGTCAAAGCCTGATCCCGTCAGATCTCAGAAGCTAAGCAAGAAAGGGCCTGGTTAGTACTTGGATGGGAGACCGTTAGAACACCAGGTGCCACAGTGGGACGACAGGAGTAGATTGTCGTTGTGTCCTTGGGCAAGACACTTAACCCACACTGCCACACTGCCTCAGTGTCTGCGTACACTGGGTGAGTGGATGCTAGATTGTAATGTGCTTTGAGTGCCTGCAAAGGTAGAAAAGCGCTATATAAATAGACCATTTACATATTAAAAATATAAAAGTTATTTATTTTTTGCTACAGTATCACCTAAAAGGGGCAAAATTGCACATCTTTCATGTATTCAATTGCCAAAATAGTACATGAAAATGCAAAACATATTCATGGGTGTCATTAAGTTTGATCCCAGCTGGTTTCCTGGGTCTTCAGCATCAGTTGGAGCTGTCCAGCATTTCTAGGGACTGTCCCACAAAACCGTGTCTATCTGCTCATAAAAAGGACAGGTTACCCTGCTGTGTCCGCTTCTGTTATTGAGGTCCTTTGCCTGTTTGTACTTTACGTGGAGACTTTTCATTTCTGGTTAGCATTGCAGCCAGGACAGTTTTACCCCACTTTCGGCCAATTCTTTCTAAATATCCTTAAAGACCGCCCAGTTTTGGTTTGCATTGACTGTTCTCCTCATATATCAATGAGACGTGTTCACTGTCGCAGATTTGTGTTGTGTGGGTCGGATGGATGTGACATGGCTGTTCAGACTGGTGTTGCATTTGAAAAGATCTGATTTACTTTCACATTTGAAAGTGACCATTGTGGCATTCGAGGAAAAAAAACAACAACAACAGAATTTTCCTGTTTACACTGCCATGAAAAAATTGGATGCACGTCATATATGACCAAACAAATTGGATTTGACCTACAGTGTGACCATAGCCAAAAGAATCACCAAAAATTGGATTTGACCTGCAGTGTGACCATAGCCAAAAGAATCACACTGACCGCAAACCTGTAATGTGACAAATAATTTGATAAATTAAACTACTGTATTTCCCTACAAAGTCTACAAAGGACTGAGTCAGAATAAGACTAAAACCAGTGAGATGCATTCACATTTCCAGATGTAATTACACATTTTCTTACACCTCTGAAATGGGCACTTTTAATTTAGCAGAAATAACACAATAGGAGCTAAATTCTGATTTATATGATTAAATACATTTCATCAAATTCACCCAGGTGGTGAAAAAACAACAGACTGACTTCAGTGCTGTCACTGAACCTTAAAATTAATTTTCCGCCAAAACAAATGTTGACGTGGGAGAGACATTTAATGCTTGATGTGGGGTAGAAATTGCCAGCACTCATTTGGTTTGTCTACACGCTTTGAACAAATCCCATTATTTCTTTTCACTCACACATAAAAGGCTCAGTAATATAATGCCATACATCTTGATGGGTGCGTGAAGATTAACACTGTGTTGGCACGTGTTTAAGCGCTCCATTTTCTCAACCGGACAAGCTATTGTTCTTAAATGTCTTTGGTGCCAGCAGCTCTAATTTGATGATATCGATCTGATAGCTTGTGTTCACTATTTAATGTGATGACGTCATGAGGCCAAACGGTGAACAAGAGCCAGTTTTTCTTATTAATGTCTTTGTAATTTGCCATGAAATATCTAAAAGGCCATTTCACACATTTTCAATCTGGTGGTTTCTATTAGCGGCTAGACCCATTCACTTTTTGTATTACGACAAAAAAACATTTCATTTCTTTGATCGATCACAGTTGTAGAAAAAATGACTTGCGTTGGTTAGGATCTGACCCTCATAACAGTTGAGCAAATGAGAAGCTTCCTGTTGACATTTTTGTTTACAGGTATTGCCGTAAGAATATCAATGTGACACAAATATTACATGCACACAGCAAGGTTGCAGACTAATTGGACCAAGAACTACTGTGACAGCTACTTTCTCTCGTTTGATTAAGTTCTCATTTGCTGTTGTAGCTTTTTTCTGAAGGTTGATTTGCTGTATTTGAGAGCTTAACCTTTGTAACTACACAGAAAGAGTTACTTCTGTCTAAATATAGTAGCCTAACTTGTCTCTCGTGATGTGTTGGCTGTGGCATTGTTTTATATGTGGAAGCACTTCTCTGGAAAGAAAAAGAAAAAATAACTTTATTGAATTGGACACTTGTAGTTACAAGTGACCTCTCCATCTCCAGCGGTGCCAGGAGTGAGAGCCGAAACCAGCGCCAAGGTCTGATGGTGACAAGATGGGATTTTAACAGAGTACAATGGGAAGTCACCTAACCTTTTTATTTTTTTCATAATTCGGTTCACTCCTGCTGGGATTTGGGTTCAAACTGAAGCCGCAGACCTCGATTTTCAAAAGATGTAGTATGGCATAGCTTCAAATTTCAGTTGGAAAAATTCAGATCATATGAATTCAGTTTCAGAAATGTTTTTAAGCTTATTATTTGAGGCTTGATTATCATACAGATTCTTAAAGTTAGAAAATCAAAAGAACAGAAAAATAAACTTTATACTCGCTTGAAACTTTACAGTTTAACTTGTTTTTCTTGATACAACTTCATTTTGAAGCATTTTTAGAAACAGTATTCTCAATATTTATTTATTTATTTATTTATTTTTTTGCATTTTTTCAAAGCAGCGTCCTGACATTTTTGATATCACCATTCAACAATTTTCTATTGAAAGCAGTTTACCCTCAGAATTTTGACTCTTTTTTTCAACCCAAGTCTCCTATAGCTTTGTACACTGAAAAAATATATTCAATACAAGTTAAAATGTCTTGATTTTAGGACTTTTGACTAGTGCTATATTTTTGACAGACCTAGAATTTTTTACTTGTTTCTAAATCTTTTTAGCTCATTTCAAGAATTTTTTTCTTACTTTGAGCCAAATAATTTGCCAGTGAATTAAGATAATTTTGCTTTGACATTTAAAAATATATATTTTTAGCCAAATTCCCTTGAATTGAACAAAAATGTTCCAAAGCAAATACATCTTAGGTGGTTAAAATTACTCAAATCTGAAGTACAATTTTTTAACCCACGTCATTTTAAGCAACGTTTTTGAAGTGTAAGAGTCTTCCTGAGTGACAGTTGGTTTCAACCAATGACCAAGCAAAGAAGATTTTGAAGAAGCAGCTTTACTGAAGAAGAAAATATGAAGATACTAAGTTCACATGAAATGTGATTAAATTGAAATTGTGATCTGCCTCCAAGAAAATAGTGACGTGTTTTTTTTTTTATCACTAAACTATTCTAAAGAGAAGGACCTAAAAACGAATCATTCTACTCCAACATTGCTACGCTCAATTCTAGCTACTAATGCAACTAATGCAATGCAGAAAAGTTGTAGCATTGAAAACTTTGACTTCTGCCGTGGTGTTTGTTCAAGCGAGAGGAAGCGAACTCAGCCCCATTGCAACAAAGCTCTGTGTTATCACTGCAGTGTATCAAAGCCTGAGCTGAAACATTGTAGAGGAGGGAGAAGTAACGGCACAACACGCTGCTTTAGGAGATGAGCTGAGGGCCTCTGTTTCCAGGCACTTTAAATGGGACCGCTGCCTGCTGCAAACATGGGTCAGCTCAGGTGGCGACAGTGAAGGGAAAATCTCTCCATGTTAAATCCATCTCTATACTGAAGAAGAGGGCGGCCATGACAGTCTCCACAATCCATTCACTCAATATGCTAACTCTCTTTAAGCTCTTTGCCCTGACAAGCCATAAAGAGGCCGTTCCACATATCAATAACAATATTCTGCTGTAATACTATAATGTTTTATTGGGCATTTGCAGTTGAGCGCTGGAGTAAGGTAATGTTCTTTAGTGCCTTATGAGATTTGGAATAAAGAGGCCGTCAAGATAACGTTGATGCGTACAATAGCACATGGAGTATTGCAAGGCTTTTTTCTGCAATTAGCAGAAAAAACATATTGGAATATGCAATATGTGAGAAACATAGTCTGTGTTTGAACAGACAAATGCATCAAACAGAGAAATGGAAAATCTTAGTATGACGATTTCATTAAAAAAGCAATTTAGAAATTAGCTCACGATTAAATTTTAATCGCAATATTGCCCTGCCCAATTTATATGAAACTAGTTTTGCTAAGAACAACAACAAAATAGGACACAGCAAGTATTTCATGATCGATAAAATTGCCAATAAGCTCTGATAATAGTATTAAGTTCATTTTTGGCAGATTTTGATAAAGTCACACTTGGTCCTGTTTTACAACAGTGTTTAAATGAAGCCTTAAAAACACAATATTGACCCTGCCTGAAAAATTAGACCAGGGCTATTTGAATGGTGGCCCACTAAGCACTTTGTTTTTGCCCAGCACAATGAAGTATAGGCCATGAACTTCATACTGCTTGATTCGTTGTTTTCTGTTTTTCAGAAGCCTATGCATCATTTGATCCAGATTCTATTGCTATTCTAGTTTAGTCTTGGCGCAGATTTTGTGGTCTTTTCTTGTAGTTTACATCTGATGTAATCCAAATATAGACTAGGTTTAGTCTTGGTTTGGAACTAGTCCCACTGCTGCTCTGATCTGCTATGGTTCAAGTTGTTGATTGACACTGGGTTGGTTTTGGCTGACCTCTGTTTGTTTGTTTGTTTGTTTGTTTGTATGTGACAGTGAATGTTCTTTTATTTTGTATTTGTTGCAATGAAAAAAGTCAATTTCGAGATAATGATACCACTGCATTTGTAGTTTTGTTTTTGTTGTCCAACTCTCAGACCATAGCCCATCAAAAAATCTGGCCCATTGGTAAATATAATTGAAAAGCCGTGAATTAGACTGAAGGGCAAATATCAGGCAGTATCAGTCTATTTCTGGATTACAAAGGGGAACTTGTTTGTCTATTCCTAGCTGTTATTTTATTTTATTAATATTATTTTTTGCTTGAAATTGCACGTCGTTATTGAAGCTTAAATTAAATACTTAATAGTTTTGAGAACTTTTACCACAGAGCAGTTTAGTTAACATGACACAGAATGTTTATAGTCGATCAAGAATTTGAAGAAAAAAGTCTCCAGTTACCAAAGTCGTTCTTACACAGCGATCACATATGACCCGGTAATCCTAATTTGCTTTTTTCGTCTCTATCGCATTCATCTGAAGGCCTCACCGTGACTAAATCCTTATCTAATCTGTCTTGCAAGCTAATATCCTGGCAGTAATTAACAGTATAATATTTACCTTGGAGTTAATCAAAGCATGTAGGATGTGTCATTTTAAATGTTACCATCCGCAGCTGCTGGACCAGTCTCACGAGGACACACGGAGATTACTAACATGAGCAACTCAGACCGGCTCAGAAAATAATATTAGAGGCTTCACACTTGATTTGAAGCTAAAAAAAATAAGGTACTGCTGACATATTTTCATCAGTTACTGCTTTTTATTGACCTGTAACTTGATTTTCTCCAGGAGCTTAGTTGACTTTAGAATGACACGTGCCACATTAACTATTCTAGATGTTTTGGAGCTGTGCAATAATCAAAGTGACTGAAATGCTTGGACAGAGAAGGGATAGTGAACATGATTGGAATTACTACCTAGGACAGTGGTTCCATATATTTGTCTCCCAGCTTTCAAAATCAATTGTACCAAAAAACTACACCTGCTACTCAGGCTAATAGCATGGTGCCACCTGGTCAGTTCACACATTGGAAAAAGGTCCTGAGTCTGATTAGCAGGTTGTGTGGTAGTGATTTGCTGCTGCTCCAGGATTGATTTTTTTCTTCTGTGTTTCGTGCTTTAACCAAAACCTTGTGCAGCCACTCACATTTCAATATATATGATGTAGAATATTGTATTTTGTTGTGTGCACCAAAGAGCTCAGCGGGATTCTTTAAGCTTGAAACCTTGAATTACATGACACATAAATTAGGTATCATCAAATTTCGACCTTGTTTATAAAACTGTGGTCTAGGGATGTCACAATATAAAATTTGAGTATTGCAATTATTGTGATACGAAAAATCACAATTTCGGGATTATTCACAATTACTATCGCCATGACCAAACAACATTCATTCTCATTGTCTAACAGGCTACTTTTTATTATGTGTATTTTTTTTTTCGCCAATATCAATATTTGTTATTTGACCACCAGATATTTTCAAATTTTATCCATAACAAGGCTCACAAAATCACAAATTTACTCACTGTAGCAAGAAAATTTATTTATCTTAAATAAAACACATCACATTGTCTTTTTCCTCAATATGTTATCTCTTTATTCAGAAGAGTTATCTAAAAGTTTAATTTTTGTTTCTAAATATGTCACATTTATTATTCTTTTGTTCTTATGATCATATTGTGTTTGGAATAATCACGATTATCGATTAACCTAATAATCTTGACATCCCTACTGTAGTCAGGAAAACATACTTTTTGGACCTAATTTGATTTGCATTTAGCTTGCAGAACGCCAATCTTACGCAGTATTAATATAGCTCGAAATGGCCTTCCGTGTTCAAGGATCCAACCACAGCCTTTGTATTTGGTGAAGTGCAGAGTAAACACAGTTTCAATCAACACATTGCTTGTTGTCGTATAAAAGAGAAGCCAATTTGATATCAAAACATCATGGATGCGTGAAAATGTGTTGCCATGTAAACTGCTCTTTAGTGGAATCCAACCCAGGACCTTATTGCTGTGCGGTATGAGCTCCACCCACATAGCTTTGTGTTGTTCCAAGCTCACATAAATCGAGCTCCTACGTCTTCCAAATGTAACATCATAGTAATTGTCAGCTTTCCCGTGACATTTCAAAACCTCCGTTTTTGCAGCCAAGTTGCTTTTGTTCTTTATCCTTTATTTTGACATGTTTTTTGTCCAGCAATGAGTCCATAATTACGACGACAGCTCTCACTGGTTATAGTAGGTTGATCCAGCTCCTAATCACCATCTTTCCTATACGCTCTTGTCATGATGTAATCATGAGAAAGACGTTCGCCCAGGCCAGTGTTCTCATATCTGTCAGAGGGACCGGAGGAGTGCACGGAGGCGGGTGGGAGGAGGTTAAAGAGGCGGGGGTAATCGCTCTAACCTGTCTGTGTGGAAAAAATGTTTGTTCCTACTGCACTCTACTCCGGGGCGCTTAGCCATGAAATCGGTCCCCTTTTCCATCCTAGAAAGGCCAGGACAGATACACACCCTGCCCATCTTCAGAACGTGTTTAGGATTTTGTCATGATACTGAAGTATAATTTGGATGTTGCAGAAGTTAAATTTCTTAACAAAGATGATTTATTATAATTAATGGTTGTTGTCTTTGTTCTTGCTACCATGCCAGGGCCAGACAACTTGTTTTATGCTTTGAACTTTTGATCTTAGCAGAGCAGATGGCAAGCATCAAACTATCTTCTTCTTATTAATCATGAAGAAAGAAATTTGTGTTCGACAAGTGTTGCCAGAGTAACTTGTAAGCAACAGTGAGCATCCCCAGATCTTGAACTTGGCTTAATAGAGGATTCACTAAATGTTTTGGGTTTTGTTCACTCCATTGGTAACATCCACCTGCAATTCCTAAAAGAAGATAACCAATTGAGCTTGGGACTGAACACAATGTTAAACCTATTTGGTCATTAAAACACATACATACCTTCCACACAGATTAATTTTCAAAGTCTGACATCATGTGGTTTTACTGACAGTAGATCAGTGGCTGTAGAACTCTTGATTAAAAAACTTGCCTGATTTTTTTTTCCCTAACCCAGTTTTGCCACACTGCCATCTCTTTGTATTGGTGGCTTTGCTAGCAAAAGTTTATATTTTAAAATATTTACCTCCAAATTTTGGTTAGGGTTAGGTTCAGTTTATTTGGTTAAGTTTAGGGATTTGGCAAAGGTGTGCTAACTGGGTCATGGCATACCTGCGTTGGGGAAAATACAGACACAAAAAAAAAACAACAACACATTTTTGTCAATTTGACATGACTCAATGCCAAACTCTTGATCTTTCGATTGATTGCCCAGCCCAGGCCCAAAAATGTAATACAGAAACATCATGCCAACTGATATAATCGGTCTATCACTACTTCTAGTACAACTACACACATGAACAGCAAAGACTAGTTTCAGTCAGAATACTCTTAAGTGAATGCCATGTTTAGCATTTAGCATCTTAATGTCTCCATTGGTTTAATGTAAAGCTAATTGAAAAGTGATATGTTTTCCAGCTCTATAGTGCGAATGGATGTTGAGCTACTTTTGACAGAAATGCACTGGCAATAATCGTAACATTTCATTATATAATTTTAATTCGTGGTCCACCCCTACAAAACACTCTGTAAGCTCACAGATTTATCTAAGTCATTAAACTGTGAAACCAAAATAATCAATTCCAAATCACTCTCTGACCAGACTGAACAGTGATGTGTGGTGGACTGTATACATTTATGTTTGCTTTAGTGAAGTGTGTCCTTTCTGGTGTTTGTTTGTGGATGTTTGGGGGAGGGTAGAGAGGTATTTGGATAAGAACTGTCAGTTAGCCCTGTCTATAGGCTACCCTTCTAATGTGATTGAGTGTCCTTGTTATTAAGGACAACTGCTGCTAGTTGATAAAATACAGTAGTGTTTTGGTAATGAATCACCAAGCCCCCGCACACGTTGTGGGATGGACCTTTGCATGGCATCATAATCGGGCAAACCCATGTTAGATCTGCAGGCTTCGGTCTGTGCATGGTTGCCTGATGGAGACCTGCGTTTCCATGAAAACATAATTGCATGAGTCATAGCGTTTCAAG
Source organism: Mugilogobius chulae (assembly GCA_038363315.1). Taxonomy (NCBI): domain Eukaryota; kingdom Metazoa; phylum Chordata; class Actinopteri; order Gobiiformes; family Gobiidae; genus Mugilogobius; species Mugilogobius chulae. The sequence continues at coordinate 6,199,936 of CM076408.1, forward strand.
GAAGATGTGCATTAATCATCAGACAAAACAAAAACTATTTTGATCGCTCACGGTCATCTGCGCATATGTCATAATGTGTTTTGTTAAGAACTAGGCAGATGTTCTAAAGTTGGCTATGATCATTAACTGTAGGATTATTTACTGCAGTAAAAGTTTGGAAAGAAATAGAGATGGTTGTTGTTATTGTAGATCACATTAGAATAGATTTGACAAACCAGAAAAAAAGCCAAGTTGTGGCTTATCTATAAGAAATACTGTCAAGAATGATGCCAAAATGTTATTATTATTTTATTATTTTCAATTGAATCAATCACTTAATGTTTAAATATGCTTTTTGCAGTAGTTTTGAAGGGCAAAATGCATTATCAGTTTTAAAAGCACATACCAAAATTGAAAAGACACACTCCGATTTAAAAACATAGACCCACATTTTAAAAAAAGCATCTAGATTTGAAAACACAAATACAAATTTGAAAACATATACTCACCTTCAAACACAGAAGCACCTTTAAGCATTTTTAATCTCAATGGCTCCTCTGATCCAACATTGGTACAGTATTTATTGCACAAGAATGAAGGGTCGTTCCAATTTTCTCACACAGTTCTGAAGAGGTCAGACTGCAGATAATGCAGTTGTTCTAATGTCCCAAGTAGAAAAACTGTGCCAAAACATGTATAAACTAGCTGACTGATGTCACTAGGACACCAAGTGACACTTTGGAAGAAAACTGCAGTGTGCAGCCAAAACAAGGTATGATCTAAACAGATGTTTGGTCATAAGAAACTTACACATGAGTCAATCAAAAGACTTATATATACAGGGAAATCTGTCCTCAGCATTTGACCCATCCTTCACAGCCTCTGGAGCATCTCCTCAGGAGCAGTGAGCACCACAGTGCAGCGCTCTGGGACTTATCTCCAGATATTCTTGCTAAGCTTAGTCAGGACTGGCATTGTTGGAAGAGTTTTTCTTGTTTTGGTTGGTTGTAATCAAACACTGCCAAATATAGAAAAATGAAAAAGTTTAGATTTGCTAAATTAGTTCTCTTTGGGTTAGTGTCAACTAGTTTGCAGCTGGGTTCTACTTAGAAACAAAGTATATATATTTAACCATCACAAAGACCTAAAGACATGCCTAACAAGGTAAAAATGTTCTATTCTTCAGCTTTAAATTAGCACATAACTAACTAACTAGCTAAAAAAAAATAAATTAACAAACAAATAACTTGCTTCTAGAGTTAAATCTACTCACTGGAAGGCCCACCCTTAGCAGCATTGTCAGATGAAACCAATTAAAAGTGCCAAAGACACTCCTCACATCACACCTTGCATCACGGTCTTTCAGCTTGTCTGTCTTCAATCATGAACATCAGCAGCTCACAGACTATTTCCACCAACATCTGACACATCTTTAGTCTAATTAATCTATTTGTACACATCAAATAATGAATCTCAGGAGGTTGTGTGTCAGTTAAAAGACATGCTACTTCGTTTGTCTAGCCTCATTTGACTTCGTCGTTAAATGAACAGCAGAATAAGACCCATCCGTCACCCGCGAGAATCATGGCTTATTCATGCAACATCTCTCCAACAAGTTGATTGATTGGTGTTGAAATCTTATTCTCCCCAGTGGCATGTGGACGGGAAAAATATCTGCGATCATGTATCTCAGATGAAATGACTCGGAAAGAGGATGTTTTTTTCTCTTTTGCTTTTTCTTACCTGAGGAGCAGCCGTGAGCAAGAGATTTTTTTCGATGAAGGTCCAAAGGCGTGGATGAGCTATTGATCAACAGTGGATTTGAAAAAAAAAAAAGGCGATTTGTAAAGACGTTTGGGACAGACAGCCGTACATCACACAAGTTTTTCATTTTGATTAACTCTTTCAATTTTCAAAGAGTCCTCTTGTATTCATCGTACTTAAAGGTTCGCGAGCTCCCATCATTACGCCTTAATTTGAATCTCAGCAGTTGGCTTCCGCTCTTCTCTTCAATCATCAACTTGCTCGACATAGATGCTTTATTTATCCCTCCGAGGGAAAATTGCTGTTACAAACACAGACTCAAAAGATGATGAGCAATACAAAAATAAAACTCAAAATACCACGCATTTCCTCCCAAATAGAAAAGTATAGGCAGACTTTGCTCATTTTTAGAATCGTTTTAGAACGTCAAAGCAAGACATTAAAATTACATGTTTTGCACTGAACACGCAATAGATGGGTCTACACACTTTGTATTATTTCATAAAAGGACACATATTATGAGATATAAATCAATGTGCTTACAATATATATTTTTAAGATCTAAAATTATTCAGAATGCACTGTACATAAAGGACAATGGAGCTCCAGTGGTTCTAAAAGTACTATTTCAGTCTGATTTTTTTCCACACTGCCATCACTTTGCATTGGTGGCTATGCTAGCAAAACTTCTATTTTTAAAATATTTTCTGGGTAAGATTAGGATCAGGATTAGGATAGGTTTCAGTTAAATAATTTGGTTAAATTTAGGTATTTGGAAAACTGAGTCACAGCATAACTGCGCTGGAAAAAATACAGACACACTTTTCATTTAGCATAAAACTAATTAAACAACACAGTTTCCAGAGGAAACGTAGATATTCAATAAAATGTCAAAAATGTACAATAAGCATGTTTTTACGCCTTTTTAGAAACATTTTCTTTGGGTTTAACAAGGAAATTAAGCTGTAAGTTACTAACATGGGTAAGAATAAAACTGGGGCTTGGGGTAAATTAAGATTTATCCTTTAAACATGTGTATTGTATGTCTTTGTTCTTTACAATAAGGGACCAGGTCTGCAAATTAGCTCTGAGGTATATATGGTCTATGAATTTAGCAACGGTTGTACTTAACAGGACAACAATGTTGAATGTTCTGTGAGTATTAAATAAACTAACTGCAACTGCAAACCCAAAGAAAATGTTGTTACCTGGCTTCAACCAAAATTTGTGGTTATTTTATGTTTTGGCTTTTTATAACATATTGACTGAAAAAGGCGTGAAAACATGTTTATTGTATGTTTTTGATATATTAAGTTTTGCAGAATTTTAAAATGTAACACATAAATGGCCTTTGTTGTGGGTCATTATTTAAAAAATCTCCAAAACAGCAAGCGTCATTGTTAAGCTCCATAACATTCCTTTATATTATACTAAGCTGAAGAAAACAAAAAAGTAATTTGTCAACACAGAAAATGAATAGACCTCAACTAATATTAAGTGCTAATATTACAGGATCAATGCTTGGTTCCAAACTAGCTTCATAGGTCCTTTAATGGGAAGGTTTTTGGTTAGGTTCTCATGCCTTGTTGAAATAGCACACAGATCTTCTTCTGCTCCTCCCTCCTTCACTTCATCTGCTGCATATTTCCCTAAAGTCCTCTTTATATGTGCTTCCATCAGTCCCTCTCCACGTCCCTTCATTTGTATAACCTCCCCGTCGTGCGCTAATAGTCATTTTGCTTAATTTCTCCCCCCTCTCTGTCCTTATCTCTCTGTGACCGCCACCTCCTTCTGACCCCATTCCCCACAGAAATCGCACACATCTCATTCTCAATCTATGTATTTCCTAAGCCCACCTCTTTTTCGCCTTTGTGCCATTTGCAAAGCAGGGCAAGTGGCGCTGTGACTAAATGCTTTCAGCTTCCACTTGGATTTAAATAGATAATGGCGGAGTCCTAGTGCTTGTTGGGCTTTTTGAATAATGTACAAGATCCTGAAGCGTTGTTGCCAGGCATTGCTGCTGGTGACATGCATACGCCAGTCTGAAATATTGATATGAGAAGAAAGAGGGTGGCTCTCATGTGCTATAGCCAACAAGTTTAAAAGTTGAAAGCTTAAATTTGACCGGAATTTACCATCTTTATGTAACAATTTGTTGTTGCAGTCCAAAGCTAAAGCCAGGATTCTCTTGTTTTCTCATGTTCTCGGTCCTTTGATCTGGTTTTATTAAGAATTCCAATACAAAATGAAAAAAGAAAGGAAAGATGCTTTCCTCAAACTGATTTCTCGCAGAATCAGTAGACTTCCTAAGACAAATCCCCTTATCTGATTTTCTACTGCCTATTTATTTAATTTTTAATGGCTGCCTTGTATTTTTGAATGAAGGACAAACCAATGAAAATACAACTCTAAGTTAACTATTGATGAGGGGAAGCCTGTAAAACATATCTTATTTAGCAAAAGAGACTAATTTTAGCAACTTACATTTCACATAATTGCTCAAAGAATGTCCTCATCTCTTTGGCCCACTCAGTAATTACGCCACAGAAGAGCCAATGGCAACTTGCATTACATAAACAATATAAGGATATTGCTCCTCAGTTACAACCCTCAGCCCTTAAGTGCCATTGGGCAGTCTCCCCAGTGTACGCAACAAAATCAATAAATGATGTCACCAGCGCTGGAGCACTAGCGGAGAGAAAATACATCCATTAAAGGACGATTCTATAGAAAGATGTGATGTCACCTCTGTCTATCTTATTTCCTGTGGTGATTAGCTGATCTTGTCATTTGATCTAATGTCATGCTTCAGAAGGCAATTGTAGGCTGACCCGTGTAGTCTGTTTTGCACACAGCACGTCTATAAATACTCTGTCACATCTATTGGGCCAGTAGTCACGAGCTGCAGAGATAGAGACAAATCAATGGTGTTTATGAGTATGGATCAAAAGCTAACTGCGTGTGAATAAGTGATGGCTTTGTCACTTTTAAGAATACTTGGATTCTATGGAGGGGTAAAGACTCAAAGATCTAGTTCTGCTTTGAATGATAAGTGCAAGAAAATATGCATGTACAGTATTTTGTATTTGCTTTGAGTTCATTCAACATGTATTTTGCATTCTGGCAAACGAGAATATTGTCTGAGTGTGCTTTTTTAAGTTTCTGATCATTTTATTCAAACAAAACTGGATTTTTCAGTCATGCTCATGCAGGACATAATTAATGAAAAAATAAATCACAGAAGACTGCAAAACATTGCAAATTTATGTAGACTCAATGAGCAAAGCAAAAAATATATTTTAAGTGCAAAAAAATATATTTTAAGGTCAGAGGAGTGAACTTTGATTTGATGACAGATGGCTTTCTTGTTTCATGTGCGTCACACAAACAAACTAATTTGATTGTGGAGTTGATGTGAGATGTGGTAGGGGCATGGCACATAAAGAAATGTCTTGATTGTCATTGAAATCAATGCATGGTGCTACAGTTACCGCTTAGCTTTGTGAATTTTGATGCAGTGCAAGTTTGTGGATTGTTTCTGCAAGAAGCCTTTTCCCGGACATCGCAGTCTGGAGTGGTTAAGAGACTCAGAGTGCCTCTGAGTTTCGTATGCTCGACATATGGACCTAACTCGTCTTAATGCGTGTTAATATGTGTTATATATATCATAAAACTAGACCAGGAGTAGGCCATGCTACCATTTATACAAACTTGGCCTGCAAACAGGTACAAGTAATATTTTTATCATTATTAAATTTTGTGTTGATCAGATTAGCAGCAAATAACTGAAAAACAAGCCTATTCCACTAGATCACCCTTTAATAATAAAACAAAAAAATTTCCTCTCAGCAAATTAAAATTTATTTTGTTTTTTTGGTGTTCACATGTGTTGTTTACCAATTGTCCCAAACGCTGAACCAAAACCCATAATGCTTTAATAAGCCGATTACTAAACCTTTCCATGACAACAGGCTTCAGACACAAAATCCTTCCTTTCCAAAATTGCACATTAACCCAGAGCTTGTTTGTATCTGAATGGATCATTTTACAGCAAGAGCAGTGTGGACCTGTTTAGTTCCCCATTAGCCTGTGGAATATCAGTCACTATTTAGGCTCCATTTTAAATGAGACGTATTATGTAAAATGTTTATTATAAAAATTACTTCTTATCATTAGTTAAAGTTATATTTGGATTGATTCCTGCATGTAATTCTGTATGATCCTGCAACTGATGTTCAAGTGCCCTGTTTTCACCAACCACTTGTCTGTATTTGCTTGTAATTCAACATAATCAACATGAACGTTTTTCCCCCAGATCACCCAACCGTAATCTGAAACGTTCCACAGTACACCAACCAGAAAAGCACACCTTTATGTTGCATCATATTCTAATCAAGCAAACAGCTTGCATCTACTCATTAGAAATTCACAAACTTGTCCACGCGAGCGAAAAAGCAATATATCATAAAACAACTGGAGCTTTAAATGTCCTATTGGTGCCGGGCATTGTTGCTGAGTTGGAGGTAAAGAAAGAAAATAAGAGACAGGGGAGCGCACTGCGTCTGTGATATTTTGTTCCTTTGTTGATACACACTGTTTCTCCTCTGGGTGCTTCATACTTTTCAAGAACTACAGCCTCAGTCCCTCAAGGGGGGAAGTTTTGGGAGCTGTTTGCGTGTGGCTGCTTCCACTGTCTGTCAGAGCGAGAGAAGAGACAGAGAAACCAGGGAGATGGGGGACAAAAGAGAGGGTTTTGATCAACCAAGTGGTGAGTCAGATGGGGACGGGATAGAGACATTTGGAACAGATGAAGACATGGAAGAGTAAATGACATTAAAGCCCTATAGACTTCGCAGGCTGGGGTTGGCATGATTAAACAGTAGAAGCCTGTGAGATTCTTCATTTCGGTGCCAGTTTGATGGATGCACACGTTTTGGTTTGGGAAATTTATTGGCGTCACAGATCATTACTCAAACTTTTAATTGTCAAACTTTGGTAGACCTTATCTCTTACTTATTGAAGTCAGCTTTTATGCAGTTTGGCAGCGAAGTATCCAATAGAATCATGATTAGGACTGGGCACCAAAAAACTTAAATTTTTTGGTTCCTTGCCCTTAAATTTCTGCGTCAATTAGTAGACAACAGAAACACAGCACATGTCACAAACAACAAAAACACTATGGAGCCCATGTGCCAGCAATTCACTTGTTACTTTTACCTAACAAACTACGTTAGCTTGCGCCTGCACAAACTAACGACGCGATTCACGTCTCACTTCTCCCAAACAAAAGTTTGTGAGTTTATCACTGTGCCCTGCTGCTGCAAGTCTCCCAAACAAAGCGTAATGTGTTATCTTCTTTAACAGAAGAAATGAAGAAACAACTGGTCCATATCCAGTTAAAAACACTGTTTCTGGTGCGAATCTTTCTGTCAAAAGTCTGCGTGTTGAGCTTCATAAATCCACATGATCCAGTCAGAGTCTGAAGTTCACTCATAAGAATGTTGCCAAGCACATAATACAGTCCTAACTTTGCCATAACATCCTCCTTATCGCTGTAGTTGAAATCATAAACCCAAATGTAAACCACTGTGGCGCGTCTGGATGCAGCCAAACAAGTCTGAGTAAAAAAAAAAAAATCCAGCCTGGTCCATTTCTCCTCTTTCTCCAGGCAAATGGATGAGTAAAAGTTTTAGAGTCAAAAGCAAATTGGGTGCTCCTTTGTTACAGTGCGTGTAGCGAGAAAGTGAAAGTGACAAACGTTAAGGAACTGGCCTTAAAAAGCAAGGACCGTTAAAGTATTGATATTGAAAAAAATCCAACGGTAACCAGCCTTAATCATGATGGAGAATCAGTTATATAAGTCAATACTATGCACAAAAGGTTTGGCTATTCAACACAATCCAAGACCACACAATGAGAAGCAATTAGGATCTTGCTTTGGTCAAATGGTGTAACATAAATCAATAAGAGAAAGGGCATAGATAAAACAAGTAGAAGTAATAATAAAAGTGCAGAATCATCAACTCAACCTAAAAACATCTCAATCTTTATATATTAAGATATGTGATAAGTGACTCCACTCATCCAATCTCCACATTTTGTACATCACATGAAATTCGAGCAAATGTACACTGCATCACACTGCTATCTTTTGTTTCTTTTAAAATGATGTTAAGTAGAATTTTGTGCAGGCTACTTTAAACTAGTTTTCCCTACAGAGTATAGACATATTTTGCTCACTCTAAAACATATCTCCCGTTTCTATCCCAGTTTGTAGTCTTCTAGAGCATAGTACTTTCAGCATTACAACATCTTCAGCCTTTGTAGAATATCGCAGAGTCCTTTTTTACACAATGACATGGAAGACTGAGAATCTCCACAGTGGTTTTGGAGCAGTCTCTGGATTCTCCGTGTGTGGCCCTTTGGTGTGCTTATGTGTGAAGCAGATGAGGCACAGCCCTGTCATACATTTTGCCATCCATCAGCGGTGTGCTTCTGCGGCCACTGTTCTCTCCCGCTCTGACAAATGGGGGCTCCTAAAAGCTCCACTTTTACATCTGCAACAATGGGCCGCCAGCCTCCTCCTGTAGCCTGTGGGATACATCACAGTGTCGCACGCAGCCTGTGTACCTGTCAGCAGAAACACACGTGATGACAAGTGTGAGTGTGACTGAGCCGTGGCAGGTCGAGTCGCACTGGATCACACCCATGTCTTGCTTTTTGTCGAAAGAAGATGTTGAATTGTGTTGACGGCAATAGGAATGTATGATAGGTATTTGATGCTGAAATACAGATATGATATGAATGATGAACGATGGCCATTGTCAGAGCTCAGTTTTGTCATTTATTGTTTGTGATATATAATTTTGCTTTTGAAATGGTATGAAAATGAGATTATTCTGATAGAAAAAGAATAAAAACTGAGTTTATGTGGTTCTTTATAAAAGTCCAGGTGGTGCAGGAGACAGGGTTTCACTAAGATGCATGCACTGGGGCTGTAGGACTAGTGTTGGGACAAAGACTAAATATATCTAGTTACAAAATGCTGAATGTATTGTCAAACCAGAAGACTGTATTGTACTTAGAATACTTTAATAGTGAAATACATTGCACAGGATTCAAACAGATTTTTTTTTTTTTTTTTTGCCATTGTTTATAAGTAAAGAAAACCTTTTCTGTAACTCTAATTAAAGAAGAAAATATAGCAAAGGCTCTCATTATTGGAGCTGTTCCTCACATTTGAAAAAAGTAACCGCATTCCGAATCAAAAAGGAAACAGTCAATAGCCCTGTTTTCATAGGCTCGGGTCGAGGTGGTGGTTGTTTCTGTTTCAACTGCGCAAAGCGACCCGTTCTGACCCACTTGCTGGGTCCGTAGTGAGCACGATGATTGGACAAGAGAAAACAGAGGCTCAGGGCGAAAACCAGACAGAAAAGAGCAGATACATGAAATAATGTTCCTCACCAAACGCCGACTTGATCCTGTGACAAACTGCCATATTACCAGAGATGAAAACTTTATTTTGTTACGTCCGATAGACGTAACAAAGCAAAGCTAGTGCATTAGCATCAGCTGTTTCCTGTTTGTCAAGGCAAAACACAATTAAACATTGTAGATCCTGTGCATAAACTGTCATAAACTGTCCAACATAATCCAACCTAATTGCAGTAAAAAAACAGGTTTAAAAAGCAGCTCAGGTTTGCAGAGGCTTTAAAAAAAGTTGAATAAATTAAAAAATGGTGATGATAAACCAGAGGTAGTTTCTTGTTTACACCAATCTGACCCTCATGTTGCAGCGCCACAGACTTCGAATTCTTACACGTCTTTTTGTGAATCACTCAGATTTTTTTTTTTAATTTAAGAAAGTCTGTGTAGTGTGTGAGTGACGTCAGCAGCTGCTCACATACTAACAGACCCTCTGGAGCTAGGACCTGCAGTGAAAACGCTCACCATAATTTACATAAACACACCAAATTTTTCAGTATTCTGATAATGCTTATTTTTGGTACAAGTAGTACAAGTACAAGAGTTACTTCTCAACACTGTGTAGGGCCGATACTGACTACTGAACACTACTAATTTAAGGTTTCACTGTGTAAGATTTTTGTTGCTGGGTCTGCATTCATCTTTTCTTCCTGGAAGTTTGGTTTTAACCAAATAATGTTAAAAAGTATGCAACTCCATAGATGGACAATGAGTAAGTGGCACTACCAGAACACGTTATAAGTCTGATCTGTGTTTTTTTTTTGGCAAAGAGAAATACATTCTAATAATGTTTAATGTCATATAGAAATTTCTAGGCAAAGAAATAATATCACCATGGCATCTGGAGATTCTTTTCAGTGCACTTTGAAATGAGATTATGCCTGTGCTTTTTTCTTTTTTCATTATTTTCATATAAAATAACTTGTGAAAATAAAAATATAACTGACAATCATGCAAGAACTAAGAAGAAGAAATTTTCAGTGAAGAACACTTTTTGTGAATGCCAAAAAAGCCGAAAGTACGTCTTAAGTAAGTCTTAATGAAAATCCAACATATAATACCAAGTTTTTATAAAGTTTGTTATTCTAATCTAAACAGAAACACGATAACGTCAAACTGTGCCATCGGCTGTATTAAATCTTAATGAGACTGTTGACAAGTTTATTATAAAAAGAAACAAAAATCTACAGAAGCAGTAGTTAGTCACTGATCTCACATGTCCTGGCTGCTTTCTGTTTAGTTCAATAGCCGGATGCAGAGGATGTCCAAGCAGCTCTGTATAGCGTCTTTCCTGTGTGAAGGGGATGCTTGGCCTGTAACCTCCTCTTCCTATTTCTCCTTGGCTTCCCAGTTCCGCCATCTTTGCATGTAGTATAAATTACAAAAAGGCAACTTATTCTTCTTGTGAACAGAAGTAGAATAGAAAAAAGCGGATTGGTTGATGCTATAATCAACAAGGTAAACAAAAGAATACCCCTTTTACAGATAAAAATCTTTACTGTAGGCTTACACCTTCTCCTAATTGCTAAAAACTGTCAAATTGCACAGAATCGCCGCTTGATTAAGGCTATTTTACTCTTAAAAACATATTGACATTTAACTCTAATCAGCCTTTCAGATTTTTCAAGTTCAGAAGCCACGACCCAGCGTAAGGTCATTCCAGCGTCTATTCAAATTGGGGCCGGTCCGGGTTAACTGCGTCCCCAGAGAAGGAGGACTGTGGGCGGAGAGAGAGTGAGAGGAGGAGGGTCCCTGGACTGTCTCGAGGTGCTGACCCGCCGGTGAGGAATACAGCACAGGACGTGACACTGAAACCGTGACCTCGGCAAGTTGTATGGGCCGCTAATGAAGAGATAAGATTCAATATGCATAAGAAATAGTAAGGTAACCTGCACCTTTCAGAGCTGAAAATTACAGGTTCAAACAGCTATTCAGATTAAGGCAGCTCAAATGAAAGGGTATAAAGAAAATTGTGCAAAAAGTGAATGTTATTTTTTAAGATATGCACAAAATGAACATTGAGTATGTTGTGAAGTAAAAATCATGTTCAAAAAAGGTAATTCAACAAAGCTATTCAGACAAGACATTATCAAAAGTGGTATTTAAAACAGGAAAACAAGACTAAATGGGATTACTGCACATACACTTGAAAAATGTTGACCCAATAAGTGAATATGCACTTAACATTTATTTAAATTTGAATTGTTTTTTTTTACATTTACTTACAATAAGATTTGCCAATAAAACAGTATATTGTGTTACTATTTCAGGTGTAGTGGCTCTTTTCTCACAATTTTAAATTAGAAAATGCTTTGCAAATCTCATTTTAAAACAGTTAAAAACACTAAAACAATATAATTACTATCTACTGTAATTCAAGCACTATTGCACTTGTTTTCTCATTTAAGTTTATGATTTTCTTACCGACTGTATTGACAAAATTTCACAGTAATGCAAAAGCAATACATTTGAAGAGACATTTAAACATGTCAGGCAGACGTGACAGAATTAGCGCTATCAAGATACGACAAAAAATTGTCGAAATATACGGTTTTTTCTTGTACAGATCATCTTCCGACTGATTTTTAGTCGGAAGATGTTTATGTCTTTATGTCTTGGCATCTTTTAAAATGGATGATGATTATGAAATCCTTGAAGGTGGAGGAAACTTAAAACACGTACACCACAACAAAAGATATTTATTGGTGATGAATGGATAGATGGAATGACGACTGGATTGAGACACTTTGAGTGTGGGCTCGGTCTCAGGTGGTCGGCCCAGAGATAAGTAAGGCTTCTGGGTAATTGAGGAGGTGAGCGAGACATGGTTTGCTGGTGAGAAGGTTAGTGTGGTCCTGCTCCTAAGTTAATCATTATTCCATTAGTAATTCCCAATATTTGGACTTCACAGAAAGGTTTGCTGTTATAGACATTCTCTTTCAATGAGGAGTTTGTATGTTCTATCTCTTTCAGAATAAACTTTCCCTGCTGGTATACTAACCCTTCATCTGACATGGTCATTGTTCTTTGCTTGAAATGTTCCATATTATGGTAGGCTACAGAAAAAAAATGTTGTATGCCGTGCTACAACAATCAACTTTTCTACAATTTTAGTTGATATTTGGCCCTAATATTTTTCCTGCTCTGTGTCTCATGTGTCCTTCCCAGTGTGTCCTCATGGCATACATTTTTAAAAAGTGAAAGTGAAAGTGAAACTGAAGAGAAATGTGTCTAAAAAGGTTGCTTTGTTTGCAAATCCATTCCACAAATGATTTTAAATTCCAGATACATTCCAGATAAAATGATTGAACTTTTCAGACGAAGCAACAAAATCAGACTGTGGCAGACTCTTCTCTAGAAAGGTTACATTATGTACCTTTAGTTTACTTTCATAGTGTTTTTTCAATATGTTGCTCCAACCATGACCGATGATACAGTATATAGGTGGTATAATGTATGAGATCAGACATAATATAATGTTTTGTAGAAAAACAGTTTACAAACTAAACTCAGAAATGGATGTTTGTTTGTTTTTTCTAGCAAAAGTAGTTCTTCTTTCACGCAATCCTGTGATCTGTAGACCATCTCCAGCTGTGATCAGACTGTTTGTGTTGTGATTGATCAAATGTGCGCTGCTGCTGCTTCTCTGTCAGTATCTAAGACATGCTATTGGGCATGTCCGTGGCATTTGCTTGAAAAGTTGACAAGATAAAAATGAAAATGTGCAAGAATCCTGAGTGGCAACAAAACACATTGCAGAGAAAATATATTGTACTTATGTGTTGAATTGTATGTCCTCAATTTCACACTGCTTTAAAGTGCTTCCTTTTCTGCAGAGGTACTATTCTATCTGTTCTTCCGTTGTTCTTTTGAGACTATAGCATATTCCAAAAGCAAAAAAAACTTCAAAAATTCATGTGCTCTATCTTTCGGATGTCTAAACTACAAGATACAGCCTTGGTAACACTGTTGCGGCCCCTCACAGTTCACATCAAGCAAATAGCCCAGTTGCCAGCAGGTGAATAAACAGGCGAGAGGTGAGCTTTCCAGGGAGTCATGGAGGCTGTGTGTGTGTGACAGCCGTAGCACTGGGCTGCAGCAGTGAGGCCATTAGAGAGTGAGCACAGCCAGGGTCCTCCACTCCTGCAGCTTTACAACATATTTATGGAGCTGTGTTTTCATGGAAAGACTGCATTTCAACCCAAACTGTCACCGTATGAATCTGTCCTCAAGTAATGCCATAACACAATGCACTCTGTATTAGCATATTCTCTTAAGTAAAAACCCACTGCATGGATTGACAAAATTAATAGGTAACACTTTAAAGTACCGCCCGCTAGTTAATAGGTAACTACGGGGTACTTACTGGTACTTCTGGTGTTAGTACCAGTGGTAGTTACTGGTAACTACAGTGGTACTTGTAGTGGTACTTAGAGTCACAAGTACTGGTAACTAAAGTGACAGTTACCAGTATATTTAGTATTAACTACAGTGGTAGTTCACTGTCAGTTACTATAGTAATTGATAGCTAACTAACACTGACAGCGGGTCGTATTTTAAAGTGGACAAGGTGGTACTTCACTGTCAGTTACTATAGTAAACTCACTCCCTCAGGTATAGGAACCCACAAACAAACTGGGCCAAGGGGAGTGTTCCCTTTAGCTCAATGCGTTTGTCAGGTTGACCGGCGCGTGGGAGACCCGGGTTCGACTCCCGCTCAGGACATGTGTAGGACCATACCCGTTACACTATCAATTACTGTAGTAACTGACAGTGAAGTACCACCTTGTCCACTTTAAAGTATGACCCGCTGTCAGTGTTAGTTAGCTATCAGTTACTATAGTAACTGACAGTGAAGTACCACCTTGTCCACTTTAAAATACGACCCGCTGTCAGTGTTAGTTAGCTATCAATTACTATAGTAACTGACAGTGAAGTACCACCTTGTCCACTTTAAAATACAACCCGCTGTCAGTGTTAGTTAGCTATCAATTACTATAGTAACTGACAGTGAAGTACCACCTTGTCCACTTTAAAATACGACCCGCTGTCAGTGTTAGTTAGCTATCAATTACTATAGTAACTGACAGTGAAGTACCACCTTGTCCACTTTAAAATACGACCCGCTGTCAGTGTTAGTTAGCTATCAATTACTATAGTAACTGACAGTGAACTACCACTGTAGTTAATACTAAATATACTGGTAACTGTCACTTTAGTTACCAGTACTTGTGACTCTAAGTACCACTACAAGTACCACTGTAGTTACCAGTAACTACCACTGGTACTAACACCAGAAGTACCAGTAAGTACCAGTAAGTACCCCCGTAGTTACCTATTAACTAGCGGGCGGTACTTTAAAGTGTTACCAATTAATATAATGCATCACCGGAGAGCAAAAGTTAAAACAGACTCCAGCTTTGTCCAAATTATGTTGTGTTATATCAAAATAATGGCTGAAGTTTAGTCACTTTCTAAGACATGTAATTGCTGGAATTTGCTTCATGCACCTTCTTCAAACTCTATACATTTATGTAAAGTTATTGTAATTATATTTCTATTTAGGCACAGTAAGCAACGCAGTCCTGCTGTGCCAGAATGTCAGAAACCAAGGACAAGTCAGCAGTGTTGCCAGATCTGCAGTTTACAATCATTCAATCAATCAATCAATCAATCAATCAATCAATCAATCAATCAATCAATCCTTATTAATAGATCTCAATAATGCTTGAGGAGACAAAGTTGCTTTCCAATAAAAAAATAAACCACAATCTTTTTAACTCTTTCACTTCCTTTCACTTCTTTCACTTCCATCTTTCATGTCAGGCCTTTTTGCTAATTTTAAGCGATATTCACAGCTCCACAAAAAACTTTGTGCAACTGGAATCATGACAAGTTGTACATCAAATGAGACCTGCAAGTGTCCTCTTTCATTTACAAGATTTTACATGTTTCTACATTAATTCCGTTCCCTTTTTATAGCCATTTGAAATTTCTTGTTTTAGCATTTGACGAGATAACGTCCTTTTTCTAAATCACACTTCATGTCAGTGCCACGTAGTCAAGTAGGATTGTGCTTTTCTTCATTTAAAAGATAAATTATCTGCTCTAAACTTACTCAACAATGTTTTTAGGCCAAGATGTTTTGCCTGTAGTCCGTTTGAAAAGAAAGCCGGCATCCAGATGCAGCTGATCACACATTGTCAACAAAAGATCACATGTATTTCTCGATTATGTGACTTCTTCTGGGTCTTTCTACTCAGACTACTCCCCCCTCTGCTGATGAATCTGTGAAACTGCATCATGTATTTGACTGTACATGAAGTCAGCACGTGCAGAGAGCCCTCTATTGCTCCATAGAATAAAAGAACTATGACAGAAATAGACGTCATTGGCAGGCTATGTTTGGCCGGGCAATGACGGATATTTTTGTCATTGTCAGGGAAAGAGTTAATATTGCAAGTAATAGGTACTTTTTTCACCAGTTTTGAAGTCTGTGGCTTATAACACGATGCAGCAAAATTATAGATTCTCATAGCCTATGTATGTACTTTATCATGTTTCTTATTTAAATTTAGTTGGTGTGGTTTATATTCAGGTGCGTTCAATAATGTGGATGTTACAGTAATACATTTTGATCAGTAATAATGCGCCTATTGGGGTGCAGTTCCACATGGTCCAACAATAAACAAAGCTCCATCTCGTCAGTCAAGTCTAGTGAAGAGCTACATTAGAGCTTGTTAGATGATTGCAATGCATTGTATAGTGGCCCTTTTGCAGTCACTATAAGCCTACATTACCTTCCCCCTGTCGGGTGTTCTTAGATTGTCCCATATAAAATAATATGGGGGCATTGTAGAAGTAAATCCCAGGACTCTGAGCTTTACCCAACTCATATGAGCTCCACGTCAGTCACATCTGACATTTCCCATTTCCCTGGCCTGCGTTTACTTGTTAGCCACAGGGTCAGGCTTCAGTTACAGCCCACTAGTCGCCAAAGTTCAGGAGCACGCTGTACAAGAGGCCATGTTTAGAGGCTGCCCCTTCCTGGCAAAAAAGTCCAAAATAAAAAAAAGGGGCGAAAGTTGTTGTGAAGTTGTTGTTGTGTTATATTAATGGCTAAATGTTTGAGAAATTGAATAGAACAATTGGAATAAAATGGAATCCAAAGCTTGATCCTAAACCAAGACATTAATCTTTTAATTAGATTAGATTGGAGTTGGATTTTGCAGGCTTATTTCAACTAAACTAACAAATCCCAAAAATGTCCATTGACTATATTCAAAACTGCAAAATTGATAAGCCACAATTTTTTTTGTAACATCTCAGTGTAACAGTTCTACATCAACTTCTAACCCTAACCTTACTCACTGCAACAATAAATATTTAGAAAATATACACAGTATTGTATTCAGAATACTTGAAATATTGTATTATTGAATGTAAAACCAAGATTCATAAAACTTTGTTTTGTCCATTGTTAATAAATATTATTTATTCATGAAACTTTAATAAAAAGCTGTACTGAACAACACTGGCCACCAACACATATTGATGGTTTTGTGGCATAACTTGGTTGGGCTAAAAAAATTGGCAACATTTGTTTTTTAACTTACTAAGATGCTTTAAAGCAGAGGTCCCAACCACCAGTCTGGGGCCCAAAATAGGGTACAGGGCCCCAAAAGATCTTTTAAAATGTATTATATTTTTATTTTATAGTCTATCACTACTTCCTTGTGCTTCACTTAACCCAATAAACAGCAACTTCAAGCAATAAGAGAGCTAAAAATATGCACAATAATCAGTTGTATGTATTTTATATTATTGTTACTGGCGCTATCCAACCCAGACCGGTTACTGGAAGAGAAAATGTTTACTGTGCTTGTCCTTACAAGAAAAAAGGTTGGGGGCCACTGTTAGAGGACAGAGATGTGGGTGAAACAGGACTTTTCTCAGCACCAGAGCCTTAGTTCCAATACAGGATTACTCAAACAGCAGAAATCAATCAAAACACAACTTTTGGTTTTGTAGTATTTAAAACTATAACTGCATTGACTTTGTTTTCTTAGTATCAAAATGGCAAAAACTATGCAAAAACTAGCACTTGAATTATGGTGCTAAAAGTGCTTTTTATTGATTTGCATATAGAAAATCACAACATGTTCTACAGCACTCCCTCATGTGACTTCTAAAGATATTCTAAACACAAATAATCTCAGTCGACTTTCCCCGCAGTGAGATCTCATGGTAATTGCATCTGTGAATAGATTCTCAAGGTGAGTCTTGCCGCTCCCTGTCGACTGAAATGTATACCGGACTGTGTTGTTTCTTTGAAGTAGACCTTAACAGCACTCGGGTATGCACTATCCAACAAGTGTCTCTCAATCACAATCCTTGAATGGTTATGATGAAAGTTAGCATCTCGGCGCCAACACGGAGGTCATTTGTCCTTGCCTCTCCTCTGCCCTTTCTTCTATATATATACTCTACCTCATTTCATATTCAGCTCAAGCGTTCAGATCACTTCTAATTACAGGGGGCGCAATTGGAATTGGCTTTTCAATTTTTGACGGCGCGCTGGTGGAAATCGCAAAGGTGCCGTGGCGGAGCCTTGTTCCAGCCCTCCACCCCACCTCAGCCCTTATCCTCAGGCTGCAGCTATGACTTAATATGCTTGATACATTCACTGCACCAGCCCATTCCATTGCAGTGTGTGTGACTTGTATTGTTTGTGTGTGAGAGAAAGCTAGCTATATTCGCAGAGGGGAGAAAGATAGAGTTATTATAAGGAAGTCACACCAGGCCAGGATGTGTGCAAGTGCATTTAGTTTAAAGGAGTTGCACCAGATTTTTACTGTCATAAAAAGTAAATAGAACTATTTTAATGTGAACTTTGTACAGCAGTTCTATGTTTTGCTCATCTTACTTTATGCATTCTGACTAGGGATGCATCGATTCAGCTTTTTCATTTCAGATACCGATTACGATACTTTGGTTTTAAGTATTTGGTGATATCAATCGATACGTACATACGATGAAAGGACTGAAATAGCTTTTTTTTTTTTTATCAAAGCATAAGAAATTTGGTCATATAGTGTGATCTTATAGTGCAAGTACAACTTAAAACCTTAATCTGAATAAAATGTCAAACATTATAAGATTTTTTGGATTAACACTAAATTTGTCTCATTATGTCCAGTTAAAACACAACTAGGATGTCGGCTGAACCAATATCCAGAATCAGCACAGATATTTGATCCCCATATTGGATTGGTGCATCACTAATTCTGAGCTTCACACCTGTTCACCGTGATAGGTTTAGAAGCACTGTTCACAGCTTTCAGAGGCAGTGTAAGCTGAACTGTTTGAGAAAGATAATAACTAGCACATGCTAACACTTGTTATTTTCTGGGAACAAAATGCTCTGTAATTAGATGCAGACAGGACATTGCCAACTCATTTTATGCAAATGGATGCTTTGACACTACATCTGTGCTGAGGCAAAACTGATTTTAAATGATTAAAATGTATTTAAATATATCATGTCAAAGCACTCCGCAGGAAGTACTGTCAGGATAATCAAAATTAGCATTTCATTTTAACACTGAGATTCACTGTTTGAAGTGTCGGAGTTTGACTGCCTCCATTTGTGCTTCAAACAATGATTTTTATAACTGAGGTGTGCATAGTGTGACGCTTTGCTGGTGAAATAAGTTCATTTGAGGGAATGTGTAACATAATTATAAGAATTCCTCTGCAGTATATGGAAGATAAGATTAAAAAGGGAAAAAAGATGAGCTCTTTTTCGGCAATGGCTGTGATTATGAAGGGAGATATGCTCTCTGAATAAATATCACCCAGTGGCATTTGTGGATTTGAACTGATATTAAAAAGTATAGAAATGAGCATTTGCAGTAGGAATAGGACTACCACAGTGCTGAGGTTTCTCACTTACATGTTTGTGTTTGTAAACTATTGTACTGTACTGTACAATACACACCTATCCTACCTATTTAAAAGTGATTACTCCAAAAATTTAAATTCCCATTAAAATTGGTCGAGTTCAGAATTGTCATGTAGCCACTTTTCAACAATAAAAACAATTGTGCTGCTTGTTACTGTTAAATTTTACAGTGAAAAGGTGGGGCTTATCATTTATGTAGTTATGAAGAGGAAGTAATAGACCTGTTTATAACCCTAAGCTATTTTCAACCAAGTCTGTGTTTTACAATGAACAAAATGTAAACGATTGATCTACATACAGTATGTCATAGTTTATTACCAAATACAGAGAAAAACACTCTTTATAGCAAGGGGCTGTGCAATTAATCAAACTTCAATTAAATTGAGATTCAATGATTTAAAATCTAATCAATGTTTTAGTCAGTCAAAAGATCCACAGCCAGTCGTTTGTAAGAAGAAAAATAAAAATGATAATTGTTTTGAGCTTGGACTCCGAAAAACAAAATTGGGCTATTCTTGTTACACTTTTTTCCCCGGGAATTATATTAAATTGTATTTCATTGGGTTCTTAGTAAGACATCAAAGCACAAAACAACAGTATGTCTTTCTGTTGAGGTGTACAAGGATATATATCTTGGCATGGAGACAAGACATTTTTTGCAAGCCTCATACTATGTGCTAGTGCAATCGAGTGGGTGAGAGGGGTAACAGCAGGACAGACCAGAGAGAGTGGTCTGGGAGTGGCAGGACGATTCTCCTCTGTCTTTGCCTGGGTCTGCAGTGCAGGAGCAGAAGACAAGATTAAAGTGAAAACAGTGCTTTGAAGTTGGGCACAGTACGAAGTTACACACATCATCTTGTTCAGTGTGGTCTTAGGAGAATACTGATGCATCGCTGATTTTTGCTTTGATTTGTACCGCTGTTTTGTGATCCCAAGTGATCTTTTCTTCACCATAAAAACACATGATTGTATATTTGTAGACTAGGTTGTCCTCTGTAAAGAAATGCTTTGTCGCATTTGACCAATTTTTCAGCCATTCTTGCTCAGGAATGGATGAATGCAGAACTTGTTTTGGATTGAGTGACCATCTCTAGCCCATCCTCACATAAAAGGCATGGCAGACCACTGACATTAAATTAGTTGACGCGAAATCAGCAGCTTTGCTCTGTTGCTACAACACAAACAGCACAACGCCATATTTGTCCGGTAGATGTGATGACGCAAATCAATTGAATTCAATTGCAGAAGTTGCACTTTCATTTATAAAACGCACTAAAACATGTGATTTCAGCAAAACCATCTGCAAAACGGACTGATTTGTGTCTTATGAAGCTTTTTTAAACAACATTGGAGATGTGAAATTATATTTCTCAAACTACTATATTCGTAGGCTGGAAATGCTACAAACTCTATCACTCACAATGTGACAGATGCTCCTCCATAGAAAAGTGAAGCTACAACTTTTATTTCTTGTTATTTAAATAATTTCTCTGCTGTTCTCACTAGTAACATATAAAAGCGGACATTTGGTTGTCATTAGAGTTTTAAAAGATGCACAAGATCAGAAATCTCTTGTTGAAGTTTGCAGTTGAAGCTAGCCATTAGCAGTTTTATACCCAAATTTTATCTAAAATAAAATGCTAAAAGGTTTGTAAACCTAACAATAACTTGTAACAAGACTCTGACGTCTGCTAAATGTGGTCGGGAGGTTTGTACAAGCTGACACTCTCTGGACTTTTCATAACTTTGTGGGCTAATGCTAACGGCTGTAGGAAAATAAACTAGGAAACGCTCCGAACTAGCTTAAATCTTACCAGACTAGCTCAGATGCTAAGTGTTTGATAGCTTCAGAATCGACCTGTGCGTCTACTAATGTCTGTGTTGCAGACAACTTGCAGTCAGAAAAGCAATCTTGACATAGAACCTGGAACCTGCTGGATTTGAGGTGAAAATGCGACCCAACTCAAGTGAATATACATGTACGAATAGATAGGCATCTACGTGGTAGCACTTGAGCATTGGCTACAAAATAGTACAACATTACTCAAACATGGGTGAATCAATCCATAAACTCAGAACAGTGGGTTTTGTATTGAAATGCCTATGATTTTTCTTTTATTTATTTTTTGTGTTCTGTAGCTATAAAAGAACAATAGTTTATCACCTGATTCAAGCTAAGTAGCTATTAGCCTGAACATATCTATTTGTTCATTACATTATAAAGCCTTGCTCATGTTTTATTATAAATATTGGAAATGTGGTTCTATACTTCTACTTGTGCCTGACTGTATATTGTATTTTTCTTGGGTGCAGTTTTTGGCAACTCCTCTCTGACTCCAAAGCACCAAATGAGAACAACATGATAGAGCCTTAACTCGATTAAGTCCTTTTCAGGCCGACCACAGTGGAGGAGCTGTGTCCACATAGATAGTGAAACACCCACTCGCTATCACAGAGCAGGGAAGCAAATTAGGGCCGTTTGCAGTGGTTGTAAATAAGAGGATTAATGGTGCCACTTTGAGCGGACAGACACGCGCACCGAGAGCCGTGCACTCCCAGTCGATCCCTGTGAAAGAGGCCTAAATATGAGTGTGATGCAGAAATGTCAAGAGGTAATTGTGGGAATAATAGGCTGAGTGGTGAAATGTCAGTGCGGCCCTCCTCTCCAGCGCTCACCTGTGTCCGTACACCGCCAAATATGTGACCTAAAGCTCTGTGTACTCACTATGTGCTCAGCAAAGGCAATATTTAATGATGGGACATGCCCAGGTTTAAAGGTCGTCATTAACACATTTTCAAATAATAATGTTTTCTAGAATGCGGATTCTTGAATGCAGAGTTTTGACTGAAATGTTGTTGTCCATAGATGCTACAATGTTCAACCGCAGCAACTCAAGCTCTAGAAAAGATTTAGCAAATAATCTTACCTTGGGCTCACACTGGATCTAGGCCGGGCTCCTACCACTGAACACTTTCTGTTTCTTGAAAACACAGCAATCCGTCCGGTGCAGCAAGCCATGCGGATGTGCTCCGGTCGTCTGGATCCTTTCTGTTGGAAGGAACTTTTTCCAGACTGCTGGGGCCCTTTTTGGTGAAGTTGTTAAAATAAGACAAGTCAAACCGGTAACCAAGCGAGCTGCGTCTAGTGGTTTTCAAAATAAAATAATTTTCCACTATTACTACTAATACAACAAATGCATCAAAAGTGTAAGTGGCCACTGTGCTCAGACAGATCTGGATCAACAATTTGATCTGGACTGGAGGCAGTGTGAGTACGGTGTTATTGTTGTCCAGTTAAGGACACAAAGGTAATATCGGCCAAATTGAAAAATTTCAAGGCTCAGGGCTGATTTTTGATTTCAATATCGGATTGGTGCGTCACTACAGTTTTTGGTTCCCTGGCTTTAAATATCATGAAAAGCAGACAGCAGAACCAAACTACGCATGTGCCAATATACTCACCTCTCCACCTTCATTCAAACAACACCTCACATTTTAACTCTGCTCAGTCTTAAATATCCCAAAGCCCATGAGAGCTCATGGCTGTGCCCTACACAAACTAGTGCCACTGACACAGTATACATTTCCAAAGCAAAGCCCGTGGGAGCTCATGTCTGCGGTCAGCACAGACGAGTGGCATGAACACACAGTTATCATCTCCCAAACAAACCAGGTGTGTCAGCTTCTCTAACAGAGGACACAGCGAGTTCAGAGTCAGTCTAAAAGTTTGCCAAAAGATTAAGTAAAGAAACCAAACAGATAATATAATCCCAACTTTATAATGATACTCTCCAGTTGAAAGCATAAATACAATAAGATCATGAGGTCATGATTTTGACAGTTATTTTGCAGAATTACTTTTTTTTCTTCATGACCAATGCTGATAGCTTATCTTTTTGAATAATCAATGTCAGATATATTTTTCTATTAACATTAGTAGTATTTGTATTTCAAAGACACCAAAACTTACTGTCGTGTTTTACAGCAAACAGCCGAGTTTGGTCATACTTTGTGCAGTTTCCACAAAATTGTCCTTGGCTGGACAATTATGGTCGATAGTCAGTACGCTCATAGAAGTAACCCACACTTGTGCAATGTTTTACTAGGAGTGGGTCTGGTCACCAGTCGCACTGTTATGTCTCATATTCAATCCACCAATCACTGTGCAATCAGATTTGTGTATTTGCATGATGCACATAAAATAAAAACCTCGTTAAAAATCTGTTATTTAAAACAATATCAACCTTCTCTCAATTTACATAAAAAAATTGTTTGCTTTGTCAGAAATTTAGGATAAATATTTTCTCATTATTTTGTATATACTGTATGTTTGGGTTGCCATGGCAAGTAAACTGCAATATTTGATATCATAAACAGAGGGAGCTACCCTAGTCTGCTGGATGAATTCTCTCAATATCCGTGAGTTCAAAAACTTTTCAGAATCCATCTGGCCCTCCTCCTGCCGTTAGGTTTGTGCTTCAAATCTGCAGCGAGAGAGCGGATTTGCCATAAAAGAGAATGTTTCCAGGCCTATACGTGCTGTCTGATCCAACCTCACCTCATACCTGACTTTATGAACAGTGACATGTGCTGCCACTTCAATCTCCCAAGTGCTCAAAGTGACATCCCATAATATCATTGATGACACTCCGGCGGACCTCATCTCCTCTGCGTGTTCTTATGTGAGGCCACGTGTGCCGTCAGGAGGAACACTCAGAATAGACTGAGAAACACAGAAGCCTCGTAAAGGGAGAATATTAGATTTTAATGTCCTTGTCAACTCCAGTGCTTTCCCATTTGAAGTCTCAGTGGGCCCTTATTACACCAGCTTCTTTCCAGCGTGACCTGAATTTCCCAGTTTGCTGTCAGAGGTGAAAACCGTTGTGTCTCTAATAACACGAAGCATACTGAAGATTCATTAAAAGCATGTGGAGATCTGAATTGTTAATCTATCAAATTCCATCTTTTATTGAACTAGATGTTACTTTTGTGAAATGAGGAATGTAATGTATGTTGAAGTTGCTGAATCTCTGACCCAGTGGCCGTGGCCTATCAAAAAATCTTATTAAAGATCCCTGCATTAGTATTTAAATGCAAATGGAAGGTTTAAAGGTGTAACTTTTTTTGTAAGGGGCCATAGACTCCTTGAAATGTGTCAAAAAAAAAAAAAAATCATTGAGCATAATCAGGCAGTTGTTCAATTATTACAGATCTTTCCTGCTAAAAAGACATTTAAAAGCATGGATTTTAGTTGTGTGCATGGTTACCTCTCCACAGATCTGACCTTGCTAGCTTTTATCTGCATTTTCATCTGTTTGTTATTTTGTCGAACATTCTAGCCAAAGCATTAATAACTTTATAGAGACAATCAGAGGACATACTTCAGTAAAATTTCATTGTACATTTTTACGGAACATTGTTTGGTGACTTTGGTGACATTTATAATAGCATTTCCTCGTTGAACACAGCCACTGTCATGATTTGTAACAAATTTGGCACAGCTTTTTAAATTGTGCATGTCAGATACACCAGTAGCCTTGTGGATTCTCAGGATATTCGCTTTGATTTTCACAAACTATCTGAAGAAACGTATATGGTTAAAGACTGCCACTGTGAACTGGGCCAATCACAATACAATAGTGCATTATGTTAGCTGAATGATGGACTTTTTTCCATTTTACACACTAATTAATTGACAAATATTATCTGAGACCACGTTGCTTTTTTAAATGATTGTTTTCTGTTTCTTTTATATTGCCTCCACACTTTTGATAGAACTTTTTGATTAGAATAATGAAAGACTTTTACACCTTTGCTCTACTTCCTGTATTTCATCACACAAACGGCAACTTGACTGATGCAATAATATAATAAATGTTTACCTAAGTCAATCTCAACAGAATAAGTAGGTAAAAGCATAAGAATCATATGGGTTTTAAGAAACATTTGTGCAGCAACAGGAATGCAGCACTCTGTCTATGAAGCTATTCTGATTCCCTGGTACAGGCACAAAGACATTCTTCTGCAATAATATTTCTATCTCTGGATGAATTGAATTACATTTGAGTAACAGAGCATGATGTCTGAATGTTCTATAATTGGCGTTCTAGCAGAATACACCCAAGATGGCCCATACCTCTGTGTTGAACATACAGGCTTTTCTTTCCACTATTTCATCAGTGAAGTTCTGCTCGACGGTCTGTTTCCCCAAAGGGACTTGTTCAGAGTTCTAGCGGAGAGCAGTGCTGCAGAAAATCCGCCTGAATTGTAGAGAGTTGAGATGGAGTAAACGGAGTAGATGTGCATGAAGAGACTGATAGGAGGAAGCCAGAGCATGGGAATTAAACAAGACACTCTAATACTAAATGATTACAGTGATAGGACAGTGCATTTATATGGATTTACACAAATATTTAATATGTCAACAAAAATAAAGCAAGTAAATAATGGCTCGCTCTTTCCATTTTCAGATACAGTATTTCCCAATTATGTGTACATTTGTCTAAACTGACTCTACCAGATGGATTCTCATGATATGTGCAATTTTTACAAAATCTGAAAAATTCATTTCTAGTGACCCCCGCTGAAGGGTTAGCTGGAGGTTAGCTGGACCAATCACAGTGCAGCAGTGGACCAATCACAGTGCACCTTTGTGATGTGATGGAAGCACAAGTTCAAAACAAACATGGCGATGCCAATGGACCAATTTTGGACAATTTTAGCTTTTTGACCATAACACTATAGAAAATCTCTGTTGAACTGTATGAAAAGGAAACTGAAGTGAACTAGTTTTAGTGGTACCATAGGCCCAGTCTGGAATGAGCTGGACAGAAACATTCAGGTTTCCCCATTTTTATTCATTTTTAAAAGAAAACCCAAATCTTGTTTGTTGGGAAAATAAAAACCTTAAACCCCCTTTGGCTGACGACTCTCGTTTGATTCAGGTTTTCATTAAGTCAACATAGCTTTATGCAAATTAGGGATAAATGTAACAAGTAAGATGAGTATAATTCAAAATATATCGAGTTCAAGATAGTTAGCGTTGGTAGGCGTAGGTTGAGTTGGTAGAGTATTAGAACTGCATAAAATGGTTTTAATAATTTTACGGCAATGATTCGGGTGCTCATTAATAAGCTATGAATGGCTACATGGGTCTCCCTTTTACAAAATGTAGTTTGCTTATGACCAAATGTGTTTTATTGTATTTTGTATTTTTGTAATAAACTTGATTGATTGATTGATTGACTGACACAGAAGAGATATGTGCATTTTTGGATTTAAAAGATGTCTCTATTACTTCCAGGTTCAGATGCTTCGACCAAATAATATTCAAATATTGCAGTTTTTTTCCCAACGGTTTGCAGTAGCAGTCCTTATTGATTCATAATGTGTAGGACGCAATTCAGAGTTATCAAATGAGCCAGGTTAACATTTGTGTGTGCTTTATACATAAATTGTCTTAGTTTTAAAAGCAAACACAGACACAGACATGTAACACAGAAAGTGGTGAGAACAAGGTATTTTGAAAGTTGAGATTTTTCCCCATTCACCTGCAGTGTCTCGCCTGAAGACAACAAAACCAGCCTAACAAGCTTTATTAATGAGAAATACACCTCTGTTTTCTCTGCTCGAATCTCTAGACAGCAAATTAACTTGCAAATAATCATCAAAATACTCCATAATTTTCAACTAAAACAAAACAAAGCAAAAATCCATAAAAAAATCCCAAGCAGCTCAAAGAATGAAAGGAGTTTGGTGAGAATATGAGGACAAGAAAAGCTTAAGTGGAGGTGAACAGAGTGAAATTTACCCTGTGGCTTGTTTGTCTTGTGTTGTAAAGAGGAAATGTCTGGATCAGCAGGAGACTGTATGTTAATAGTGGTAGCAGCACATGCCCCACACACTTCCATGTGCTGTGGGAGGAGATGAAGGCAAACTGGGCTTTTATGTCGCTATTATCTACAGGTTTCTAAGGTTACCAAATACACCGTTACAGCCGCGGTTCACACTCTGCTTCCTGCTCTATTTACCCCCAGCTGGCATTGTTTTTTTTATTTGGTTGTTTAATGGGCTATGGAAACTGTATCATTTTTCTTTTCTCATTGATTAACAAGGTGAGCCAATGATCCAATAATCTGGAACTGAATTATATACAAAAACAAATGAATTGTTTATTTACTTTGAAAATCAATTAATTGGGCAATTATTCTTTGATTAATCAGTTAGTTATTTAGGTGACAAAAGTGACAAAAATTGAACTGAGATAATGTTCTGGAGGTGTAGATTTACAGTTTTCAAGCCTATTTATTAAACCAATTAATTATCATTCCATTGCTTAATTGATTAGCTTGCTGGAGCCCTATAGTTTTTTTATAGTTTTCTATTTTATTGTGAAGATTCGGGACCAAAGCAAAAACGCAAAGGCTATGGAGATTTACGAGTTAATCAAGAGTTTAATCTGCCCTTGTTTTTGCATAAACTAGTGGCTTTTTATGTGTGGTGTTCTTCATTTTGGTCAGCTTTCAGTTGCCTTATTCATTAGTAAGTCATGTCTTTAAATTTGCTGTCGTTATACCCCAATGACTTTGGGCCTTAGGGAGCGAACACCCTGAACAGTGGAAACACATCGCAGCCAGATTTAGAAACAGACAACCATTCACTCTCTCATAAAGGGTGATGTCCAATTCTAAATCTGCATGTTTTTGGAGGTGGAAGGAAGTCGGCTTGCCCTGATGAATTCCACTGTAACCACTGACCACTGTTTTTAGGGATATGTGAACTGCCTAATCATAGTTAACCATTGTTTTAGATCAATGGTTGGATCTAGTTGTTTGAGAACCACTGGCTTATGCATTTCTTTCCATTGATAAACCTCAATAATAAGTCTGCAACACCACAAACTATAAGTCCTGGCTTACAGATTTCATCTCTGCAAAGATTGCTTGGTGTCACTCTATCAAGTGATATCTTACCGTCATAAAACACAGTTGCGTCGGCTATAATTCTACCTCGGATTAGCTCAGTCTACCACTTTTATGTGCCTTTTATTTGTGCACTGAAATAGCTCATCACAGTCGGCCGGGCTTCCCATGGTGCTTGGATTTGTACCAGGAGCCAGTTCAACATGGCTGTGGATCAATGTCATGGGCGAGTCTCACAGAAGCGCGCACAAAGCCTCAGCCGTGCACCATCGCGCTTGTTTACTGTTTAAACAGCAGGTGGCTCAGATAACAACCACTTCATCCGACGCCATTTGGACGATTCAGGGCGACTACAAACTTTATCTTTTCTGAAACTTTAGCCGTTTCTAAAAGCAGTGTTTTTGGATCAAAGCGAGCAGACGTTTGCTGTGAAATTGTGAAGTTTGCAGGTTTAAACAGGGCCAGTCAGCTGTTGTTTTGAAGTAAAGGAGTGAGGAAAATCTATTGATATGCAATACCTTTACATATCGCAGTAATATTTCTGCCATGTTTTTACTTTTACTTGAGTATTATCTCTAATAGAACTCTTGCATAACTTTTGATCATTTTTGTCTAGGTGTATGTTTTATCTTTTGATATGACAGCAGAATTAGGTGATTTGACATAAATGTTATTACACTTATCTTAAAGACAAATTCCACAAGATGCACTGTGTAACTTTCTGGAGGTGAAAATTCAAAGTTAAGCCATACTTTGGAGCATTGTTAATAGTGATTATTGTGTGTTGTGACATAATGTGGGAAGAACAGCTAAAGGAACATCTTTTCCATGGAAACAAAAAAGCGGAGGCACTCTTTCAGGCCAAATAAATGTCCATTTTGTAGCCAGTTTGTTTGGTTTATTAAGTTAATCAAAACAGCTACACAGTGCACCAAGTTAATATATTCATTCATTTTCTAGAACCTGTAAGAAGTCATGCATGACTTAGGGCCTTAGGCGAGGGAACAGTGGCCAGCTCAACCCATGGTTACATGGAAGACTTGGTTGAACCTGGGAGTTGAACCCGCAATCTCCTTATTGAGAAGCCAGAGCTCTAACCACTCTGCTACCGTGCACCCCTAGTCAGTTGAGTGTTCTTTTGAAAGTGTTGATTTAAAATTTGTCAAATCCATTATAAAGCAATGCTGAGGCTGAAGTTGGAAGGAAAAATGGCATATTTTGAGCATAGAGCTGTATTCAAGAGAACTTAGATGACTTCTTAATTTTTTATCACCATGATGTTCAGCCTTGACACAGGGCGTTTACATGGAGGCCATGTAAAACAGGGACGGTCAGCTGAGAGCTTTTTATATCTTTGTGACGTATCATTAGATTCAATATTAAATCCACAAACTTCTGCAGGGACGAGGGTTTGGCCCAAAGCACGCTGGCGCCCAAATGTGACAGACTGGCAGCAAAGCCAGTTTTTAATGTAAACTAAGAATATATCCTTACAGCTTTGAGCGTTCTCTTTCCAGCTCGTGTGATTCTTTTCAGAGCGCGAGTCATTTTGCAGCGTTAGCTTCGTGAGCGGTTCCATTTAGCCTCCTCAACTTTGTCCCTCGTGAGAGACTTTGCTTGTTTTATGATTTTAGATTTCCATGCTAAAGACAGACTTGTTAGTTTGATATCCACCAGTATTTTCTCTGCTGCTCTGTAGCTGCAGCAACACGTCGTTCGGGAATAAGTTTCATGTGAAACAAGTGCTGCATAGTTCCGCTCGCTCCGCTCATCACAGATTCATGCAGTTTTTATTAAATATACAAAATAAAAAATAAAAATAAAATCTTTTTTTGTTATCGAATTACTCGTTTAAGCCCTAATATACAAGATTCTGGTGTTTTCTACCTTTTTCCACCTTTAAAAGTAGACACCAGAATCTGTTTTCCACACAGAGAGGTACTTAGGTGTACAGAAAGTATCTTTATATGTACATAACTAAGAATGTAACTTAATGTAAATGTCGCGATACAATATTTTGTTCGATTTGAAACTCACAATACCTTTATTATCACAATATCACGATATTACAGAGGGCCCACATTATTGAGATTGACTAACAATAATAAACATTCAAACAAAATTTTCCAGTAATTTTATTTATTCATTTTTATCATGAAGTGCTTCCTCTTCTTGATGCAGATTCATTGTTTAAGACTAAACTGCTCTTTCACCATAAGCATTAAGGTCTTGTCTTGTTGTATGTTTATTAAATTAGTTAAAATTGTATGTTTTTTTGCACAAAACATTTTTCAAATTCAAATCATTCTGTTTAATATTGTCAGGTGACGACAAAGATATATTCGACGATTTTGATATTGCAATAACACATTCAACAAAAAATTAAACAGTGCGACCAATTTTGTGGACCCAATCTTGTGGCTCATCATGTGAAAACTGTGCCTCGTCCTATCCTTGATATTAACATTAGTGCACTATATATTATTATTCATGCTGATCAGTGCCTTTTAATTACAAGCTATTGTTCTTCTATTACCATTACCTGCCATATGCCACGCACACATCTGCTTCACGGTAATTAAAAGTGATGCATCGGAAAGATGACCAGTCTGCCAAGGTATTTGATTGACAGTTCTGCCTCTAGAGCTGCCAGTTAGCATGTCCTTACAGCTGTCCTGATAAAACATGTTCACCGCCACTGGGACATATTGTGTGCGCCTTTCATACATATTTATTATTATGTTGTGGTGTGCTGTGAATGAATGGCCAAGCCTCAACACTTGTGCACCACGCTCTGAACCGAAGAGAATTACAATGTAAATAAATAAAGTGAGGTAGGAAAGTGACGCATGAAAGAGGATAAAAGACAAAGGAGAGAGAGAGTAAGACAAGGGCAATCCAGCTCAAGTTGAAGTTATGGAAAGCGAGTCAAGGCTCACGCCGTCGTCATGGCAACCGTTTAAAGGCCGATCCCCAATGCAATTAGAGTGGCTTGAGGGCAAAGTGTATGAAAAATAATGAATCGTGCGAGATTTTACAGTAACAATACGTTGAATGAATTACAGAAGCTTATTATATGAGCAAGTGCCTCAACTATAAGGGTTAGAATAGGCCTACTGCTCATTATTATAGGCTGTATATGAGAAATTGTGCAATAAGTCAGAGGTGGTCATTCTCTGAGGTAAAAGAAAAATAGGTTGAAGATTGTGGTCGCCAAGGTGATTTTATCAATAAAAGTGAGGCTTGTAGGTTAGTGTTGTTATTACATGTAATCCTCTCAAGCCCCATTTAAGCCCATTAAGTACAATAAAGCACAACCTTTCTGAGCGCCTTTGAGTTATTGCATTAAGATTGCAAACAGAATTGGCTGTTATGTGTAGCAGGCGTACATGGATTTTGGTTTGGAAGTTGTTCTACTTCCTGTATTCTTTTGGGATCTTTTTCATTGAAAGCTGTCAGGAAGTGTCATGATGAACTTTTGAAACTTATTGGTCAAGCCAGCAGAGAAAGTAGCTCAGTAATGTTTCCATACACAGATGCAAAAAAAGCGTCTTTTTCAAACGCCTAAATATGCCGTAACTCAGCTAAAATAGGCCAAAATGTTATTCTGATTTTGGTCAGCATGTTTAACTCCTGCCCACACCAAAATACTGAGCTGTGATTGGTCGGAACCACCGCTGGTTCAGTGCAGATTTTCAAGAGATGGATTCTCAGCAGTTACGTTGAATGAAACCCCACATCATTCTATCCTATGCGATCCTCTATTGAGTAACTTAAAGACTCAGTAGACGCTCAAGTTTTTTTTTTCTTAACTTTAATAGGAAAACTGTCATGCATTTAAATTGACTGTTTCAGATTAATTTGTTTAAAAAGCACTGATTTATAATTTGACAATTTCACCTAAATAGTTTTGTTGTTATAATATTTAAATCACATTGCATTGAACAAATTAACCAACCTTGTACATCTAAATTGTAAATTATCTTTTTTCTGGAGTAAGTTATTACATTTCTAGTGCCCTCTTTTAGAAAAACGCTCCCTGTACACTTAGATCTACTGTACATGAATGAATCCCCCTGTGAGTTTCCCACATTGTGCTTTTTCCAACACTTCCCTATTGCTTGCTCACGTGGCGAATCAACATCAACTCATGTGGGAAACGCTTGGAAAGGGGAAGCAATAAGGATATTTTTCAGTGCACATCCAGGGCAAAACTGTGTGACTTGTGTGTTGCGTCCGTAGCCTACTGAATGTTTATCATGTCCACTGGCCCAGTCCCACGACCCCCAGAGGTAATTGATTTCTGCCGCTTCGATGCCCTTTCATGTCTCCATATCCCCTCGCCTTGTTCGCTCATTTGTATCTGGCTTTCTTGTGCTGGCATTATCTGCATGCCCCACAGTGCGGCCCCATATCATCTACTGTTTTTTGAAGAGGGTTAGGTTAAGACTTCATTCTAGACTGGATCATGTCTTACTTTGTTCTCTCTGTTGCGGCGGCGACTTGGCAAATCCTCAAGTGTTTGCGTACCTGCACCTGTGGTTGTCAATAAATCAATACCCAAATGTCACAACATATAGTGTCACAATATTGTCTGTGTGTTAGAGCTGTAGATCTTTGGCCATTTGGTTGATTAATCCATTGATGGTGTCATACCCGACAGATTACATTGTTTTGATCATAAGGATTACTGTATATGTAAAGCATTACCTAACATTTGGATAATCTGGCTTTTATATACACAAAATACGTTTTCTCCTACTCTTTGTTCTTAGATTTGGAAAATGGTACTTTTCAGTGTGAGAGAATTTGCCAAGTCCCTTTTTTAGTTGATTAACTTATCATGTCTTGAGGCTAAGTGTTCATTGCACGATCTTGGCCATATGTGATGAAAGATTTATGACCCCGGGAAAATTTAGTGACATGGCTTAAAATTTTAGGTTGTAGGTTGCAGAGCAAGAGAGGAACTTAATCAAACTAAACTTAAAACTGTTGTACAATCAAAGAAAGCTGTGGTTGATAAAAAATAACAGATAAACTTATCCAAGAGTATAGAATCTTTTATGTTCACTGAGGTGATCTTGTTGAAAACATGTGAATGGGTCCTTATCTATTTCTTGTTCATTTAGGGACTTTTGCAAATACAAAATACCAAATTGCGCTAGTCTCCATTAACATGTAAAAAGTGATGCACCAATCTGATACTGGAGTCAAACATCGGCAGTGACCCATGAAATTTTGCTGGAGCGTGTATTGGCCAATATGCTGGTTGTCTTTAAATGAACCTAACAAGACATATTTACTGACTGATGTTGATCCAGGACATCTCAAAATGTTTGACATTGTATTCACATAAAGTTGACTAGTTGTCACTTGTACAATAAATACACCCCAGTCTCCAAAGAAAACGTAGATATGCAAAGAAATTTCAAAAACATACTGTAAGCACGTTTTCACGCCTTTCACGACTTTTGGTTGAAGCTTCTTGGCGACATCTTCTTTGGATTTAACCGTGGTTATTTTACGTTTTGTATTTTTGTAACATACTGACCTAAAAAAGGAGTAAAAATTTGCTTGTTGTATATTTTTGAGATTTCATTGTATAATTACGTTTTCTTCTGAGATTGTGTTGAAGAAATAACAGTTACTTTAAAAAAAAAGGGTAATGTTCAGTGCCTCCACTCGATTATCATCTCTAGTGACACTCAGAAAATTGCTTGCAAGGTTGACTACAGCGCTGTGTGGCTATCTTTGTACAAGGTTCGCAATCAATACAAAAGGTTGCTTTTATAAACAACTGTCGAGCGGCAAACTACTGAGCTACTTCTTTAAAACAATCTGCATTTTCAGCAGGTTTATTGCATTGCTCACATCTTGTCTCTCTGATCACCTCTCACACTTTTATTACCTTTGCTCTTTCTTCCTCCTTATTTGGGCGTTTGCATCTTATTCCCCGAGCGTGATCCATCTCTTCTCTCCATCTGCTTATGTGTGTGTACCATGTCTTGTCCGCGACCCACAGCTTGATTTACACTCTGATCATTTCTCCAAAGACATCTCATTATCACCGCAAACCACAAATAGAGCTGTTAGGCCTGTCACTTTGAGCCACGCACTAGATAGGTCGGCTTTCCAACACCGCATCTTGTTTGGAATTCATGTATTTGATGTTTGCTTATACGCGGATTGACTTAATTCACCAAATAAGCTTCATTTTGGATTTACAAACTGGCCGCGGATGACCTTGCTTTCAATTTGAATTCACTGCAGAAAAAAAGAACGAGCAAAAGAAGTCTCAAGGGCTTTGTCAAAGATGTTTTTGGCTTTGACATAAATGATTTTGTACTGGCTGGGATTGGCGCGGTCTAAATGCTCTATGTTTGTGGTTTTAGACGTCTTCCCATGTTGAATTATTAAACTATTTTCACTGTGCAGCGCAGTTCAGTTAAGGCTAAAGTTGGTCAGTGTTTTGTCAGAAAATAGATGGAATTAAGTGCCTGAAAGTGCACTTGAGTATAGCACAGATTAACCTCCGTTTTCGGTTTCGTTTAAGCTCTTCACACAAGCAAAAGTGGAGGACTGTAGTTGGCATGATGTCTTTGCTAATTGAATGTTGAATTGAGTGTTTCCCGGTGAATGAAGCCAAACCGTAATATGCCAAAATGTTAAGTGTTCACACGTGTTACAGACTTTGGGAAAACATCACGATTAAACTTGACCATGTGTTTATTTGCACAATATTATGTAATTTTACCTTCAGCTGAGAGATTGGAAAAACAACATTCCTGAGACAATATAATGTGGATAATATTATATGTATTAATGCTTTTTCTGATACATATTATTCCTGACATACAACATCTCTTAGTTCTGGGTTCTATGGTTTTGCCTTGAGCTGAAGATCTCAACAGTAAATATGTTTGTTTTTTCAGGCCATAAAGAGAATCAGTGCATTATTGAAATGCTGATGCACATGAAGAGTGAACGTTTTGCTCGAATCAACCAACGTTTTAGCACCAAGTCTTTTCTGTGTTTGCCTCTTGCACAAACTGAATTCTCACTCAGCTGGAAAGACCGTTACAACAGCAGTGTCAAATATCCAAAAAGAGAAAGAGGCGAAAGTGGATGAATAGAGATCTTAAAAAAGCTCAAAAGTTGGACCTTCTTTGTGGCATTTTATCATCATAAACAGCAGCGGAATGCGATTTTAAACCAGTTATGCACCACTGTCGAATATTTGGGGAAAGTATGGGGCCTAAACTTGTCATCCAGAGCCAAATAAGTATGCGGTATGTCAGGAAGCTGAGACAAGCTTCAGAAGCAGGACAATTACCACACTTAAATACACACACATAAAATAATACAACTAATAAAGAAAAAGTATAAACAATGTACTTAAAGTAGACCTATTATGATTTTCGCTATATTTAGAAATATGCAGATCAATAATTCACATTGTGTTCATTGCAAAATACAAAAATGATGTAAAAGAACTTAGAAACAGAAACAGATCTGTTTAAAACTGCAGAACTGATAAGCCCCACCTATTCATTGTTAAATTGAACTTTAATAAGCAACAGATTTAATGTGCCTACATGGCAATTTTGAACCTTACACGTTTTACTCAAGATCCTATTTTTTGAGTAATCACAGGTAAATACAGACAAGTGGGTGGGGATAGTGGTAGGTGAAGATAGGAATTTTCAGAGCACTGGAGCATCAGCTGCAGAACAATACAAGATTACTCAATCACGCAAGAATCAATTTAAATACAACTTTGGGTAAACTAATGATGACAGAACACTGTCAGCAGAAAAACTTCTAAAAACTCACAAAAGTAGATTGTATATATAGGTCTCCTTTATTTTTCGTTACAAAAAAAAATATCACATCAGTTTTAAACTAATATCTGTCTGGGTGACAGACCATATTGTTCTCTAAACAAATGGTCTAGTTATGTTTTAAGTCTTGCCTGAAATAATGCTGATGGGATTCAGAGCCCACGCTTCTGAGTCTGGTCACCATTCTCCCTGCTGCGTTTTCAGACCAACTCCACAGCAAACCCAGCAATCCGATAAGTTTAGTCAATATCAAACTTCATTTACATCACATTAAAATAGCTTTTTGCTTTGTTCATTGATTCTGCAGAAAACTGCAATATTTTCCCTCGTGCTATTAAATTCCATATTTTACTTGTTTTCTTCCTCGTTAGCCGCCATGTTTGTTTTTATACAGGAGGCAATACGTGTTCCTGACTGGCTACTTAATATCTCAATCACGCTCAATGAAACTCGAAAGTGGAACATTGTGAACAGATAATCTGAATTTTCCACTCAGGTTTTAATCTGCGCTAGATCATGTTTGCGTATCAAAATGACTCAATTCATGCTGGCTTCTGAAAGTTCTTCTAAACTCATGGTTGTGAAGAATTATGAGGTTCACAAATCATCAGCGAGTCTGGACTGATAGAAGAAGTTTTCAGTTGAATACATAATATATAAATGAGTAGTTTCAGTATCAGTTAACATCTAATATGGCTAACTTACTACGTACATTTGTTGCTGAAATTATGTGGGCGTGAGAGTGCAAGCTATGAATTCAAATACAAAAGTGGAGTTTTTTTCTCTGCGGTCCCTTTAAACATATTTGACTCATTTGTAATTTGGACAGGTCTTTCTTGTTCTGTGGGAAAAATCCTCTAATTGGTAAATAGTTGCTTTATCTTACACACAGCACACACAGGCCCGGCGTGGCTAATCGGAGAGTCGGGAGAATTCCCGAAGGGCCGGGGGCTTTGAGGGCTGGTGTGGGCCATGTACATGTCAGTGCAGTTTGTACAGATGTGACTGGAGCGGCCCGAACCCCGTCCCAAGTCAGCCCACATTTCCCGTTCTGTTGTCGGGTGGGACCAAGACGCAGAGACGAAAGCACAGAGCAGTCGCTCTAGAGTAGGGGTGGCGAACCCGAGGCTTGCGAGCTGCATGCGGCTATTGACCAATCAGAGTGCGGCTCTTTGGCTCATTCCAAAACATTTGCGCCTCCACGCGCTCTCTCTCTTTCCCTCTCGCCAACATGAGGGAGAGAGAGCCGCATGTGTGTAAAGCTGCTGCTGCCTAACCTGGCTGATCCTCCTAATTAAGCTAAAACGAAGAAATCCTGAGCCCTGTTAGTGTTTTGAAGTCCACAGCGACACTCTACTACTCACAAGCTTTCAGCCACTTTTTATTTCACGAAGATAGACCTCAGATTCACGGAGTTATGATTGTTTTCGCCTTTACTGAAAATTTCCATTCATTTTAATGGGGCGGCGCGCGGAATTTGACGGGACGTTACGAAGCATTTAATTCACTGTCTCAAGACACAGGAGATGTAAAAGTGATACTAAGCATGAGTTCAGACGTCCTGATACAAGTTAGTGAAGCTTGTGGTGTTTTTAAAGCTTCTACAGCTCCAGCTCCACTGTCACTGCTGCGTCTGTGCCTCTTCACGGTCTGCGCTGGGAAGAGCAGGGCCGGTTTAAAAAAAAAAGAGGACCTTTGAAGGGGGGCTCATCTAACATGAAACATTTTAAATTGATATTAGAATTTGATAATAATTATATTGTTAATAAAGTGACTCATGTCTTTTTTAATTATAGTAAAATTACATCACATAATAAGAATATCACATCTAAAACTCACCAAAATGCAGGAAATTGCACAGAATTTTTAAAAATTCTCTTGGGGGAGAATTCCCCCAGACCCCCTGAATTACACCAAAACCATGTTATATTAAAAAAATTAAGATTCAGTTGACTTTGCTGGGCGCTAAATAACCCACTCATTTGAGCACCTATAATAAAAGTAAAAAATAATATTAATAATCGCATACATATTTACATTTTTATTTGTCAGAGGGCTGGTCCATTAAAAATTTTCCCGGGCTGAAAATGAGTCCACTCCGGCCCTGAGCACACACCAACCACAGTGAATACTAATCCACTTCCCAGATGCATTATTCACTAGACATACTCTGGCTGCTGTTAAACTTACCGCTGCAAATTTACACTATAGATTTGCGACGAGCCAGGCCCTTATAGATCTAGCATACGTCTAAAAAAAAAAGTGCTGCAAACACCAATGAAGACACGTCGGTCGGTCGATCTTGGGACAAATCCTAAAATTGCTGTATCAGGACGACGCATCTTTTGCCATTTAATCTCCATGCCATTATTGAGCTTTAGCAACTGTGGTAATGCTGATGCCCGTGCGTTTTTGTCGTTATTGCATTTCATTAAAGCGCTCCCGTCATGTTACAGCAGCCTGGGGAGGGGAGGAAGTGAGCAAGATAGATGGAGCGGTGCCGGGAAGGGAACACTGGAGGGACCTAGGGGTTTTGGTGAAGGCCTTGTCTAAGATACGGTAGGACATGTACAAGTATATGTGACACGCGAGGTCCAGACAGGTGCAATGGTCGCGGTGATAGACAGAGCTATAGAGACAGAGGCAGTGTGAAAAATTGATGTGGCCTACTTACAGCAGCTGAGCAGAGCAGGGAGGGGAGGGGGAAGAGGAGGAACTGGGAATGATGTTAGATTTGGGAAGTGAGCCCGGCTTTTGTGCATTACATCATTGTGTAACTGGGTGTGAACGCCTCAACTATAGCTGTGTGTTTGGTCATGTTAGTTTACAAGGGATTGTGGGTAACTATAACAGATGTGTGGTAACATGTGAGCAACTGCAACAGCAATGGGGAGCTTCACTTCTGAATACTAATTATGTAATGTGATTAGGGTTAAGATAATCTATTAATCAGGACTAATTGATTTTTTTAAATAATTGTCAATTAATCTAGTGGCCTAAGTGAATTATTGTTAGCTGATTAATGGGTTCAAAATATGTCATGTGCTGAAAAAGTAAGTTGTGTGTTTTTGATGAAAACACTTTTGTCCGTAAATGCAATAATGGGATTCTCATTTTATCTTCATCCTACTCTATTTTATGTAAAACAAATTTAAAAATATTGTTAATGGGTTAACGGAATTATCTTTACATAAAAAAGAATAGTGTAAGTGTTAGTGTGAATAGTGTAGCTTCATGTTGTATTGTGTGCAAAGTTGAACTTTTAACCTTAGAAAGGCTTGAGCAATAATAAGTGACATGTTAACCTTTTTTTCCATTGTTGAAGACCTTGATGGGCCTCATTTATCCAGCATTTGCTCACGAGAGAAAACAATAAGGATAGCAAAAACCTGACACAACTACTGTTAAATCAGTGAGGAATGCAAAGTTGCATTGCACGTGTGAATAATCACAGAATCTGGCTTTTCACTTAGCCTCGCCCTCACTCATGTAGTTGAGGTTATTAGTGAAATTAACTTTCCATACATAAAAGGTTAATAATGTCATTTATAAATATCAAGTTTCTCTCAGTTTTGAAGTTTTGAATAGGTGTCATTGGACATATACTGTATACTGCTTCAGATGAATATTGCAGGATACAGATAAAAACATATGATCTAATATGTTAAGAACTAAGCACTTGCCTATTAAAAGTGCTATATTTAATTTTTGTAGTCTGAAGTTCTGAAGTTTTACAGTTTTTACAGCAGTTTTTCTCACTTTTCTGATGCATTCTAAGCCTCTGAATTATTCACTAGGATGTGTTCTGAAATCACAACTTTTGAATCCAACACAAGTCAAGAAGATGTGTCCGTTTGTTAACAGCAGCTAGCCAAATGCTAACAACACAAACAAACAAACTTTCTGGATTTTAGCGAACAAACATTCTCTTAGATGTAGACATGATACAGCAAACTAATCTTTATCTAAAAACCAAAGTCTGGTTTGTGGCCTTTCAGTGAAGCGCACATGCTTTTGTAACCCAATCCTCTGTTAGAAAAAATGTATTGTTAGCCTCACTAATATTAAGAATGCATGTTTATAGTCATACTGTAGAACATTTCAACATGATAACAGCAGCATATTTATATAGCTTCTCTTTTAATAATAAGCATCAAAGTGTTTATCTGTGCTTGTCACCATTGAGAGCTTAGTAAGTTGCTAAACGTTGTCTCTATAGCTTCAAGGAACAGGTTTTCCCCGTACATCTCACTTCTCTCACTAAAAAACTCAGGCCATGACGCTCCTCATTAGCCTGCCGCACGGTGTTAGTCCTTATTTAACCAAATGCACAGCTTTATCTGCCCTCCTCCCCATTTAAACAACCCTGGGAGAGGGTCCGGTCCCTTAAGGAGTCAGCAGAATGGAAAACACTGCCCGTTAATCAACAAACAGCACCGCGGATCAACTGAGCAGTGCTTCTGTTTTAGCACGTTTACTCCCAGGAACAACTTAATGACCAAAAAGGATTTATAGTGGCTTATATTGTGCCCGGAGATGCTGGTGTGTGTGTGTGTGTGTGTGGTTTCTTTTCAATGGCGCTGAGCTCAGCAGTGGGGCCAATGCTGCAGGATGACCAAGACCCACCTGAGGCTCAGGTAATGCACCCACATTTATCTCTATGGTATCAGTGAAACAAAATCAATACAACGGAGGGAAAGAACGCTTTTGTTTTGTCACATATTGTTTTTGTTTGTTATTTTTTCTGGTAGTTTGCTAAATGAAATAGATTTTTTAAACGACAATATTACAGCTTTATTATAGTCTGAGAACCTTTGTTTTGGCATCTTGTATTAAACCCTAAAAAAGTGCAAATAACAGTAATCTGCTTTCCATGTCAGGATCTGAGTTAGAGTTCCATCTAGTGGCTGCAAAAGAAACTACATTGGAGAAAGAATCTAGCTGATCTTGACTGATATGCTAAAACTGCACAGTGTTTTGTGAGGCTCAGGGGGAAAAGAATAATATCGCAAAGACAAAACCACAACTGTGCTTTTGATGAGAAAGCAATGTTAGAACGTAGTTAAACTCTATAAATTTAGCATAATATGTGCCCTTTAAGCCAGGAAGAGTTTATTGTTTGTGTAACTATAACTTTGAAAATGTAACTATTAAAAAGATTGTCTCATAAGGAAAGTGTGTTCATGGTTATGCTAGGATATCAGACAAGCCACTATCACCTTTCTATTTTGTGCATTTTACTCTGTTGAATTTTTATTCAGCCTCAGTTTCTCACATTTGCAATTGTCCTAACAGCAGCAGCTTCTCCTTTTGCCCTTATTATTCTTATTTTACATCAAGACTTATTATACAAGGTGTTTATGAGGAACATTTTCAACATTAAGAAAAGTTTTTCATCTTAAGACACAAAATAAACCATAATACATGACGTTTAAAACAAAGCCACTGTTGTTAGAGCTCAGAACTAGTGTTTTTGTCAACATTCAAACAGTCAACAGTCATATTTAGTGTCCATATTTAGAGGTCCGTCCACCCATCAGTTGTTAACTCAACATAATAATGCACATTCAGTCAGGTCTTGCACAAGTTCACGCTTTGTTTCTTCAAACATTGTGACTATTCCTGTATTGTTGTGTGTATTATACAAATACAGTGTGTGTGTGTAAGTCAGTGGCTGAATGAGCAAATCTGATCGATTCTGGGCTTTCGATTCGATTGCTGCATACTTCGATCGATTTTCCATCCCTACTATCAACTATAGTATATCTGCTGTTTAAGGGCAGCCAAAGTAACCTTTTCCTTAGCCTCACCAAAATGACAACACAAAGCACATGAGGAACATTTGAGGAAGAAACCCAACATCAGAGTCAAACCAAAGCTCCAATATCAAACAATTCAAAAGATTTATTTCCATCTCTAATAAATACTTTTAGATAAAAGGGAAACTACATGCTTTGTCAAGAATTCAGCTCCCCTTTGGAACAGAAACATTGATTTTTCTGTGAGTGGACATCTAGTTTGATGAATTTCTGAAAATTAAACATTCGGCCCGCAGTTTTATCAAGATGTTGACAGATACAACATCTAGCAAACATTAATATTGAAAAGACCAAGACTATTTAATATTGTCCAAATATTAAAAGTCCCCAAAACATTATTTACCTCCAAAGCCTGAGCAGTAATAACCAGCACTCAGTCTGGATTTATTTCTTTTGTCAACAAATCTAATCTAAAAGTGTATTTGCATGAACACTGCTGTTTTCCTGATCATATTTTGGGGCAGTCTTTCACTTCTAAATAAAATGAATCGAGTAATTGCACCTCAGCGTTTTGTATAAGTAACAAATCGGAGTAATTTGGCTAAACTCTGTGAGCTTCTCTGTTGCAAAGAACGCTTAGTTTCAAAATATTTTCTATATTTGCATCGATATTACTACAACCTCATTTGATTCTTTCTACTCATCTAAATGCTTATTATGTTCACATTTTGGCAAACCGTAAACTCCAAAATTGTGTCTGTGGGCTCTGGGTAGATTATATAACCTGATGGTTGGAATAGATTTCCTCGTTTCAAACATCTAAAAGCATTTCAAGCTTCATCAATTAGCTCTAATGGCAAATGTATCTCTTTGCGGAAAACTAATGATGTGTGGATGTAGGCACAGATGCTCATAAATACACCTGCCATGTGTAATTCTCTATGAAATATTCATAATCAGTATAACAATAGGAATTAAACTGAATGAAATACATACATACAGAACTTTGTGGAAAAACAATCCACGTGCTGTATTCAACTATTAGACAGCTCTGTGAGTCTGATTGTCCTAAAAGCCGTTCTAAAGCTGTGCTAATTGACAAATAATGTATGCATGTCTAACTAGCGATGTGTCAAAAGGCAACACAAAAGGTTTGTGAGAGCAAGGACTAAGTTAGAAAAAGTTTTTTTTTTTTTTTTTTTTTTTTTTGTACTTTTTGGATATTAGGTACCCCAGACAAATAGAAAGTGTGGTTAATCAGTGGACACAGTGAGATTATCAAATAGTTTATGAACTTCGTAGTATTCCCTGATTTTAGGAATTGGTGGTTGCAATCCCGTTTTCAACATAAATATCCTTGGTAGATGTGAAATTCCGACTGTGTCTTTGGGCGCTTAACCTGCCTTGCCCCTGTGGCTGCATACTGTGCTGTGTGAGTGGTTCTGTGGAAGAATGTCGTATGTCAGCATTTCTTACATATTTGTCTGGAAGGTTCCACTTAATATCATTAAACATTTTTGATAAAGTATTCTTTTCCTTTCAAAATATCTTGAAAAAATTGGTTCTTAAAGGTGCACTGTAATAGTGCGTTCCTGGGAACTGGGATGTTTTCCACCTCCCACTTGAGCTGGTAAATACCACTTGCAAACTGTGACCTGGTCAAGGGAGTCCCACTTCACAGAAGAGATCAACAATCACCACAAAAAGTGACTATTACGAGGGTTTACCTGCGACAAAAACTATGGAAACATTGGTTACAGGTGATTTAATTTAGCCTTAGTTAGTAGGAACTGGCAGCTATTATTATTCAACTGGGAAATATCCAACTTCCCTGTTGCTTACACCACAGCAAGACCTTGTGGGAGAGTCCAGCATTTGCTCATCTATGCTTATGTTTTTGTTTTGCTTAGAATGCTCTACAAAATGGTTTTAAGCTAACTTTCCTTCCTGATTATAAGTGGGGGGCTGTGTAGTTGACCCAAATTCATCTTTTAATCATAGATATTTCAGCACTAAAACAATTGACAAATGAAATTGAAGACACAAGAAGACACTCAGATATGACTGCTAGTCTCCATGGTGATTGATAAGTTTGATGTTATATTGTGAAACCAGTAAAACTTTTATATTTCGCTTTATACCTATGATTTGTATTGATTCCTAAACTGTCTTCCAATTCAACAAGACAACTTACATTCTGGCTTGGTTGGGGTTGTGCTTTGATACGCCTTCTTCTTTTCCAGCTTCCTCAAACTATACTGTGACGTGGTCCTATTGTTTTGTAGTCTGTGCGGCGCTTTGCCTTGAACCCTGTGGGGGCTCGCTGTGTGATCTGAAATACTTTGGGCTGTGCAGAGGCAGAAGGAGTCAAACGGTTGGTGAATAGAATATGAAAGAACCTTCTCAAATTCTCACATGCTTTTGTACTGTTCTGGCACGGCTAATTCTTGAACTCATCCTCTGCTCCACTACCTCCTGATTTGGTCTCATTCCATCTGTTTGCAGCAGCCCTCGCCCTGGCCTGTTCTTTAGAGGGATGATGCATGCTGGGTAATTGAAAGGGGGCAACAGGCAGTAGTCAGGCAGATGGAGATGTAGCATGTGTGTGTCTGGCAGAAGTCAAATGTTGTGGTT
This sequence comes from Mugilogobius chulae, assembly GCA_038363315.1. Taxonomy (NCBI): domain Eukaryota; kingdom Metazoa; phylum Chordata; class Actinopteri; order Gobiiformes; family Gobiidae; genus Mugilogobius; species Mugilogobius chulae. The sequence continues at coordinate 6,244,283 of CM076408.1, forward strand.
TCATCAGCCAGTGCAGATCTTCATAACATGAGTCAAGGCTGTGTTCATGGAAGTTTTACTGTTTGTTTATGCTTAGGGTTGTCAGTATCAGAAATCAGTTACTAATGAATGCGTAAATAAGTATAAACAAGCACTAATTTAAAGCACTGTGGAAAAATTACATAGAGACACAATTTAAAATTTTTTGAATGTTCTTAAAATATTTTTCTGACAACTTTTAAAAGACACACAAAGACATTATGATTACCAGTATTTTCATTAGAAATATCAGTATTAAAAAAAATAATAAAAAAAATCTTTTTTATTTTTTGCAATAAATGTCTTGTTTGTGCTGTGCACCAAACGGGACTTAATTGTTGTTGTTGTTGTTGTTGTTGTTAACATTGGGCCTCATTCATGAAAGTCTTCGTAAAATCTGTGCGTAACTTCCACTTTAAGAAGCCGCTGCGAAAACTCTACGTGTGATTCACGACGAGTTCGTAACGAGCCAAATTCCTTCCTAACAGCCTTTTCGCCAAATTCACTTTGGCGGCACGGTGGCTGAGCGGATAGCGCTCTTGCCTCACAGCAAGAAGGTCGCGGGTTCGATTCCCGCACGGGCCGGGCCTTTCTGTGTGGAGTTTGCATGTTTCTCCCTGTGTCTGGGTGGGTTTCCTCCGGGCACTCCGGTTTCCCCCACCAACCAATAACCAATAACATGCATGTTAGGGTAATATCCTCCAGCTATGGCAGTCCTGACCAAGCCTAGCAAGAACATCTGGAGATGGGTCCCCGAGCGCTGCACTGCGGCGATCACTGCTCCTGATGCCCCAGAGGCATTGAAGGATGGGTCAAATGCAGAGGACAAATTTCCCTACGGGGACAATAAAGTGTACCTTACCTTACCTTACCTTACCAAACTACAGCTACGAACGGTTATTTAAATAAAAATGAATAATGCATACTTCCTTATAGGGCAAAAAGGGCGGGTCGCAGCGCGTCACCGACAAGACTTGGAGCAGGAAAAAAAAAATAAATGAGGAAGAAGCTGCAGCAGCGCGTCTCCCCACTTTCGCTGAGTTAATACTTCAGCGTCTTTTAAAAATGTCCAAACACACTAAAACACACTCAGAGGAAACAGATTCACGTCACAGATGTATTGAAATAACGCTGGGCTTTTGCCGTTTATATCGCGTTTCACGTCGCGGTAGAACGCGCGTGTGGGGGGAGGGGGGCAGCGGTTGTAGAGGGGAGCACAGTCAGTGCACAGTCCGCTCTGGTCCTGGGGGACACAGGGTCCTGAGTCCTGTGGGGGTTAGAACACAGAGGCTCTGAGGCTGGGACAGGCTGCTGCAGGTTTATTAAAGGAGTCATTTTTTTTTTTTGCATAGGCCTAACTGATTTTTTTTTTGTTTCTAAAATGATTTTATATACAATAATTTGCAAAAATACATAACCTACAATAATGTAGGAATTACAATTTTTGAATGAAGTATATAAGAAATAAAAATCTGAAACAGCTGTTTTTTTGTTCTTATGAGTGCTCCTCAGTGTTCGTAGGATTTGTTCTTACAGACGAACATTTTCCGTTCAGAACAAATTTTGTGAATGCCAAAAATTTTCGTAAACAGCCCTTAAGAACAAATTTGTTCGTAAGAACGTTTCATGAATGAGGCCCATTGTGCCTAACTGCTGTTAGCATACCAGCACGTCTCGCTCCTAACATTTGGAGCCTCTGATTGTATTATGTAAGTAAGGAAAACATGCAAAGGACGTTTTTAGGAAAACAAAATTGAGAACCAAACTTTTAAAAAGAGCACCTTGTGTGTGTAAAAGTGATCTCAAGAATCAAGTGAATTATCAAAATCAAGTCTGAAATGTTAGGGTTAGGGTAGGGGTTATTGTTTATACTAATATGTTTTGGACAACTATATTTTCCTACAACTTGCCTCTTTGTGCCTTTTCGAAGTTAGAACATGGACTTTAACACAATCTGCTGCATTTTGTATTCGAAAGTGTTTGAAATGTGCCACTGTTTTTTGAGACTTGAGTGCTCAGGATAAAGAAATATCTTATTTCACTTCCTTCTATCTCCAGATTATCAGTTTATATCACTTCCCGCTCTGCTCATGCTGCCTGCAGAAAGATTGTGTTGTTGGCTGCACAAACCTCTGTGATAAAAACAACCAAATGGAGTCTAGATGTTTGGGTGTGAATGGATGTTGGCCCATTGGAGCTCGTGAGTTTTTTCATCTTTACCTTCTCATCTTAATGTAAAGCTTAATGGTCATTATGAGGAATTATGATGTCATAGTCATGTATGTTATAAATGACAATAAGTCCAGAGAATAGACTTCTGCTTTTTATACTCTGAAATTAGATAAATTGTTATTTTATGTTTTTCTTTTTACCTTCTGCCAGATGTGATAGTCAGGTGGTCAGGAAATGACAAGCACTGTAAGAAGTGTTTTGTCGGTGGCCTGAGTCAAAGGAAGGTCAGTCTTGTATTGACATCATAGCAGCTGGGTCTAAGGGTAACAGGCCCTCACCTCCCACACGTGCACCTGCAGGAAAAGCATGTGAGCGCATAAAAGATCGTGGTTGATAGATGAATGTTGTAGCAGATGGTTTGTTTGTTCTTTGTTTAATCTTGAAATACATTTTAAATCACTAGTTACAGAGATACTACTGCAAAAGAAAAATCACAGTACTTACTAGTTACTTCCAAACTGCCCAAACAAACTAGTACTAACGTCTTCTTTAAACGACATTTAACATTGACTACCAGTATGCTTCTAGATTGTCATCAAAATTCCAAGAGTCTGTCCTCTCCTTGACCGCACTTCCTTGGATTATAGATCTTCTCAGAGACTGTAATCCAGTGTTTTCCATAATCCGTTGATGTATGCATGAGCCAGTCCTTATAGATGTATTCCCCATATACTGTACCTGCTCCGTGCCTCTGATAACCCCAGGACGGTCTGCCTCCTTGTGACAGCTGCAGAGTGTCTTCATTGTCATCCCACAGGCTTGTCGCTGGACTGGATTTGTCACATGTGAACTGAATTATTTCGATGGGCTCCCAGCTTTTGAAATTCTCTGGAGAACTTTTGGCCTTTTCATCTGCTTGGGTTTTTTCCGCATGCTGAAAAGAAAAATGAATAAGCTTGTCAGTCAGGTTTAGCCCAGCTCTGGGAATAAAGTGATTATGTGTGATAGTACATGCAGTCCAGGTACAAACGTGTGGATTCACATGTGAGTGCTGAGATGGATACACAATCTACAATCCAGATGGTTCTTAAACGTTTTGTTCTGACTCTTATAGATTATATTAAACACATCTATTGTGCATCTTTGTCCAACATATTTACAGTCTATGGATCTGTGGATCAATATGTTATATATGGGACATTTTAAATCACACCACTGAGCTAAAACGACTTCATTGAAAAACAAGATCTCTTACTTGAAAAACACATGCTTCTGCTCCTTATAGCAACTAGAGATTATTTTTGATTTCTTGATTTGCAGTAAGTAAGTGTAGCATACTCAGACTGCTGTCATGGCAGCTTGTCCACCGGAGTATAAATATAAAATTGCGAATCTATATAAAATTTTTTAGATGTTTGTGGCCTGGTTAAAGGCCACACATGGGATACATTTTAGATAGGACAAAATAGTTCTGGCTCACAGATGGATATGTGTAGCACATGTGAAGTTCTACTTGCACTGAGAAGTGAAAGAATCAATCAAAGCCAAAGTTGATTTATAGTGAACTTTACAACAATACAAAGAAGACCAAAGTGCTTTACTTGACTCAAAGAAATCAAGAAGCATAATACGGTTGTTGATAAAGCACTAAATAACTTTTAAAAAAGTGCCTAAAAACATGAAAGTGTAACAGCGTTAGAAGCCTGTTTGCACAAGTGAGTCTTTAACCTGGTCTTAAACAGGGACAAGTCAGAGACAACACGCAGACGGGCAGACTGTTCCACATTTTAGGAGAAGTAACATCAAAGGAACAGTCACCCTACTGCTTAACCTGTGCATATCCAGAACCATCTGGCTAGACAATCGGAGGACTATTTGGACAATGTATGCTAAAATGTCAGATACGAAGAGTGGGGCAAAGCTTGAACAAACATTCAAATTTTATGATCTCTGTAGAACCAGACAGGGATCCAGTGGATGGAGGAGAAAATGAATGTAATTTGGTAAAATAAAAGTCTTGCAAGTTGGTAGAAAAGCAGAGATATCGCTTCCTTTTCATACGTAGATACATGTGTGCACAAAAAAACAATAGTTTGAAGCACATAAAATACATTGAAACATCTCGATCAGCGCTGTCAATTTTTTTTTATAGTCACAATTGAGGATCAAAACCCTTAAGTTGCGAACTCACAGATAAAGCAAGAATTCATCATGCTAGCCGGGTTAATATTTTCTAAATATTTAATGAATATTGCATTTTCGTTAGTTGTGTGTCTTTTATAGAAAATATGGTGAAGATTTACTTAATATTGTTATGTAGACATTCATGTAGACTTGGTCATGCTAATAAGACTTTGGGCATTTTTACTGATGCAAGAGTATATGACTGGGCTGCAGAGTTATTCAAATGCCATTATGCAGATGGACTCGTGATATTGCTGGTTCACTATCCAGGACCACAACCTCAGAATAAAGTGTAAATATGAATTTACCAAATATAAAGGCGATGATTGCTGTAGACAAATTGAAATTCAACAAAGTGATTTTTCAAGGGCGGTTTGTTTCTTCTGAGGAGACAATCGTCCTTAAGCTTATATTCCTTTTACACTTGAAAGACAGAAGGAATACGAAGTAGAAAATCGAGGAAGGACACATGAACAAGAAGACAAAAGGAAGGGAGGGTGTATAGAGGCATGTGTGAGTTCTGATTCTAAACCTACATTCATCCCATTGAACCATACTTCTATTAGTTTTCACCTTTTTCAAATAAAAAACAAGCAATAGTAGATATTTTTGCTAAAGCCCTTACATATGTTTAAATCATATAGCAAGATTCAAATTTGGTTTGAATCACATTGCTTCTTCTTAAAGTCCTACTTGAGGGCATTTTGTATTGCATTTGGAGGAATTAATAGCTGCTGGAATTAGTTGAAGGTGACTCTGAGCTGGAACCAGTTGCATCAGAAAAAAAAAAAAAGTATTTACGCATTTGGAAAAGCTTCGCATTTAAGTCTTTGTATCAGCACAACAAACAAACTAAACTGTGTCCTCTGGGATTTTGCCAGACTTTAAAGCTTATTTCACATCTCTGTTACGCCGCAGATGTCATCAAGTCACTTTTTTAAAAACATGTAGCCTTAAGAAAAACGAGCAGGGGAAATAGGCTCCAAAATCCAGATGGTAGGTGTCGGTCAAAGTGTTGAACTGTAATTGGCCAATGGGGCAGAGTGTGAGAGAAATGTGCACAACAACGACACGGGGAAAGTGCATCCGGCTTCCATTTACAAGATGTTACTGTCGGCGGTATGTTCCTGTCAGATCCCCTGATGTCTCCACTGTGACGGCAAAGAGTCTACACTGCCTTTTGTACGTAAGCAGTCTGAACGCATTGTGCTTTCCTGTTTCACTCAATCATCTGAATTGGCACCTTTGCACTATAACTGTGAATGTACTGTTTATTATGTATAGAAAAAGGCTACAGAGAATTTCACATTATCACACAATGGCACCTATTTTTTATTTTCATTTTTTTTTCAAACAGCACTATTTTGAGTCATTTAAGAATCACCAGTAGTGGCTTCAAACAGTATTCTTTGTTCGAACAGGGATTGACGTACGGAAATATAGGAGCTTTTCACAATAACGTCTTGTTCAAGAGAAGGCAAAATATCAGTAAATTGCACGGCAGGGAACTTATAAAAGTAAGGTTTAGTCGTTATTTACAAGCTGGAGTTTCAAATCATTTCTCCGGGGATCAGAGCAGCACGACGACGACGAAAGATTTGTAAAGTAAGAGGCTTTCTGTTAGAGTAAAATGCTTTGAAGTGGACCTGGATGCTGTGTCATCAAGGCAGAGCCACACATTTTCACATGAAAAAGGCTCTTCTTCCTGTATAAACCAGTATTAAATAACTTCGGACTGTTTTGGGAAGCAGTTTTGAAAATAAAGTCTTACTATAAATCCTGCATATGCACTAAAGCAGACTATAACAAAAACCAAGGATGCTACATTTTGATCATAATTTAATAAAGCCATGGCATAGTGGGCCTGATAAATTGTGTATCTTGTAGTATCACAATGCACCGCCCATAAAAAAAGGGTTAAGTGGATTGGTATTGCATGACAGTAAACACATAGTTTTATGGTTCGATATTTTTAGGAACAGTAATGTTTTGCACTGAATGAATTGCAGAAAATTCACAGAAAAAAAATTGCAGTAAACAGTAAATCAGTTTTGCTTTTTATAATTGCTCATGCAAGTAAATCTGCGTGGACTTTTTTTGTAACTATAGCCCTCTTCAGGTCTGATTTACGCCTGATTTTACCTCTCCACGACTTCAGTGAGGCGTGGTCCGAGCGAGATGAGAGCTATGATTATGGCACAGCGGGGTGGCTATCATAGGAAGGTGAAGCAGATGGGGCAAGAGTAACAGTTTTCCAGACGGAACTTCCGCTATAAGTGACATTGTGATATCATAAGATTCCAATTGGTTAACTTTAGCACAGCCAATCAGACACTGCCAGCCTAGTGACGACTCTTAACATTTAGAAAAAGCGTGTGAAAACACATATCAGACAGCAGTTTCAATAATGTAAAGTCAAGACATACAAACACTGCAAAAAAGGCTTTTCAAAAAATAAGAACATTTTTGCTTATTTTGAGGTAAAAAATTCTTATTTCAAGTGAAATAATCTGCTAGTGTAGTAAGAAAAATTGACTAAGCTGTTTTGAGCCGAAAATGCAAGTTTCAATCCTTGACATCTATTCTTGATTCAAGTAATTATGACTTAAGACAGATACTTATATTGCTTACTAAAAGTTTTTATATCTAGATAAGGTCAATCAGGATAGAATATCTTAAAACAAGTTAAATAATCTTAGTATGAATTGGTCTTATTGAGTGAAAAAATCTTAAAATTGATCTTTTAAGATTAATATGCTTAATTCAAGTAATTTTATCTAAGTTAGATTTTCCTTTTTTTTTGCAAAAAAAAATTGATTATATGAAATACAGTATGAATTAATCTTTATAACAGTGAAAAAAATTAGATTAGTCTTATTGTGATATATGTGGATTCCAATGGGATATGATTAATGCTGATATATTACTAAGCGATACATTGCCCGATACATTGCTAAGCTACAAAACTTAGTTATTTAAAATCATCCAATCACCCTGTTAATCTTAGCAAGCCTATTTTTTCCCTCCCTCTCTGGTCCTTCCATAGAGAACATCGATAACAATGGTAAAAGGTAGCGTACTACACTTGATTGTGCGTACTAAAGCCTTGTTAAGGTGCACGGGCTTGAAGGTAGGAGGGCTCCCCAAAGAAAAGACCTCATTGTCGGGCCGCGTCTGTCGATATTACTGCCACAAATCAGAGCCTCCCACACCAGGCGAGAGCAGCGCAAACATACACAGTCAGTGAAAGTTTTATTACCAAGCATGGGTCTCATAAAGCCCCCACGCTACTCTTTAGGCCAGTCCACAGTTTATTTAGTGCATGCATAATCCGCCTATTTCTATTTTTTTTTTCCCTTTTGTAGTGTGTAGCGTGGATACAGACTGGCCTGTTTGCTCAGTTGAGAAAACAGATTGTGCTCGATCTGGTCAGAGATGAGGACTATGGTGCAGAGAGAACACAGTCAAATCTGAATGAAAAGCAGTAAGTGTGGACTCTTTTGAAGCAGTGATGCATTAACGTGTGACCTTCAAACAGCAGTCGTCAGAGGTCCAAATCTGCATGGACAAAATGAAAAGTTGAGCTGGTTTGTCTGACTCAGAGCTCTCTGAAGATATTACCTAAGAAACACAGTAAAGTAAACGGTGACTATCGGCTCAACTGACGTGTGGTGTGTGATTGGAGAGCCAGCTGGTGCCTAGTGGGAGCTTTGCCTTTATCATCAAACTCAAGGCAGATGAGACTACAGAAGTAGCTTTTTATTACTTGTGGAGTGAGTGATTGAGTGAATAAAGAAATGTAAAAAGTCTTGGAGTGGTAGTGTGTAGGGCAGTGTTGCCGAATGGCAGAACTGGACTACGGCAAAGCAGAACCCAAGTAAACTGGAAGAATTGATGCAGGGCTTTAGTGAGATTTTAGTTACTTTATTTATTTATTATCGATATGTTTCTTTTGCTAGTCAACTGCGCATCTTTAAAAGCTAGATGGTAAATAAAAAATAACCTTACTGATCTTTGAGATACTACAAATTAGGTAAGGTAAGGTAAGGTAAGGTAAGGTACACTTTATTGTCCCCATAGGGAAATTTGTCCTCTGCATTTGACCCATCCTTCACAGCCTCTGGGGCATCTCCTCAGGAGCAGTGATCGCCGCAGTGCAGCGCTCGGGACCCATCTCCAGATGTTCTTGCTAGGCTTGGTCAGGACTACTGTAGCTGGAGGACATTACCCTAAAGTGCATGTTATTAGTTGGTGGGGAAACCGGAGTGCCCGGAGGAATCCCACCCAGACTCGGGGAGAAACATGCAAACTCCACACAGAAAGGCCCGGGCCCCGTGCGGGAATCGAACCCGCAACCTTCTTGCTGTGAGGCAAGAGCGCTAACCGCTCAGCCACCGTGCAGCCAATTATTGTATTTGATTATTGAATAATTAGTGACAACAACTGAATATACATCGGCATTAGTCTGAAAAATTACTTATACTTTTTCAGATTCAGGCCAATTGTTTCATTAGATTAAGACATTCAGATTACTTCTGGCACTAATATAAAATGGAAGTAAACCTTGTGAGACCTTAGACCTGAGGTGAAGGGTCACATCTGGCCCCGGGCCTTGAGTTTGACACATGTGATTTAAAACATTAACAACAGTTATAGCAGTAAACATGTTTTCCTCACTTACTGTACATTGCATTCTTGCCCTTCAACCTTTTCTTAAATGCTTTTCAGAGCTCTCAGTGTCAAGAATGTTTTACCGTCACTGTAAAGCTAATGATAACATAACATGCTAATAATGCACTTTCTCATGAAAATTTTAATAGAGGGCAATGCGATGTGATCTAAAATGTATTAGAGAACATCAGCAAAGATTTTATAATAAACAATATACCAAAGGATGCTTAATTGTGCAATTTTGTCAAATATAGCGTTATAAATTTCTACTTTTCTATATAAATATGATAGTATATCAGTACAGTATAGCACATGTGACATAATTACTCATTTTGACATAAATTACTGTAAAAAAAACAAAAACAAAAAAAACCATAGGCCTACTCGTGTACCAACAGAGGCTTTTTATGTGTTACCGTCAAGATTGCCTTGGAGTTCATTGCCTCTTCTATCCTTCTGGCCTTTCTATTTTAAAAATAAAGGGAATATTCACCCACCATCACCAATGGGCACCTGACGGGGTATATTGTTTTACAAGACAATGAAGCACTCCCCACTGCTTCTTTTTTATTAACTACTGACTGTTTGGACCTGGTATAAATCCCCATCTCATATTCAAAGTAAAATTGTACTTTGGAAGTGATCTTTTGAAACAACTACTGGAGGGAAATACCAGGTTAATCAACAGATTTTTTTAGCACCCAACTCAACATACCTTTAGCATGTTTGTGAATGGGACTCCATCTCAGACAGTGAAAGCTCTGCGTCGTCTGTTATCATGGAGATGTGATCAGCTGGTTAAGCCTCTCCACAGTAATGACTGCTCAGCCCACGAGCAGCTCACGACGGATCAAACCAGGATCTCGCCTTAAACCTGGGATGCGCACTTGAAAGCGCTTAGTCATCAGCACCCATCTGTTATTGATTCAGCAGACTTGCTTTTAGTCTGACTGCACACAAGTCCGTCTGCAAAGAGAAGAAATGAGAGAAGGAGATGACTGAGGAGTGTGAGTGGAGTGGTCTGTCCAGTGTTTCCTCGCCTGCACTCTTGATAGGGTGAAGTGTCAGAAGGTCAGACTGAGGGCGGCACATTGAAAACCTGAAAAATTACATACAGCAAAGGTATAATTTGGTTTAACAATCTCTGTGTGCACTTTTGTTCTTTGATGATAGGGTAAAATAGCTTGCTTTCATTGCGTATTACTGTATTTTGGTCTTTCGACATTAAACAATTCCAAATTAGTGTTGAAACTACAGATTGGATCAACACTGGCAAGTCAGATAGTGAATAAAATAACTTTTTTTAGATGTAAAATATAGTTCTGAAATAGAGATGGGTGATATGTCCAAAGAATTTTTATGCATGTGTGTTTGTACGACATATGAATGAATGTACTGATATCTGAGCTATTTATGCAGATTTCCTTTGAGTTTACATTTGTTTACACTGGTCATGTACAGAGCTCATGCAAATTAAGCATCTGCCATACAGAAGATTATTCAGAGTAACTACATCAGAATGTGCAAATAACCTCAACATGTGTTATGGATATTATTGTATATGTGCTGCCATCTGTTGAATCCATCACTTCCTAATCATTTTCATGTTTAAAGCCCATACATCTGCTTAAACCTGAGTCTCAGTTGAGGGCCATGAAGATGCTTGGAGCGTTCTGGACATTACTGTAGCTGCAGTCCATTCTTTGAATTGATTTAGCTAAGTGGCCATTTATTTTAATTAGCTAATGAATAGAAGAACTGGACTGGATGAATGCGGGGTCATTTGACTTGCTCACATATACGCAGCGGTAGAGCGTATGTGAGAACAGCTGCAGTGAATCACAGCGCAATGGTTAGCTGACACAAAGGTTCGACTAAGGCTAGTTTTAGATCGTCAGGCTCTGCAACTAAAGTGATCTGGTTGCCATGGTAATGAGTTTGATTATTTTGCTAAACCTAAGCTTTTGTCTTTTTGACTGGTGTATGTCAAAAGTAGCAAACACTATAAAATCACACTAAGTAGACATTATGGGTATTGCAAACTGTTTTTGATTTTTTTGGCAAACACATAATACCTAAGTAGACTAAATTATTTTTTTGTTTCACAGTAGCATTTTGCCGAGGTGGAATAAGCACCCAGGTGCAGTCAAAGTATCCAATAGCAGGTTAGAGGTCAGTCGGTGGTTAAAGCTGCTCACTGTGATTTGCCGATTTTAATTGTACGAAATTATCTCAAACTACATGTGATGAATCTCAACGAGAAGAGGCGACTCACGAGGAGGTGGCACACAGTGCGGGGTAACGATACTTAATGCTAGACGTGCAGGGTCTGAGAGAGAATGTTGCGCAGCAGCGCTGGATAGCCGTCACCAGCCGCTCTCATTCAGACTTTTCTTCCCTACACTCAGTATGCTAGCGTACGTCATCGCACTGTTTGTCCTGCAGCAAAATGAAGTGTACCGTAACAGAAGATCGATGAGTTTTTATATTTTGAGTGTTAAGCGTGAGCCGAAGGTATCTTTGTGGTTTGATTCACTCCTCGACCTCGTGCTTGATTTCAGTTTAGCTGTGTTTTGATATAACTTTTTGGAACAAACAGACAGCGCACATGAAAGGTTTTACTTCATCTTGAATAAAGTAAGACTGTCATGGTAAATCTGTTACGAGCGTCTGACTGCTGATGTGCCCGGTTGCTTGAGTAGCTATGGGAGATTGCGCTGTTGTTGGAGTTGTGCTGGTGCAGCGCATGCTAGTGTTATGATTGTTTTCATGTACATGAGACGCTATTCTTTGTGAAGTGGCTGTGTTGACAATAGTTCTGATGTGATTGTGAAGTGGCGATTGTTGGATCTGCTGTGTAAGCTCATTAGCTGTGGTAAATGACCGGTAGAGCGCATAGCTATTTCTATCTGTCCGTGTTTAACCCAAAAACATAAAAAACTTTAGCCCTGCTGTTAAAGTTGTTGCATTGTGTCTTGTGTGGTGGATTTTCAGAACCTCCTAAAGTTGGTCATTCATGGAGTTTTTCAGGTTGCTTTTACTTGTACACTCTGTGCTAGCATCCCTGTTTTCCTGCTTCAGCACATTGGACCTGCGACACCGACAAATATCAAACATGTTTATGTTCTGGATGCACGATAGCTGTCGTGCGTTCATCGTGAGCAGGTTATCGCAGTCGACCCCACAGACACTGCACGAATACCGTACGAGGGCCGATTTGCTACGATCTGAATCTGTCGTGCGACAAAATTCGTGGCAAATCGTTTCAAAATTCGCACATGTAAGCCCAGCTTAAGTCATAGCTTTTTGTCAAGTAAGTCAAATCAAGTCCTCATATGGGCATCACATCATGGCAAGTCAAACATTTTTATGGACACTCAACTAGGTGGCTTTGTTGCAATGTAAAATAAAACTCTTTATAACTGAACTAAATTATTCTTGGCTGAGTCAAGAATTCCATCTTTGCTGTCTGTAGACGTCAGTCAGTTGCACCGTGCGCATGCCCAGAATGTGTTATTTAGTCCTGCTTCTGATGCACACACTTGATTAGGTCCACACAGAACTGCAAGGACGTGAGCATGTAAACGGTGGTTTGTGTTTGTCAAGTCATACACAAGTCATGTCAAGTATTTGGGGATCACAAGCCAAGTAAGTCACAAGTCATGAAAAGTGCAACTCAAGTCTGACTCGAGTCAAGTCAAGTCAAGTCATGTGACTCTCACTTCAGAATTTTGTTTTACTCTTTCACAAGGCCTACCTTCATCTATTGTCTTAAAGTAATGGCAGGTTGAACTATTAATTTTACTGAAAGAAAGTCAAGATCATACGAATATGTGTTCTCAAGTACGGTATTGTACTTTTTAAGTTGTAAATGTACTGCACAAAATGACAACAATAGCTGACATTGTCATGTTTATGCTGCACTTTCTATGTTCTGTCGAGACCAAAAAGCAGTGATTAGTTAAAGCAAAAAGTGCCTGCCTCCTGTGGAGTGAACAAACCACAACGATGCACTGCGTTTTGTACAGTTGAGAATACCTGTCAAGTCTTCAGTCTTGAAGTATTAATACTTGATGACATCACAAGACAGAACAGCTTGTTTTTAGTTCTCGTAGAGAACACAGTATAAACTTATAGATTTTTTGTGTTGAACATGGGAATAAACCACAATATAATGATATAATTTTAATGGGAAAAGAATTGTAACTTAACATTGTTGCCCTTTAACAATCAAAAGCTTCCCTTTTCAACCCTGTTACTCCTGTTTCTACTGTTCTCCTATGTTTAAGTAGTCAGTGTGAATCAATTCATTCTGAGGCACTATTTCAAGGCTCTTGTACAACAGTTCTGTGCACCGTTTTGCACATTCTGCTTTTAATTTTCATCCACCAACAGAAGGTATTTGACAGAAGACTTGCTTTTAAATCGACTTTCACAAAAAAACAACTTTGCTTCCCTTTTGGTAGTTTTTTTAACAACCGACTCTGGAAGCAGATGGTTGGGTCCATCTTGGCACAAAGAACAAGGGGTTTGAACACTGTTTCGAAAATAACCATCTAAAACGTTTGGAAAAACTGCTGTTTCTGATGCCTGGGTTAACTTTGAGTGAAGCTAAACAGAGCACGGCTAATTACCGGCGGAGCATGCGGCTAAACTGGCCACGGCTTCATGTACGGAAAAGGGTCGGGAAGATGGAGGCAGAGAGAGAGGGACTGGGAGAAAGCGCGGAGCAGATGGTTTGTGTGTTGTTGCCGCGGGCGCTTCATACTCAGAAGTCACTACAAGGAAGGAAAGCGCAGGGAGACAGAGGGGTATGATGGGAGACCAAATTAACTACACATCTGCATTTCCACTCTTCTACAGGGTTAGGAGAGGCGAGACGAGAGCGCTTTGACAGACATCCACAACACTCGGCAGCGCGCAGCAATCACAGATGACACTACGCATCAATCAACACTTCGTGGCCTTTACTCGAGCGCACCGGAGTCGCTTTTCTCTGTCAAATAGGTGCATCGTGTGGTGAAGTAAGTGTGGGGAAATGTGACAATGTTGACGCTGTCGCCTTGTGGCTATGAACAAAGAATAGATTATATGAAAGGCTTAAAGGTGCTTTGCCTTATTTTGACTGTTTGCACCAGTCCAGAGTTATTTCCTAATGCAGTTTTAGTAGGAATGTGACAAGAAGGAATGCAAAGATTGTAATTTGGTGAGAATCGAGTATCTGTTTCATGATATTGGATCAGCTGATATCCATATTGAGCCTATAAGACTAGAGCGCTGCACCCACGTGATTAAATTCACTGCGGCCGCCATTAAACAGTGACGCTACCGTTGTATCTATTGTGAAGAAGCCAGAAATGTAGCTTCTGTGGCTCATCTGTGGCCGTAAATATCCGTGTGTCTAAAACACAATGCAAATAAACATTAGTGACCATTTTGTGGCCTGACTTTACTTTTCTCAAGTTTAGATGGCTTCTGATGTCCAGAATCTGCCATTCTGGACATCTGATTCACTTTTCACCTTACTATATCATTAAAACACTTTCCTGATTATGTTTGTGTGAAATGTATTTTACTATAAAGCCCTGTAAAAAAAACATTTACTCATGCGGACCACTTAAACATTCTGATCTTGAGAAATAGTGTGAAATAACGTGCGTCGTCCAATGAAGCTTTAGTCTGTGACTGAAGCTCAGTGGGATACGATTGGAATGAAGATTTTGAATTGTTTTAAGACAATAGTTAAATTATGAATCCGATCAAAATACTAATCAATACATCTGTAGTCTAATGAACAAGCTTGACTCACTTTTAGTTGCACAAATCCACTTTTTTTTGTCAAAATGCCGGTCTATCAGTCTGCAGAAATGGCCTGACTTTCTTATATTCTGTAGAACTCTGATAATGTTTGATAATCCCGTCCGCCGCCGTTGAATTCTATCGTCCCTGCTGGCCCAAGAATACGCGGTGTGTGCTAGGATAGCGTGACCAAAACAGCTGGATAAAATATAAAATTCCAATTAACTAAAAAGCTGGTGGAAAAAAAAACTGCTTATAGTCAGGAAAATATAATATTTATTCAAACTTTTTTTGTTAGTTCACATGTTTGGCTCACTTATGCATTCTGAGTTGAGCTAGGTTTGTGAATGATACAAACATACAGCCTACAGCAGTCTCAATTTGACCCTAGGAGCTGCTTGGAGTAAAACAGTTCTGTCTTTATTACATGAAGCCATTGGCTGCAGTGTTGCGTTTCTCTCTTATTTGATTCTTTGCCATTGTGTGAAGTAGTATCAATTAGTTCATGGTTCAATAAAGTCTGGAAAGTTTGAATCCAACTTAGCATGATGGATTGGTGCAAGTCTGGCCTTAAGTAAAGATTGCTTTAGGGGCAGTTGGTTTATGGATGTTTTGTTGGCCTGCAAACACAACACAGTCATAGCTTTGTCCGTGTTGATTTTTTTAAAGAAACAATAGGTTGAACTCACCAATCAAACGCCACAGAAAAGAGGTTTTGTTTATACGTCTTGACATATTGATGCATTAGCATTTGTATGTGCAACCACAACAACAGACTGCTTTTAAGTTTTTCATTTGCACTTAGTTGCTTCGCTTCTTTTTAAATATACGAGTTTTAAAGCACTTTTATGATACTTTTGCATTGTATCCGATTCCAAACACAACCATAGCTTTTCTACACTGACAAAAAATTGAGCGAGTGGTGTTCAGAAGTCAGAGTTAAATATCACGCATCAACAATTTTGAATTTGTAGTCATGTTCTATCATTACTGGCTCATCAAAAACACAGCTGAGTTTTGAGATGTCTTTTGTATTTCAGAAAACGCTGTCATAGATCTTATGTTGACTTTTGAGAGATTATGCAAATTTTTTAAGTCTTTGTTTTGAACATTTCTACAGCATTAGCATGTCAGACAAGACTGAATGATTATTTGCCATGTGTAATTTCCTGTACAGTCAGTAGATGGAGCTCAAACTCTATTCCTGATGTGGAATATACCTGTCATATCTATATATTCTTTACACATTTTTTAAGTTCTATTACATAAAATGGCAAACTAAAGTTACTCAGGCATGTTTAAAAGACTAACATTATGTGAATATAGCATGATATTTGATCGATCCAACAGCTTTTGTGCAGTTAAAATGTGAAGAACATCTTCATTAATCAAGTGTATCCTGATTTTACTTTATTTTAACTTTGTTCTGCCAATCTACATTTTTAGAGGCTCAGTGTTCATTCACACAAGTAGAAGTTTACAGTTCAGTATCTGTTCAATTCTGGTTATGTCATTGGACAAAGCATTATTGTTAGTGTGATTGTGGAGAGATAGGGTCTACACCATTACTGTGTCCACCTAAAAGTCTCCTCAGTGTCACCTCTGCTGAAGCTGCACACACACATATGAGCTGTCCAGCTAAACGAAGGGTAAAAGATGGATGAGTTCTAGTCGGGCCTCACTGCTGCCATCTGCTCCGACATCACAGTGAGCACAACGCTTCATTGAGCTCACAGTTCGTCACACTGCACCTCCTCCTCTGTACCTGGATGGACTCTGTCCGCCGTGTGCACAAAAGAGCCACAACCACTGTTTGTACTGACAATTAGTGGATTCAAGTGGATTCAAGGGGTTGAAGTGGACCATTCTGGTAACTGCATCAAATACACTTTAGTGCTTGTTGCATGTGTTATGCAGAATTATAAAATGATTTAAAGATGCTATTCTCAAAACAGAATTATTACTTTAAAACTTGTAGTAGCCCAGTAGTCACATGTTTTATTTACTGATGATTCTGAGCCTTGTTATTCACCACAGTGAGTTTAGAAGTGTTTTTACCACTTTCAAAGACCAGCACAGATTGAGCTCTGTCAGTACACTAACAGAAGCATGCTAAAAACATAAACAAGCATACTTTTCAGATTTTAGGGAACAAAAAACTATTATTAGATGAAGACATGACTCTACAAACTAATTTTTACATGAAAAGCTAGTAATTTACACTGCATCTTTACACTGCCACTCAAATCTGTCGAAACATATCCTCAAATACTGATCCATTTGTCCATTCAAAAATCTAATTACAATCCCAATTACAAAACTATGTCGTCTTAGTTTTGAGATTGCTAAAATGAGAACTGACAGAGCTATGTCATCTTATCAACCAAAGAATAAAGCTTATTCAGAATCTCCATAAATACAATTTGAGAGGTTAAAAGTTAGTTTTGCAGAGTAAGACACCAAATCTTCAGCTTTGTAACCCCATATACTTGAAGAGCTATAGGCCTCTTCACATTTCACATTCCCCCTCGCGACATTATACATCCATAAAGAACATAAAATTGACTTCCTTCAACCAATACTACTCAAATTACTTATGCGGTTACATTTTGAGTATGTATTATCGGCCTGCCTGGCTTCATCTCTGTGAACGAATTTCTACTTAGAAGCTGATACAAAATCAATCTACTTTGTCTGTGTCCCTATTGAGAATCGGGGAGCGTTGCACAGCCTTTCAGTCAATTTTCCCTGGGCGGCTGGCCCGCACATGTGCCCTCTCTCGCTCTCTCTATCTGTATTATGTGAGTCGTGCCTTTCTCTTTTTCATTACATCACAACATTCACTGCTGACATAACTGCTATCGATTGCTTCATTTTAGTATTTGTGTCAAGGTTATTTGGTGATCCTTATAATATGTATACTTTGACTTGTAAAATTGGGTGTAGAAAAGAAAAAAACTTTGTGATTTGGTTGTTCTTAAAATCCACTCAAATCACAATAGTGTTCTTTCAATAGTTTGCTGACAGTTGTATTTAGGCAATACATGAATTTTCCAGAATCATTTTGGGAATTTCTACATTTTAGCACATCAGGTAGGATCAGTTTGATTCTGTCTCCTGTGTAATTATTTTAGCACCATTACAGTAGCACACAGAGCTCAAACTCTATTCCAGAGGTGCATTTTTTCTTTTGATACATAAGATGCCAAAGTGAAAGTTCTCAAGCGCATGTTTAAAAGGCAAAAACAAGGCACATATGTTAATATTATTTAAATTTCCCCAGTTTATAATCAATTTTAAATCAATTTTGTGTTTTGCCGTGAACAATATGTAAGTTCTATGTTATAATATATTATTAAATATATGGGGAAAAGTCAGTATGCCTCCTTTAAAGATGCTTTCTGTCACAAGATAAGAATAGATGATTCATGGAACTGAAGGCTACCTGTGAACACATTTTGGATTCGCACAGGATTAATGAGAGCCCATAGTCACTCAAATCCATCTTGTACTGCCCCCAGCAATACTGAGCTATGGGAGGACTCTGACCAACAGAGCAGCATCTGAACACATAAGCATGTATGAGAGTGAAGGAAGAAGCAACCTGTTTGATTGAGGTTAAATTTTAAAAATTGAACCAGAAATTGTGTGCCTCTAGGTGTGGAAAAAATCCCAGATTCAAGAAAATTGGCAATATAAAAACATGCCAAGGGAAAAACCAAAAATATATTTTTTAAATTGACTTGGATCTTTCTTTTATTTGTTTACTTTATGTATATATGTATATATATATATATATATATATATATATATATATTTTTTTTTTTTTTTTTTTTTTTTTTTTTTCAAACTCGAAACAATATTTTTGCAAACAAGATGAACAGTTTACCCTCCACTGAGAAGTGTGCTAAATGTACCTATTATTCTATTTGTTGTTTTTCAACAGTTACAGAAGCAGAAAATGGTTTGGAGATTGATGGAAAAAGTGTTCAAGTGTTCAATTATAGAGTTGTTTGTTGAAATTTCACATAATAGAAAGCAAAGTTTCAGAAATGATTTTCTTTATTATTGTTATTATTATTTTGCCATTGGTGCAACTGTTTTGGTTAATAAAAGTGTCACATTTTTGTTCTTATTATTATTTTAGAGACATTGTAATACCAGTATGATGAGTTTAGTTCAACAGAGCTATGGCCTTGGCAATTGTTTACATTTTAAGGTCACGTGCAATTGTTACTGGTAAGCATAAGGACTACAGCCAATCTACTATCAGTAAAGGAGTTCAGTCTTTGGAGGGCAATGATTGAAAGTCTGTGTTGTTCATGTTCAGGAAATGGAACATTAAGGAAAATCAAAAGAAAATCAATGAAATAGGTTTGCAGCACTAGACCATTTTATGGAGTGTTCTCTGTTTTCTTTTCTGAAGGTCGGTGGTCATAGTTTCTTGCTGAACATACCATTATTGGTAGAGTGATCATAAATACGACAGTTCAATCACAACTCTCTCAGTTAACACAGCTGTTCTTGTTGTGTCCTTAGACTCTGTATTACACTTGTTTTATTTATTTTAAGTTTTTGTTTCTTCATCAAAGAAATACCTCACTCCTCCTGCACTTTAGGCTGCTTTTGAACTAAAAACACTCTGAACTAGATTTATAAAAAATTGACGTAGCTGACATTTTTCTTTCACACAGACACTAAAGATGTAGAGTTTGAGATGGTGCATCTCTGTTTTGTGTAAAATGAAATATGTGCATCTTTCAATATTAAAGTTTGCATAAATTGCTCGCAAAAAACATGATTTTTGTTTGTTTTTGTTTGTTTTTTGCACTCGCATTTTAGCACCTAGCAAAACCTAACCCTCTTTCTTATTTTAATAACAACTAAAAAAACACTAAAACAAAGTGCAATATTTTATTTTTCCATTTTCTGCAAAATACAATACACAACTTTAAAGGGGACCTACCTTTTTAATATTTATTGAGAAACTAGAACATGTGCAGATCAGTAATTTACCTTTTGTCCATTATAAAACACAAAGTTGATCTAAAACAGGGGTGGGCAACCAGTCGATCGCGATCTACTGGTAGCTCGCGCCGTCAAAACGGGTGGATCCCGGAGACCTGCCCGTCACAATGCAAAGGCTAGTCTTACGAACTCCGGGCCAACTTTTATTTACACAAAGAACAACTTGCAGCATGCACACGGGAGACAGTGCAATACACGCGAGTTCTACCGCGAGCCACAGTCATAATATAAACGGAGGTTAGTGTTTTTGCGGCCAATTTGTCTTTAAAACAGGGGCGCACGGCACCGGAGACGGCGCACGGCACCGGAGAGAGCGCACGGCACCGGAGAGAGCGCACGGCACCGGAGACAGCGCACGGCACCGGAGACAGCAATGCTGCTACCACGGAGCGCCCTTCATCGTTGCCGCTTGCACACACGAAAATGTACGCGCAAGGAGGAGTAGACGAGGAGAAGAGCAAGGGAAAGGGGGAAAACAGAAGAGAGAGAGAGAGCAGGAGGAGCTCCTCCGCGATGCGCGTCTGACACGAGGCCTATATATACTCGAGGGAGAAAGGGAGAGTAAAAGGAGAGAGCACAGGAGCCAGGTGAGGAGTGTCGTAATCCTACCTGCTTACTCTGTTTATCCTTCACGAAGTATCCTTGTTGTAATGTTAGTCCAAACTTCTGAGCTGAACAGAACTGAGGTGAAGTTGGACAAGCCCCTCCCCCTCTGCGCGTTACCATGGAGCTACTGTCTATCACCAAAATACAAGCTACAAAGGAAAGTAACTGTTGAGAGCTTTAATGGAAAAAAAAAATAAATCTAAATTTATCTACATGTCCCCTTACCATTTTGTTGCTATATATTAAATTTAATACTGAATAAATAACGAAATTAATTTGTAAATACATACTTTGTTGAAATAACAGACCATTAACAAAAATATACTGTATATCAGCCATCGCAATAATACAAATCTACTGGTAGATCTTCGAGCCTTGCCGACTTAAAAAGTAGATCTCGGGCCAAAAAAGGTTGCCCACCCCTGATCTAAAACAACTTCAAAATAGAAACAGCTCTACTGACTTCCTGTTCAAAACTGCCCCGCCTCTTCATTTCAAAACGTCACTGTAAAAAGCAACATATTTTTAAGAACTATTTTCTATTGTTGAAATGTGAATATGGGACAGTATTGAACCATAAAAGCGTAACTTTGAGTATTAATCTTTTGAATTATAACAAGTAAATCCAGACAAGTCTGAGGGATAGGTGGTAGGTGAGAACAGGAATTTCTGTGCACTTGAGCTCCAGCTGAAGAACAATACAAGATTGCATGTATCAATTCAAATATAACTTTGAGTAAACTAATGATGAAGGAAGGCCATTATAACAAGGTTACAAACTTAGAAAGGTGAATTTGACATAGTAGGTCCCCTTTAAAACTTCCATTTCATGACATCACAGGGTGCAGCAGAGCTTTAGCGATGAGGACAGGAGTAGGAGCTCACATGAGTCAGTTTTGCATAATTCATCTTGTGTGTGTGTGAATGAGTGAATGGTTCCTTGATAAAAAAAATTTTTAAAAAGCACTTTAAAGCACTACTCTTGGTGGAAGCATAAGAATGTTGCCTTGAATTCTTCCCTTAGAGAAAATCCTATCTATGCACTTTGTACACCAGTTGCTTACATTGTGCCTTTGTCCTGTGCTGTTGTGTTTTCTGTGTCCACCTCCGCCCACGCTCCTCGTTGGGATGACAGCGAGGTTATCACAGGAGTGTCATGCCCAAAAGCACGCAGACAGCTTTGCCCTTTTACTACGACGCATCAGTACTAATTAGAGAGCATGAGTAAGTCGCCGGACTGGAGTGTGCCAGCGCCATTGTGAACAGCTGCGACTTCAACAACATGTTTTTTTACTCATGTTTGAATGGTCTTTTAGGATCTGACAGCTGTAGTCAGAGCAGTGAGCTGGTTCATTTGTAATTTAATCAAACGAGTGGGCCAATTTTTCCAAGCATGGGTTTTTATTATGGCAATGTGACGCTCATTCACCAATCTTCTCCTGTGTGCCATTAGGGCCGCTGGTTTTCTTTCGGTGAATGAACGTGTTTACAGTGTGTGGTTTTAGATATGTGAGCACGCTTGGCTTACTCCTGAGAGGGTTCAAGGCGGTGGAAAAGGAAGTGTTGCCTCTGTTCAAGATAGTAGAGGTGATAGTCAATATGGACGTGCACAAATGTAGGACTTGTCAAGTTAAAAAGTTGCATTACTCAAGTTAAGTTGAGTTTAACTTTTACAACATTTGATAATTGAGTGGTAGTTGTTTTATAAAGGAGACATATTACATTACATTTTTATTTACCTATGAGACATCTGTTTATTCAGGGTAATTGGAATGTTGATGTATTGTAACTTACTAACCAAAGGTTTCATTAACTTTCTTAAAACTAGAAAAATCTTCATGGTGACATTTCACTGTAACAAACACTTTAATTGTCATTTTCAAGTTTTTATTTTAACCTGGCCACGTGATTTTTACAATCAAACATGAATCATCTGGAGTCTTAATTTTGAGTTAATCATAACTAAGCCCCTGATGAGGAGCTACAGTTGATTCTTGTTCTACATGTTTGAAGCTTTTCTGTCCAATTTTTGTCCATGTTGTGGAACTTTTTGTAGAAAAATGTTGTAGAACTCACTTCAATTCACTCACCTAGTTTTTGTATGGCATAGATTAGCAGCCTAGCTTGTGTCAGTCTGCCTCAGGGCTGCTGTGGCTAAAAGTTTTATCAATAAATATTGAATATTGCATTAAATTTCATTTAGGGCATATTGAAAAAAACTGTTTCTTATGCCAGTTTTTATGATTTTCTCACTTTAACACTATTTGGTGAATTAATGCCCAAAATAATTATTTAAATTTCCCTATAGTGTTATAAGAAAAAACTTGTATTTTTGTTGAGAGTTACAGGAAGTAAATGTACAATACAGTACCCGAAGAAAATGCAGATATACAGTTCTACAAACTGTCAAAAACTTACGATAAGCATGTAAGTAGTACATAAGCATGTACTTAAATATTTTAATTTTAGTTTAGGCTTCAACTTACTATTTTAAAATGAGTAGGTTTAGAACTGTGGCTTGAAGTAGATTAAGATTTACCCATTTAACCCCCAAAAAATGTCATGGCTGCAACAAAAATTCGTTGTTATTTTACGTTTCTTAACATTGATGTAAAAAAGGCGTGAAAACGTGCTTATCGTACGTTTTTGACATTTCGTTGTACATCTAAGTTTTCTTCAGAGACTGGGCTGAAATGTAATAGATAAAAATTCTTTAAAATTTTGTTCTAGTGCAGTGTAATTTCCTATGTCATCTTTCACAACCGGTAAGAACACCTTCTTTTGGCACTAAACTGTAAACTTTGCTACTGTATTACTCACTTTTTCTACACACCTCACTGTTGTCTCAGTAACACTGGATATTTCAGACTGTACGGTGGAGTTAGACTTTTCCAGCTGAACAGACTGTGATGGGAACGCTCGTACGCGCTTTAAAAACCTTTATTGAACTTGACTTTTCAGAAGCTGCCGTGTCTCAGTGTGATACCGGCTCGGCTGAAATAAAGAAAATTGCTGATGTGAAGGAACAGAAGATTAAAAGGCAGGGAGACAAGGGAAGAGCCCGAAAAGCCTGTTCTAGTGTTCGGAGTCGGAAGCAAAATGGAAGAGACTGAAAGGTGTAAAGCTGAGGTCAAAGGTCATCAAGACATTGTGGAAAAGTTCAGTCGAAGTGGAAATAACTCTGAAATTAGTAAGCCGGCATTTGTGACTGGAGTTTATAGACACACTACATTAGTTTGAAAATGATGTGCCATCCAAGCTAGCATAAAGAGAGATAGTTACTGTATATATATGATTTTTGCAAAGAAGGGCAAAATACACTTACAAATACAGAAACATGGACACAAATTGAAGAACACAAAATCAGCAAACTAGAGTGCGGAAAATGTGCATGCATGTTTTCAAACTTTAACAAGTTTTTTTTTATTTGTGCACATATTTTGAATTTTGGCATGCTTTTGAAAATGTTCGCATGTTTTATAAATTGTGTTTTTAAAATTGTGTGTTTTTGAATTTGAATGCATGTTTTTTTTTTATTTGGGTGCTTGTTTTTCTATTTGTAAGCTTTCTTTAGTCTTCTGTCTGTATGTTTTTAGTTACAGAATGATGAATATCTGCAATAACATGTATTTTATGACACAGAGCTACAACATTGTGAATAAATATTTTGACATTAAAATACTTTCACAGTAAAATGATGGCATACTATTAAAAAAGCTTTTTGTTTTTGGGTTACAATATGTTATGAAATTATTTAAAGGACTTAAGAATATGCATCAATAATTAGAGAAAAATTATTGCACAAATACAATATACTGTATTACAGTTGGTCTTGACCTGGTCTCAATCTGTCTTGATCTTGGACTTGTCTTGGTCTCAAACCCCAAAAGTTGTGATTTTGTTGCAGTCTCAACAGTTTGCGGTCTTGGTTTCATCTCGATCTCAGAATCTTGTGGTCTGGAGCAGGTCTTCGTCTTGACTAGTGCAGTTTTGGTTATCACTCTATTGCACATGTACTCACTGCTAGAGTGGTGTTTTCTAGTTTTCTCATTATGATAGAATACAGTTATTCTTTCAGATCAGTAATCTGAACACATTTTTTCCACATGCACTGTGCATCTCACTCAGGTGTTTTTCAAGGCTGTAGAATAAAAACACCTGTAATGAAATCAATGTTCGGCATGTGTTCCAAGCAGCACATTCACAATTATGTGGTACGGTGGGCAAAAAGAAAATCTGCACATAGAATCGAAACCATGCATGAAAATTCAAAATCATTCACACAGTTGAAAAACACAAATTCAAAAACTTGGAACAAAATTCACACGTACTGTATATTCAAAGACATGCACCCAAATTCAAAAACACAAACACAAATAAAAACACAAATAAAATTCAAAAATGCAAACACAAACACAAGTTAAAAAAATCTACATGAAATTCAAAAACACAAATTCAAAAAACACAAACACAAATTGAGAAGCACAAATTCAAAAACACAAATGAAATTCAAAAACACAAACACAATTTCAAAAACAAATGACATTCAAAAACTCAAATTCAAAAGACAAACTGACACGTTTACTAGTCTGAGCAAGCGGCAATACCTCACAAAATCACATAAACCTTGCTACATATTGTTCTCACATAGTTCAAAGTAAATACTGTTACAATGTGTTGAAAAATTAAAGAATTAGTCCGATTCTTGTTGTGCATTGGAATTGGTATTGAGTATTGACCATATTCTTTAGTGTTAAAATGTACTAAGAAATGCTTGTGTATAGCACTTGTGTCTTACTGAGTGTTTCTTGTCCATACTTGCTGGCATTGCCTCCTTTCATCAAAATGACTATTCTTAGAGTGAAGTGTGACATGATAAAATCTTCAAGCATTTGTACTTTTTGCTGCTGAAAAACAACTTTTCGTTCTGACATTTGGAAGGACTTGTTTATCCCACACCTGTGACGTCACTACCACCGGCTGAGTTTATTTGCATCTGTGCTAATACATGCAAACGTTGGGGGATTCTGACTGTTGGTCTTGAGAAGCAGGGTGTTGTATAGAGAGTACATCTGCTGTGGATTTATTCTTTATGGTGTGTGGATCTCCCAAGGGTGGGTCATGGGGTGAATTTACACACACTATACTGGCACACTGCCCTTCACCCTCAGGCGCAAAAAGAGCAGTGAAAACCAGCAGTGTTGCAAGTGTGTTGAAGCTACACATTGAATATTGTGTAAAACTGCTTTTTCTATTTGTTGTTTAAGTGACTCCATGTTTGTGGAAATAATAAAAATACCACAAGGGGAAGTAGATAAAACCACCTAGGAATATTCTTCATTGGTGTAGAATAAGCGCCATTAACAAAAATAAAACAAGCTAAGCATAGTTTTCGTGGAAATAAGTAGGAGGTACTTGGATTGATTTCAAATTTAACTGAAAATTCAATTTGAGAGAAGCATTTGTAAGTATTTGCACATGTTTACACACATTTATTATTGAATATTAGACAAAGAAGCATTTTAATATAGAACTTTTTGGCCAAAAATGTTATTTTGGCCAAAAAGATATATGGTGGGCTTTTAAGTGAGAGTGACCAGATGTGGCCAGATCATTGATTTGTCCCAAGACATATTACACAGTGCTCTAATTTTAGACAGCAAAAAATAAATATATATTGTCAAAATTGATTGAAAAGTCATTTTGGGCTATACAAAAATAAATTGATTTCTGAAACGGAATCCATTCACATATGTCATCAAAAAGCACCAAAGATGCGAAGACAATTTAAACACAACTGACACCGTTTCTTGGGAGTTTAAACAATCATTTAACACAAATTGGCTCTGCGCACGGAACTTCAGTTGGTTTGTGTAAGTTCAAAATAGCTAACTTCTGTACATACGACCATTTCCTGTTAGCATTTAAACACAATCATGTCTCTTTTTAAACAGACAATGAAATATTCATCTGGTTTGTAAAGTCTTACACATGTTTTCTGTAATATTCACCACAACTGTCTGATCTTCAGAGTATTTATTCGTTTTAAACTGATGTAGTGTAAACCTCATAGAAATGAATTGAACAGGAAATGGTTGTATGCACAGGATGTACTATTTTGAATGAAAAAAAGCCAACTGCACAAAGCCTATTAAGTGTTTATTACTTCGTCAAATCATAACATCAGTGTCATGTGGGTTTTGATCCACAATGCGGTTGCTAGCTAACAGTTGTGGGTTCCCCTCTTCATATTGTCTTATTTGCTGGACAAAATACAATTACAAATTTCATAAAAATAGTAAATCTAGGTAAAAACAAGCAAAATGTTTGGTAAAATCTTAAATATAATCATGTTCACTATGTTTACTTAAAAAAATTGTCTAACCTGCCAAATGCACTAGTCAAATCCATAATATGTACCCTTATACCTGCTCTTTTTACCTCTTTGAATTTTGACAAATCTGGTCATCCAATGTTAAGTAATGTTCATGTTTATTTGCCTTCACTCCTGACTGAATCTTGTCAAGTGAATGATGCAGTCAGGGAAAAGTATCTTATCTGAACTCCAACTCCAGATGCTAACGCTCTGCATAGTAAATGTGGGTTTGCAGAACTAGCCGGCATGCTAGCTAGGCTCATCCGATGAATTAATAAACCGTGGTGCCCGCGCGTTGCTACGACTTTGTTTTCTCATGCAATATGGATGACGGTGGCTCGCTAAGTGCCAGGAGTGGACCTGAAGTGAGCAGGGGACACATAGGCGAACCACACTAACATTATGCAAAGCTGTATTTAGGGCAAAATGGATTTCTCTGCGTTTTACATTTATATAGATATAGGTCTATTTAAAAGAATCTCTCTCGCGGTGTGTTCAAAATGTGCATTAGCTTTGAATAACTGTGTAATTATTCAAAAAATTCCAGTAATATAAAGTAGATACATTATTTATGAATGAATATATTCCCCAGAGATGGAAGTCACTGTCACTTTTTCCAGACTGAGTGTTGCCTCCAAGTGCACATAGTAGAGTTTTTGGGCAAGACACTTCACCCAACTTGCCAAAGTATGGTGAGTGAATGAGTGATCGTAAAGGGCATAGGCATAGATTGGCTGCCAGGCTTCTTCCAGTCTATTTTTAGATCCATTTTAGGCCTGTAGTCAGCTTAAGAAATGTATGCTCAACTATAGATATTCTCTTCCAACTGATAAGTCAACCAAAAAGGATGTGTGTGTGGCAAAAACAAGTCAATTTATTAAAGTTGGGATATATTTTTGTGGTAAATTAGGAAACTTTGAGACAAAATCAGACTGCTGTCTCTCATTGCATACGAATGTCCACTTTGTATCTTTAGCTTTACTTCAGTCATATTGTTTATTATTTTTGACATTTTAAATAAACTAAAAAATATCATACTATTCCACTCAAAGCCCCTTTGCAGATTTTGACCAAGAAGATACATTTTAAAGTGAGATTACTCTATTTCAAAGCTGTAAACACCCAATAAAGCTAGTTCTGCTGCTAACTGTTAGCTTAAAAGCATAAAATGGTGATAAATAAGTGTAGTGTTCTGGGCTTTCTATTGATAAACTTTTGTGAGATACTTGCATACATATCAATGCAGATAAACAATAAATGGTACAAAGTGGGCAGTGGTATGAAGTGGGCAGTGACCGTGTGACAGTGTCACATTTGAAGCAAATAAAAAATTATTATTTTTTGTCAAGAGCTAAAAGCAGCGATCTGATTGGTTGTGTTTTTTTGCTGTCTGTAAAAGGTGTTCTTAAAATGTCATTGCAGCCAATAAATTGTTGTGAATATGAACCATGTTTCAAAAAGTAAGCAAGAGGAAAATGATTTAAATACCTATTATCTGACCCAAACTGCACACCTAAGATTGATATTCTTTTACTGTATATCAGATTGTTTTGGTCCGTAAAAATTTGTGTTTAAGAGCATGATGGTTTAGATCGCCTAAATCCATCAATATACTGTATGGACTGGTAAACTGAGACTGAGTCTTTGCATATAATGTATAGTATTATTATTATTATTATTATTATTATTATTATTATTATTATTATTATTATTAGTAGTAGTAGTAGTAGTAGTAGTAGTAGTAGTAGTAGTAGGAGGAGGAGGAGTAGTAGTAGTGGTAGTCGTAGTGGTAGTGGTAGTCGTAGTCGTAGTCGTAGTAGTAATTTCATAGTTGTGTCCCTCTTCTAGGTCGTTCTTGAAAAGTAAATGCACAACCACTTCTTAAAGATTTTTTTTTTCTTTTACGCAGCAGCAGGACCTCTTCACTTTGTTTTTAAGTGGTCTATTACCTTACTATTGTACTGGAGTGGTATTACATCATTGTGATTCAGTGAACCATTTTAATGGGCTTGAGTCAAAGGCTGGTTGGAAAGATTTAGCCAAGAGATCGCAGAATTTTTATTGCAATAACAAACATCAAACAGATATGAATATGTATTTACGTATTTACTTAGAACTTCTAATACATAACTGTTCTTTTCTACAACAACTTTTATTCAACTGTGAGTTAAATATGCACTGTATAAGAATTTTGGTGAAGGGTTTGCAATCATTTTTTCGCAATCATAATTTATGACAATAGGCCCCTTTCTGAGGTAGTCATTCAGTTGCTTGAGTCCTCATATGATGTGTGGTTATTAGTGCGTTCCAGTCGTCCTCAGAATTTGAAATTGCCCAAAAGGGCCAAAATTCAGATATTCAATTCAGACATTGCTGTTATGCAGTTTGTAAAAGATTGCAAGAGAATTAGTTTTTTTTTTTTTTTTTTTTACATTAGTTCTGTGTAGCTGTGAGTAACTTTATTATTGCAGCACAAACAGCAGGTTTATAACGGAAGAAGTGCCTAAGTGGTGCAGGAGTTAAAGAGGTGAGCAAACTGTAGAGACAAACTAAAGAGAAAATAACTCCGGTATGATCAACGATGAAGCTGTCGGAAGTTTATCTTTCTCAAAACACAGGTCTCTGCCGTGTTCCATTTTCTACCTCGGTATCTGAAAATCTCTTTGAGTATCCGAGTAGGAACCCAGAGTTGGATGGCTGTTCTAGTGGGATCTTACAAGTTGGATCTCGAAAGATCTGAGCTCAGAGTATCACTGAAACGCACTATTGATTCTGCTTCCTCCTGTGAATCTTTGTGTCCTTGGGCAAAGCACTTATCTTATGTAAATGGGTGAAGATTTCTTATTGTAATACTTGTGCATCCCAAATGAAGGTAAGAAATATGACAGTTAATTGATTTAGAAAAGCTGCAATAACTCCTGTCCTAAAGTATGTAATTTAACCTATTGTATATCGCCATGCAAAATTTTTTTTTTTTTTTTTTTTGCGAATACCTATAAATGAGTACATGTAATGCCAAAATTTTAACCTTCCAAGCAAAGCAACAACAACTCCATGGCGAAAATCACAAATGTTACATAGTATAGCTTTCAATCATTCCAATGTGAATATTTTACTTCCTGGCCCTTCAGTATCTCTCTGAACTGTCAAGTCAGAAATTGATAATGCGAATATTAGGAGTCATCACATTGTCATCACATTGTTTATTAAGGCGCTGGGCCCATGCAGTGATATGATTTGACGCGTATGAAAAGCTGCTGCCGCTGCGCTGTGTTTCTATGCGAGCGCTTTCCTTTGTGAGCTTCTAGGGCCTGTGGAGATCCCGACAGTGTGTGGACGTTATGACTGTCTAATGAGCAGGTCTGCAGATTAACACACAGCCATAATGAGAGCCAGCGTCACACGGGGCAGGCGCGAGGGAGAGCGAATGTGGTGGTGACAGGTTTTAGCAGATTGTTTGCTATGAGTGTCATTCAGTCTGATGCTTTCTATGTTTGTCTTTTTATTTTTATAATTAGCATCATTATTATACAAACATGCAACAGTACAGTCTTGAACTGAACACAATTATCACAGGATTTGTTAGTAGTATATTCTGAGACTAGTTTATTTCAGTCTAAAAATAAGACAAAATGTGACTCTTTTAGTTAATGTGGTTTACTGAAACGAATAAATGAATACAAGACCAAATAAAAACAATTGCAATGAATTATGTGTTTCCATATTTATTCCTTTTTGGAATCCCAGGCACCTGAATTAACAAAAAAAGTGACAAATGTGTGTTTCTCTCATCAGGAATTGATTTAGAGGTCCATCTAATGCCTGAAAAGGGAAATGACACCGGAAAATATATTAAATCGATCTTGCATGATATGCTAACGTAAACATTCAAAGTGAGTCTGAATTTATGGACTTAAAGCAGAGCAAAAGATCTCAGAGATTTACTTATGATGTCATAAATCTGGAACTTTTGTTTTTGGTGATTGTAAAGTATGTTATCCGTTTTTTGTTGTAAATAAGTAAACTTTGTGTTTTCCACCAAAATGTCTATGATCTATGTAGCACTTTGAATAAAAATGAGACCTCAGAGTACTCTCTGAATCGAATAATAAAGAATTTAAGTTCTAATCTGGAGCAGAATACAGCGTTTTGATTAGCTGATCTTGAGTGGTCCTCTTCAGTTTCACTTTGAAAGAGAAAAAAGTTTTATATCAAAATCGCAACGAAAACTTGATACATGTTGATATTATCAATGTGTTGAAGAATTTATGAGAAAAAGTAAAATTTAAAACCTAAATTGTGTTTAGTGTGAAAATCACCTACCCCACCTTTAACCAACTCCAAGCCACATACTTAAACTTTACAATTTTGCAATTTTGAACCTAAACTTAGTCTATTCTTCTAAAATCTTAAGGTGTCCACTTAATGCCATGTCATAGAGTCATAAAACCAACAATAAAAGCAAATGCATTGTCATCACATGACATTTACACCATGTGGTATATACACACATTCCATGGGAACATATCGATTTTTGATGAGGAAACAATGTTAGAACAGAATTAAAAATTCAAAAGTTGATTTTTGCATAGTATGTGCCCTTTACTTTTTGTTTTTTCTTTATTAAATAGTTCACCTTATTTAAAGGGTGCACTGTGTAGGTTTTTAGATAAAGAGTATTCCACCAACTTTTACCTGTAGTGTTTAAACAATCTTTTCTAAGTAATACAATTTATTTAGTTTTGACCCCTTTCTTATCGTCATTACTGTGAGTCTACAGCATAACAATACAAATAACTGTCTTCCTTCTTCACACAAATATTCTGATTGAAAGGGAAAATGGCTAATTAACACATTTCGTTCTTTCATCTGTTTGTTGAACAAGTGACAAAAACACGTCTGGTAACTGTTTTTTTGTGCCATCCAACTGCTGCTGATACTGAGGGAAAAGGGGGTTTGCTAAAATGATAGCACAGAACTAAATGATACTAATTAGCCACAGTGTAATCACTCGGTTTGAGCTTGTTACATAGAAAACTCAAGGTCTTTACTCAAATGTGTTTGTTCTTCTGGCTGAAAAAGTAATTGTTGAGTTTGGATGAGATTTGAGGGAAATATTTGAGATGAGCTTTTTGTAAAATAAATGATGTAATGTTTATAATTTTGAGTAGATATTTGCATTACAAGTTTTTCTTTTTGTATTACTGTACTTGGAATGTTCCACTGAGAGAAACACAACAAAGTCATGTTACAGGCCAGATCTGTGGAGAGGCAAAGTCTACGATGATTCAATAAAAATGTTTTGTGTTTCATATGAGGATTATTATTCTGGATTAATGGGTTGATTTTGATTCATTATTTTGAAGAATCCTTTGATTGTGACTCACTGTTTTAGAATGTAATTATTTTCTTTTAAGAACTTCTAGCCGTGAAAGAATTCATTCCTTTGCTCTTTCCAAGTTGCCTGGTAACATCTTCCTCTCAAAGACATCACACCGTGCCTATAATTGGCCGACTTCCGCGCTAATCATTTTACTTTCACACCTTTGTTTCCTCTCTTTGCTAACTCTATTCTCCCCAGGTCTTAATGCAATGAGATAAATTCTTTCAGATCTCTGCTGCACATCACGCAGACAGAACCTCAGAATTCTGCACTGATACATGTAATGCTGAAGGGCAACAAGCAAAAAACACCAAAGTTAGCAGGTCAAGGAGAATATGTTGTAAAAAAAAAAATGGCTACAACAGACATTTGAAACTTTTTAACATGGCCACAGACTGATAGCTGTCTCCATCAGATGGCTTCTCAAGATATTTGTGATTTAGAGATGGCCAAGGTTAGCCAAACCAATCAAGGTGTTGCAGTGAACCAATCACAGTGCTCAATTGTGATGTGGGTGGAAGCGCACATTCAAACTAAACAAATATGGCAGCGCCGACAGACCTATTTCGGACAGTTTTAGCAGAATAACTAGTTTTTACTTTAAAAAAAAACCTGCACACAAAGATTTGCGCATTTTTGCATGGTAAAGATGTTTGAGCTTTACTCTTGACTGTATTCCACAAAAATCCTTACTTCTCGATTGCTTTTGGCTTCTGATACGTCGACCAATCAGATTGCCGTGACATTCCATTTTTTCCTGACGGCTTTCAGCAGCCGTCATTCTAGATTCATAATATGTAGAACAAAAACAAAACAGTATTACAAATGACAAGCTTTATTTATAGTCATCAAAGTTTTTTTTCTTAGTTTCTTCAATTTTTCTTTCTTTAAAAAAGTCAGTAAGACTTCATACAAAAACATGTTACGCTGCCAAATATGAAAATACAGTCAAAGATTGTGGGCTTTTCTTTGTATGGGCCAGTGTCAGCAATGTTACAGCTAGATTTAGATAACACAGTGTAGTAGTTTTTAGTTTTTAGCAGTTTTCATTTGACACAACCAGTTGAAGATGGCTGAGCTTCTTCTTTGTCTCCAGGTTGAAGAGGTCACGGTGTGAGGAGATGGGCTGCTTGCTGCTCCAGGCACATGGTGTCTGGACATCGCAGAGTAGACAGGGGCTGAGATGTTGCAAAATGTCTGTTTGCTTGAGATATCCTTATTCAATGTGCACATCCCCAAAAAAGTTTAGGGCGTTGGCCCATGTCTTTGTCCTTCCATCTGTAGTTGTTACGGCTGTCCTGAAGATTCCCAAAAAGGAGTGGTTTTGCACCCTGTGTCTTTTGGCTCTTGAGAACCATGAGTCCAAAATATTTGATTGAGGGGCTGAGAGCTTAGTACTGTTCTTCTGCTCTATTATCTTGCACCGGAGGCCCAAGGCCTGTCTCTTAGGTGCACATCATTAACAAAGGAACTCCATAGGAGAACTTTCTGAGAGGCTGCAATGAGAAACTGAGTGAACTGAGAACACAACTAGGTGATTGGCTCCTACTGGGCAAAAGTTCCTCCCACTTTGGCGGTAAAAGTGTCCAACCAGTCTGAAGCTTGTCATGCTCTAGTCTGGTAAATGTCCGAACAAAGCTCTTAAGGGTTGTATATGTGAGGCCTGAAATTGTGACCATTGTGCCTCAGCTAACTTATAGTCTGAGCAGTTCATAAGGCACACATACATTGTCCAGTATATACAAATTATTGACATTGTCACACCTTTTAAATGGCAATTCATCCTGTAGTAAAGCAAGACAGGAATGTGTTTTAGGGGGAAGGAATTAAAGTATCTTGTCCTATGTTTCAGAGGACAAATTCAGCTTCCAATATCTGGACAAAATGCTGAAACTTGACATCAATGATCAGATTAGCAGTGAATCTTTTACTACAACAGTAAGTTAAGAGGCACTTCAAACACCTCAAAAATACATACTAAACCATAACAGAGACTTACAAAAATGTTTAACAAGGTAAAAAAAGCGACTTAACTGCATTAATGCAACAAAATAACCTCTTTCAGATCTCTGCTGCCCACAAAGATAGCCAATTAAGACAGATTTATGTTAAAGCAAATGTTTCTTTCTACTTTCTGCTTTATGCTTTTGTGACTTTTGTTGATGTCACCTCGACTGGCCATTTGCACACAGCTCGGATCAGCCAGCGCACGCACTTTGGCATTTCTCTGCGTCATTAGCATTTTGGTGGCATTTTACACATTCATCCCCTTATTGCAGTTTTCCTGGCTTCCTCTAACCCCTCGTGGGCAACAGTGAAGTTATGAAACGCAAACTGCTTTTTGATCGAAGTGTGTGTCTTTGCATGTCACCAGTCTAGAAATAATCGCTTCTCTCTTCTCTTTTTCCATCTTTCTAATGATGTGGTCCGTTCATCGCCGTGGGCAACCGCATCCACAGTGGTCTGATGTTGACAATCGGCGCACGCAGGCGGACATAGATCAGGAAGCGTGACGGCCAATTAATGAGAGGGGCGGGGCTAGCAGACAGGAAGAAGGAGACAACTTTTTGCACGACTTTTGGCTAATTAACAGCTCCTTTTTGACATTTACAACAAAATTTAGTGAAACATTTCTTCTCACTAATTGGTATTGGGCAAATGATGTGCCAGGAACTGTATGTTAGGATTTGGATAGTTCATATTCAGACACCGGTACAAATGGTTGAAATAGCACCTTGTTTAGTTGTAAACAACAAGTTTAACAGACCATTAGGTGCTACAGACTGTGCATTTGTCCAAGCATTTTGTAATGAGAATTTCCCAGTTGCCTTAACATGTAAAATAGATTTTTTTTATTCCAGCCTGGTGCCTCGCTGTTTAAAAAGGGAGAAATGATGAAGCTTCCTGTACAGACATTTAGTAAATAGATAATTCTTCCTTCCTACTCACACACCATCTGTAATGCATAAATCTAATAACAGGAAAGGTCAGGTACACTGTGGCCAAACATTACTCTCAGTTAAATAAGGTTGCTATTGTTTTATCATTGTTGTTTTTGTACTTTTTGTTTATTATTGTTGGGAAGTGATGCACCGATCCGATATTGGAATTGGATAACTGCTTAAGTGAAGACATACAGCTTTATTATAATTCAAAGAAGGCACTGCTCCGATACTGGTTACATTAAAAAATTATTATTGAAATGATGCAGTATTTTTTTTTTTCCTATTAGGTCAACGATTTTGTGTAAAGTTGTGCACAATATGCAGAAATTGAATTTTTAGTCATATATTGGAGAAAATAATCAAATTCTGTATCACATACTAGCACAAAGGCATACAGGAAGCACTTATTTCCAATCAATATGTTTGTTTTTTATTGGTTAATCTCTTGTCAAAAGTCCTCAAAGCGGCACCAGTAAATATGTTTTCTGTAAGTCAAAGGTCCTTCCACTACACTATATTGAGTGAAAGTTGAATTCAAAGCTTAAATGCATTAGTTGTAGGGTCATTTGAATGTCAGTTCATGAGTGTATCATACAGGTGAGTGGGTGTGAGGCAAAGGCGTGCAGCAGTTACCTAGAAACAGACATAGTAGATGTGACAGGACTGGCCTTTACCCAGCTCTGTGTGATGGAGCATTTTACGTGGCCCTCAGGCACTTTGCACTTCCTTGTGTGTGGAGTTTTGGAGTTTAAAATGTTCACAATTCAGGACAACACAAATTAGGACAGCACAGTCTCAGAAGAAAACGTAGATATCCAACAAATGTCAAAAACGCACATGCGTACATGTTTTCCCGCCTTTTTATGTCAATATGTTATAAACAGCCAAAACGTAAAATAACCACAAATTTGATTGATGTCTTATGGTGACGTTATCTTTGGGTTTAACAGGTAAGTTTAGGCTCCACGTTACTAAAATGAGTAAGTTTAGGGCTGAGGCTTGGGATTGGTTAATATTTACCCCTTAAACCAAAAGAAAATGTCACATGTGCCTTCAACTAAAATTTGTGGTTACTTTAAATTTTGTACTTATTCATGTAAAAACACTGTTGTATACAATATCTTCAGAGACTGGGCTGGATTAAGACAGTAAGAAAATGTAATATACTGTATAATGTATTCCAAGTTTTTGATCTGGTAAAGTTTTCATTTAATTATCCAATGATTATATTCAGATGTTTGTTTGTTTTTTAGTTTATATTAATTTCATTTCATTCAAGAACAGGAGTAGGATTAGTATGGTCTTACCCCATTCTGCTCACACAGAAAATAATATAACCACAGAGGTTCACATACACAACATTTTTTGTCAATTTTTTGCTCACATTTGTACTTAAATTAAATAATACTGAAGCTATTTTAAATTTATTGTCAAGAGAATTCCAGTGTTTTACGCCAGCGATGGAATGTTTGAGTGTTGTTCTTACATAAATCTCATTTCCTTCTGCTATACTCTCATTATTATTTACAACAAGAATTTGCCATGTTTAGCTTTGTACATAATTCATCATGTTGTAATGTTGATATTAAAATGTATTTATTCTTATTATTTTTAGTTGGTGCAGCTTGCGTTTAATTGGACTCCATTGCCCAAATTTTACAGTAGCACTCTACAAGGACTTTAAAACTACAATGTCTCTGAGATTTATATGAATGCAAGAGGGTTAACTTAAATAAGTCAGCGATATTAGACAGTTTCTAGTTTTTACATGAAAGCCTATGTTGTGGAAACCAAAAATGTAAATACAAAGCTAGATATTTCTTCAGTATATTTCGCTCAGCATTATACAAACAATCAATGCTTTCCGTAAAAGAGACTTGAAAGAAGGAGATGCAATCAATTTGGATGGTGCCAAGCTGTAGTTTGGCACACACCTTTGTGCATTATGCAAACACAAAGATGCAAATGCAGACTGCTCATCTGTGACAAATGTTGTGCCTGTGGCCCCTCTCCTGCTCCACACAGAGATGATGAAGATTTGATGATAACTACAGTAAGAGTGCTTTGAAGTGCACCATTTACAGCCTATTTACTTTAGAAGCTTTGCTCTATGAGAAATTGAAGTGAAGGCAAATTTAACTCCATTTTAACTTCATTTTTCATACATTGACTGGACTTCATTGTATACAATTCTGCACCAAGTCAATCCAAGTTATCTGTCTCCAAGTTCTAAGTTTCTAAGAATTTTCAGAAAATTCCCAAATCCGCTGTGTTCCAGTGTTTGTATAAAATATAAAAAAAATGTTTAGTTTGGAATTTCCAGGCTAAAATTTCAAGCTTTTGCATAGTGTGTTGTTTTTCAAAAGAACGACCCTGGTTAAAACATTTTTGAATATATTAACATTCAGTTCACAAAGTTACAGACATTTACGCCTTTAGTCAAACTTTAGAGAATTTCATCAAATATTTTTATGTACATAGACAGTTTATTGGATTAAAGCCAGACATTTGGAATACTATTATTGTATTTTTTGCTCTTGCTTAGTACAGGAATTTGCATATGATATCCTTGATAGACAAATTCCAGCTAGTAACTATGCCTTACAGATCCTAATTATATTTCCTGCTCCTCTCAGTTACTCACTGAGATTTATTTCAATGTGCTTCTTGTAAATTTAGTGGTTCTGCTGCAGGAGTCGGGATTTCCTTTGGGATCACTGAAGTCACTATTTAATCTAACTTTCAACACAATTCCCTATTCACTCACTGGTAGAAAAGATTTGATTTTTTCTTCTCGGAGTCATGCTGAACATTGACTTTGCACCTCTCACCTGCAGACAAAAGAGTCCAAAGTCAGCTGCTTTGAAAAACGAAACCACAGGCGCTGGTTTACCTTTACTGAAAAAATTGGTGGAACAGAATAAGAAGAGAAAAACTTTTTTTTTTTCCTTTTTTTGCACCAACTTCAATGATGCAGAAAGGATTCTTTGATTTGTGGTTTTAAATCTGAATTTTAACAAATCAACCTGTTGCTAATTTGCCACCCCCATACCTTTCCCTCTAAAATTCACAAATGTTATAGAAGCTAAGTTATCTTGTAAAATGTGATATACAGTAGTTATAGTATACTAGCTACTCTGACTTTTTCTAGCTTACATGGAACATGATTTTGATGTCACAACTTTCGTTGAAATTGCCACAAGGTTGTGCACATGTAGACTAGACAAATCTACAAGACTGTTTAGTCTCATAGACACGAAACTTACCTTGAAGAATGTTGAAGTGGGAATGACTGCTGAGCATCTTAAAAAAGTTGACTGCAACAACACCAACAACTTTGATACATAATACATTTTTATTTCTGTTCAGTTTTTGCTTGACATTTAATTTCTATTCTGCTTCAGTACATTAATAATGGGACAAGATCTTGCAAGATACGTTTGTGACAAGATTGCACACATAACAGGAGTGTTACACAAAAAGTTTTCTTTTTGTCAGACTGGAGCGTTTCTTTACCTGCTTTACATGTTTCAGCTACTTTCTGTTGTCTTCCTCAGTTGGTATGGTGTTGTGTCTTGTATGCTGTAAATCAGGTAAAGAAACGCTCCTGTCTGATTGACAAAAAGAAAACACTTTAACAAAAACTTAAGTGTCTTAAATCTCTTCTCAAGGATGTGTTACACATTTTGAGAAGCTGTAGTTTCAAAAAGTAGTATTTAAAATTACCCCAAAAACATTATTAATATTATACATTTGAAACTTAAAACTTCTTGTGGAACCAATGTTGTGTCATGTCTCGTCTTGTGAAAACTGTGCCTATAAATTGCAATTTTTATTTTGGCTGCGGGAGTCAGTTACTACACTTGCCAATTGTCTGCTCAGTGGTTAAGAAATGGTTCCAAACTAACTTTTTGCACTGAAAGAGACAATAATTACCTATGACTGTTCAGACTGCTAACACATCATCATAATAGACCTGTTTGATGGTGCAATTTCTGATTAAGCTGTCTTGGCAGCCGTAGCCTTCGACCACAAGCGGCATGTTTCTTTGAACGTCTGTATTTCAAAGCCAATTAGCACCTTTACACACAAGTGAACTAAGCCGGCCTAGCACCATTAGCTACACTGCACGCACACGGAGCTGTACCTGAGTGCTGCTGCTGCTGGCGTTCATTTAGCTGAACGGACCGCACTGAAAGGAATAATGAGCCTTTGATGACTTCGCTTCAACAGTTTTGCTCCGGTGTGACATCATCCATGACCTTAATGTTTCCCCTTCGCCCCATTGGAGAAGTGTACATGGCGACTGGGAGATAGTGCCACACCCTTGTTAGAAGCGATGCTAACCCCGTAAGCTACATCTACATTCACAAATACATTTCAAACTAGCAACACTCAACAGTGCGGAAGTGCATAGAAACAATGTTCACGATCAACACTCTGTTTTGTGTGGGTAATCAGATTGTTTCTGTTTGCACCCGAAACTCTGATCAGTTTACCCTAAAATTTCCAAAAGCCACCAACAGCAAAAAAAAAAAAAAAAAAGAGTAGATTTTGCACTTTGTTTTACTTTAAGTAGAAATGTATGCCGTATATAAAGTAACACCAGTTAGAATTTCATGTTTCTACACTGATGTAGATGTAGAAACAGACCTACTTGATGCTTGATCCTGTCAAATCCCAGAAGCGAAGCAAGACGATGCCTGATTAGTACTTGGATGGGAGACAGCGGGAACACCAGGTGCCACCGTGGAACGACTAAAGTGAATTGTCACCGTGTCCTTTTTGTACGACACTTAACCCACCTTGTGTCTGTGTACATTGGGTGAGTGCTTCCTTCATGCATAGTGGAAATTGGATGGCATTCCCTTGACACTTTCCTAAGCAACTAACCTCTAGTCGCCCAAAAAACGTGTCCCACATGCAAGTCAAAGAACTGATTAGGTACAAACAGGAACCCGAGCCCACTCATAAAATTGGAGATTTAGAGGTTTAGCCTGAAAGTTGTTTGAGAACACTGAATAAGCCCATTACTGATGAGCACTACATGCTTGCATAAGTGTGCCACTGTGTCTCAAGTACCTGAAGGTATCTCGTCTGCTCACACGTCGCATATTTGAACAATTTATACACTTGGAAGTTAAACAATGTGTCTTGACAGGAAAAAAAGATTACATCAGTTCATTAAAGTTTTGCTTTCTGCACTGCTGCAGCTGGCTGTGCTGGGTTGAGTGATTTGGGGGAACAAATTTAGATTTTATTTACAATATGTTTTTGATCATCTCTGCCATTTACCACAGAAAACAATTATTTTTTTCTATGAATGGCTGGCTTCTGCTCCAAACCACATTTTTTACTGACATTTAAATAATTGACCTTTTGACAGGAGCGTATTGGGATCTTTCCAACTTTTGAATAACTGATCATTACCATCATTACCTTTTAAAATAAATTATGTGTTTTAGATTATTTGATATCTTCTGCGACTTTAAGCTTTTTGTGCCAAATTATTATTATCATTACTTTTACCACATTCTACTCTCCAGAACTTGCTTCATCTGCAGGCAACACTGACTCAAATCTCAGAGAAAGATTTTCACAGCCAAAATTGCACAAGACTAAAGCTATGATGTTAAAGCCTTATTCACTGAGACTGGAGCGGGATCATAGGGGGTGGGGACCGACCTTGAGTGAAGCGTGATGACTCGCGTTGACACTGTGAACTGGGGCTGTTACCCTGCTCACATTACCACCCGTCTCCTCTAATGGACATCCTTTCACTGGCCCGCTACCGTCACTGTCAGCTCTGACCTCTGCGTGGCCACCCCAATCCGCAGCCCGCGGACGCACTCAAGCACAAACACTCAGTCGCGCTACATTTGCATCTCTCAAATGTGTAATAAAGACTAGTCTATAAATCTATAATGCATGATTAGATGACAGCCAGCAGCTCAAAAGTGTAGAGGAGGAGAATATTTCACACCCGCACCACACCTTTTGCACTTCTGAGAGAGAATAATGAGTACAATATTGATTCCGTTGCTGCTGCAGAGAGAGAATTTCAGATTTTTCTTCTTCTTTTCAGATGTTGAATACATTAATCATAACTAATGGGCAAATTGTGTCGTAGTAGAGGTTTTGTGTACATTTTCTTTGCAATATTTCCTTATGGTGTGAAGTAGTTTTGGTAGCAACCCTTTTCTCACTTAATCAAGAACTCTCTTCTAGTATTTTAGCTGTTAATTTGTTCTTGATTCTAGCAAAACTTTTTTTTTTCATTTACAAAATGTATTACTCTTTCAAAAATGTTCCCTTAAAAGTAAATTGTCTTTATTCATATAGTGCTTTCTCGTCGCACTAAAAACCTTAAAAGTGCTTTTCCACTCACCCATTGTACGCAGACACTAAGGCCAGAGCCCTGTACTACGAAGCTAGATTTGGGGTTTAGCGAGGTAAGTTCTGGGTTAAACTCGGTCTGGCGGTCCTACGAAACTGGATCACGTCCTATCGGGGTAGATCTCTATGGCAACATGCTGCAAACTCATAACCTGCTCCGGACCAGGATAAGTTCCTGAATAAGTTAAAAAGACGAGGCGCTGGCCAATCAGAGACGAGAATTAAGCCGTTTGTAAAGAGGGGGAGAGAGAGAGATGAGAGAGGGCAGCGGAGAAATGAGGAAATGTGAAAGTTACAGCGTTTTCTTTTATATCAATGCGATGCGCACGGCACGTAACCTATTTATTAAGAGGAGGATGAGATCTTAACAGTGACTGAAGAATCCCGTTTAATCTGTGTGATGATTAATACATTCTTTCATTGTCAAGAAATAATTAACGACTGCACTTTGTGCACATTTGGCTGTGGATTTTTACGCATCACTTTGACTCAGATAAAGGACACAGCTCATTCAGACTAAACGGTCGATCTATTAAATGTTTCATGTCTGCACATTTGTGTTTTAGTCTGTTATATCGATGCAGGACATTTAAATGAACTCTGCAGCGTAACTTCTGTGTCTGTGATTGCTGATTAAGCTCAGACTTCATTTGAAGCTGCAGCGCGTTTCCTTCTTAGATTTTAATACTCGTATATTTCGCTTCATGATTGACGTTTCCTCACGTTTGAAGTCCGCAACTCGGGTGTTCTGATTGGTCAGTTTGCGTTAACCCCGCCTCTGCTCCGTGAACGCGCACGACTTCATTGAGAAAATCCAGGGTTAACAGATCCAGTTGTGAACTCGTTTCGTAGGACAGTTTATCGAGAGAGGCTCATATCTAGTCAACCCGTGTTAGAGAAACTTATCCAAGATAAGTTCAGCGACGTTCGTAGTACAGGCCTCAGGTGGGTGAAATGTCTTACCAAGGACACAACAACAATTTACTCTTGCCATCCTTCTGCGGCACCTGTTGTTCCAGTAGTCTCCCATCCAAGGACTGACCAGGCCCTGACGTCCTTAGCGTCTGACGTGATCAGGCTTTGATGATGTATTTTTTGTATAGTTCCTGTACTTCAGACCTAAGCACCTTCACTTTAGATTTCCAAGCACCAGAACCACTAAAAAGTGTAGTAAAGCCCACATGACATCTGTGTATTTCCTGCATCAAGAATTGAGTTAGTGCTCAAAAATGACACAGAGAACAATTAAATTAATCTTGCTGAAATGCTAATGTAGCAGAAATACTTAAAACAAGTTTGGGTGAGTTATGGATTTAAAGGGGCACTGTGTAACTTTCGGGAGGTGAAAAGTCATCTACACAATTCAGTAGAATTAGAAAGTTACAACTATACTTTGGGACTTTCTGAGGGGAGATGAATACATTTTTTGCCTTCATCTGAAAACAATCAGCTAAAGGAACTGGTTTTCTGCAGAAACAAATGTGTTTGAGACCTACTCAAAGCCAAATAATAGATTATTTTGTGGCCATGCAAGCCCACCCAAAATAAAAAGAAAAATTTTTATAACTTATTTAGTGTAACAAAGACATTTAAATGACAAAAATATGCATTTATTCAAGTTTGTTTTGGCCCAAATGTTGCGCAGTGCACCTTTAAATATAATGGACAAGATTTGAGAGAGCTACCTATGACATCACAGATCAGGGGCATTCAAAGTGGTGTTTTGGGGGATACAAAAAATATTTCACAAACAAAAGTTCAGCAGTGTTTTTGATAAGGAAGCATTTTTAGAATAGGATCAAAAACTCAAAAAGTTCATTTTGCATAATATGCGTCCTTTAACCTGATGGCAGAACTAGACTAAGAACATTAGCTGCTACAATAGGAAGTGCCTCCTGCATAAAATGTAACAAGTGTGCAACTAGATTTGCACAGGTTGTAAGAAAATTGCATAGTGTCTTTTTTTGTGCTACGAGCAACTTCACTTTTGGAATGGTTTTGTTTTGTAAAGAGAAGTGAGTAAGCCTGCAGTCACATTGGCAAAGAGGATAAAGAAGTAGAAGATTGATGGAGGCAGAATGTGGAAGAAAGAACAGGGTTGTGCATACAGCTGCTGCAGAGCGCTCACCTAATGGGCAGCCGGGGATGTGTGCGAGTCTGCAGAGAAAGAGACAGAGGCTTGGGGAGCTGTGGAGGAACAGTGAAAAATGGTTCTCTGTCAGGTGAGCTGTGCACCCACAACTGGCTCTAAGTGTTTTGGCCCGACCACAGAGAATAGGTGTATGTGTTAGAATATTCACCATCCTTTATCCCCAAGCGCAGTGGCAAAAGCAGAGACATATCGTTATTAGTGAATCCGAGCATCTCACATGTAAAACAGTGTGCACCTGGAACAGTATTACATGGTTCAGCGAGAATTACCGAAGCACAAATGCACACTTTGACTTTATACTAAGCAGTGGTTTTGTTTGGAAATTGTTTTTTTTTTAGCAAATAAATTATGTTTTTACAGCAACATAATTACTGGAAGTTTGTCAAATCCCTTGTGAGATTATGTTGCCTATCCAAATGGCTGGTTGAAGACCCAAAAGTTTCAAAGATATTTTGTTACTGCAAATTTGAAGGATGACGTGAAACATTATACACAAAACAATGACAAATATTGTTCTATTCTTTTGCTTCTGGAGTCACCTTAGCCTATTTGTATGAGCAGAGCAGTTATGTCCTTGGGCAAGAAAATTCTCCAACCTCCCTGTGGACATGAATATGGGACTGGTGGATTTCTGTCAATTTGACCCAAGAAAACTTGCAGAATATATTTTGTTTAGAAAAAGCATGATATGTTTTCATTACAGGCTTAGCCAACAGCATAATATTGCAATAAATCATTTCCTTCTTCTTTTTATAGTCAAATGTATTATTTACCAGATTGTGGAACCAACCAAGCAAATATGAAAAATGCGAATTTGCCCTTTCTGTGAACCCAGGCTAATG
This sequence comes from Mugilogobius chulae, assembly GCA_038363315.1. Classification (NCBI taxonomy): domain Eukaryota; kingdom Metazoa; phylum Chordata; class Actinopteri; order Gobiiformes; family Gobiidae; genus Mugilogobius; species Mugilogobius chulae. The sequence continues at coordinate 6,288,855 of CM076408.1, forward strand.
CAATCCTCTAAGCAAGCATGAAGTGTATTGATGGCAACATGGTTAGTTTACTTCTCCCTGGGATTCTTCCCTTAGTGCTCCTTCTGGTTTATGCATATGTTTAGTGAGGTTAGAACATCACTCTCTCTATAATGTTAGTGGTGACTTTTGGAACAACCAAACATGTTTACATGCAAGTGAATTTAAATATTTATAACAACTGCAATACCATGCAAAAACTGTTTTTCTATGTATTGAAACGTGGATATCTATGCTGATTTTTGGCCATTATCAGATTTGGAAAAATAAGGTTGTGCCGGCTCCCATGATGTAATTTTTTTTTTTTTATAAGACACATTAATGTTGCATTGCCATTTCTTTCTTGTTTTTAAATAAGTTCTAATATTGTTTACTTTTACTTCGGGTGACCGGAAGTTGCGCCGTTGTCACTTCCTGCAGAAGCCGAGAGAAAAAGTTGATGCTGTCTGCTGTGTCTTCTGTGTGTCCTGGGCCAGCACAGCCTGTATGTGGTATTGTGTTAGCTGAATTACACTCACAACTTTCTGTTTATTTGCAGTTTTTAGCACATCTTCACACTTGCATACGCTGGAGGAATAAACCCAGTAAAAATGTAGTGTTTTTTGTGAGTTATCTGCCTGCCTAGAGCATCTATATGCTTCAAGGGCAGAATAAAAGTTTTTTAGTGTGTTTCTGTCTTGTTTAAACATGTTATTGTCTTTTTTAAGCCAAAATATTTCCCAATGATAAAAGATCTTATCGGCAAGTTAGCTTTAAGCTCAAATTAACAGTAAACTATAAGACATTTCTTTAAATAAATAATCTGGTCAAAACTACTCAAATTAAGAATGAATGTTCTAAATTCACGTCAGTTTAATCAATACTAGAGTTTGCAGTGTAATCTTGAAAGTGTCTCATGCATTAAACAAAAAGAAATCTCACCTCAAAAATGTCACCTATACAAAAGATTATTTATTGGTGAATAATGTGAACAATGTGCAAAGAAAAATGTGTAAACATAATAGGCCTATACAAAAAAGCAATTTAAAATGTTTTGAATTAAAATTATTTTGACCAGCCAATTCAACAAGACAAGCAGTGAAGCAGTGTATTTTAGAAGGAAATAAAAAAGGTATGTTGTACCTTCAGTGTTATATGGAATAGTAGCTAGTAGTCATTTATGCGTGTCTTTTTTCTGTCTGTTACCATGAAAGCCTAACGTCTTGTCATCTCCTTGGCAGTATCCCTGAGCCTCAGCGGGGTGCACTGGCGCTCACACAGTATATTGGGGTTATTAGAAGGACTCCATATAGCCAAGATCCTCGCTCTCTGTCCTATATTCCAGCATGTTCATTCCAACTATTTCTAATATTGCATGCAGTGCCCATTAAATTCCCCTCTCATTTAAGCGAATGGAAATCCCCTATAGCGTGCTTGCAAAACCCAAGTCAATGTAGTGTTAATGGCATATAATTGGAAATGGCTGGCGGTGTAAAGAAGTCGCTTGGGCTGTCTAAACCTAATCCCATAGAAATCCTTAAGAACTTATTAAGAATCTTTGTGTCGGACAGTGGTCGGCAAATGGAACTAAGCCTCAAACTTTTGGGTTGCTGAGTTAAATATAGTTTTGTTACAATGAAGAGAAAGAATTAGACCAAGGGAGTGACCAGCGGGGAAAATGCGGCGATTGCCTTTCAAGCTTTGTGAAATGAAATGGCTCAGATTTACTTTGAAATTCTAAACGCTGCAATTATTGACTGGTTGTGGCTAATCAATTATAAACCATCATAATCATAATTGTATTTTGATGCAAACATGCAAAATACTGTTTACAACAAAGATAGTCACAATAGGCCTTTTCCCACTGTAGGAACTTTTTTTTTTGCAATCCCTAGTACTTTTTTGATTCCAGTCCCCATTTTAGGCACCTTCACACAGAGCAGAAACTATGGACTGGAACCTTTTGGTGACACAAGCTTTGATTTTCCTAACACCACTTAATCACTTATTTAAATGTTCCAGATGCAGATGCTAATGCTAAAGCCAGTTAGAACCACTTTCAGAAACTCTTGCTGTGTGAACACAATCATGGGGACAGGGTGGTTCCTCCAACAAACAGGGACTGGAGGAATGTTGAGAAATATTACACTATCAATATTACACTAAAACATTCATTATGTAGAAGTCTTCAGTCATCACAGTTCAACCTTTATCTGATAAATTTAGAATCTCAGTGTTCAACGGAAATAACCAAAATAGTCTGACTAGTTGACCAATAAAACCATCTATAGTTTAATATATATTCCCTATTTTAGGCCTATTCTTTTGATTTAAAACAGCCTAAACATAGCATGTTTTGAAAATCTCAATGCTTTTCTAAATTATGTTAAAATCTTGCCCTGTCTTATTCTAGTGATCCTAATCTCATCTAACTCATCTTGTGGAAAATTTGTCTCATTCCATCATATAGTTTAAGTATTTTATGGACTGTGGGTCATTTTTGTCAACCCAATCATTTATTTTACAGTCTTGTTTAGAAATGACCATAACTAATAGATCAAATATCTCTCCTGCTGAGTATTTTACATCGATGGACAATCATCGAATCAGTAAGAATGTATTGATAGGTCTCTTTTTTGCAAACATGCCACATCAATTTAATGACTCTCATTATTTTTAAATGCTTTTTTCTTCCTGTCACACAAACAAACACACATTGAGCTAACAAGTACCTACCCAATTTTTCTCTGCAGTGGACGGCCTTCTTTCCGCTGTCCCTTGACCTGCTCTGAACTGGCTGTTCCGCTCATCCCGGGGGGAATTCTAGACTCTAATTAATGCCCCTACTGCAGTGGCTTGTTAGGCCTGGACATTGGAGAGGCGGGCGGGTTGAGAGTCAGTAAAAAGCCTATCGAACATTGATTGTATTTGCATAAACAGCTGCAGTGGAGTAGAGAGCCCAATGTGACCCCACTTGCTTGCATTGCATTCTTGAGACATGCCTTAGCAAGACGTTATAAACAGAAAAATAGAGGAAGAAAATAATTAGAGATCAGAGAATGTGCAAAATCTTTTGCATTGCGACATGACAGTGTGTTAAGTCTTTTGTCACAATATATGAATATGAGTGTTAAGTACTTTAGGACAAGTTTCATTAACAGAAATTATAAATGTAAGGATTTTACCATGCAGTCCTGGTCAAAATGTTATCTTTGCTTATTAAAGGACATATAATACGATATGTTTTCATCAAATGTTCACGCATCTTCAAAAATAACCAGTAGTTAGAGTTTCATTGATATAGTTTAGCGCACTTTTTAGTCTATTTTTTAAGGGATGCACTGATCCGATACAAGGATCGTATATCGGTGCCGATCCAGGAAATTTTGCTGGATTGGGTATCAGTCCCATGATATCGGTTTATTTATTGGCTGGTGTTGATCCAGAGCGTCTCATAATATTGGACATTTTATTCAAATTAAGTTGTTAAGTTGTGGCTTGCACTATTAATAACAATCACATAACACTACATGATAAATTGTTTTTTGTTTTGATAAGAAAGAAAATCAATTTCAGTCCTTACACTGGATCCCTAATTTTTTTTTGTCTCCAATTTAAAGTATCAAGTTCCACCTTCTGACTTGATTAGGGGTAAAGCAGGAAGTGAACAAATCCAGACACTTTCATTAGAATTGTTAATTGCTTAAATGGGAAACTACAACAACATTTTTTTTTTTTGTTTTTTTTTTTGTTTGTTTTTTTCAAAAACTATTCAAGCTGTTTCACTTTTCTGTATAGCTTTCTGATTATCTCAACAAAATATAAAACTAAAATAGTCCCAAAAACTGGTAATGCAATGCCATGTAGAGCAAATTGGGTAATTTAAGGCTTCAAAAAAGCTATGAGTCATTCATTATAAAACTGTGAAAAGGAAACAATTTGAATGAAACAAACACTATGTTTTTAATGGTGTAGCAATAAATGCGTATAATATAGGACCTTTAAAATAGTATTAGTAGCGTGACTTGTCTTCTGAATATTGTTTATTCATTTCATGGTGTGTATCAAAAGCATACATTTTTGAGTTTGTAAAAAGTAATATTAGGCGCATCATATGAATCAGTTGATAATGGTGAACGCTGTAAGTAATCATGCAATGAACCAATGCCTTGTCCATTTAGACATAGATCTTCATTCAGACATTTACATAAAGTGCTTTCATTGATTCATTAATTTTTTTTCCCATCAGGAGTTGTGGGTGACTGTACCAATGACTTTCTTCTTCATAAAGCGCTTCCAGTGAAATCAAGTTGTCAGTCTTGCAAGTGTAACCTAGCCTTTTTAAATGGATACGCAGTGAAAAGTCTGCATATGGTAAAGCTTTATTCCATTTTGCCTGGAATATGTTAATCTGACAGCTCGCTAATCACACTTCACAGTTCACATCGGCTGACAACAGTTGGCAAACAGATTAAAACTAGATTTATTTGCTACATCTGTTGTTTCATTCCATTTTTGTCTTTTTACTTATGACATTAGGCAGTGAAAATGCCACTGTGAACAAACACTTTATTTTCATGTCAAGAAGTTTCAAGTGTTAATTGCTTTTACGACAAATTCATTGAGTTTATCTTATTTTGTCATTCTTGTTCAGTTGTGGGTCAACTTTTGATGATTCTAAAACTTGTAATTAATAGTCACACCTCTGATAATGTGCATGAAATTCACACATGATGGCATTTTTTCTAAGCTGTTTTTGTGAAGGCATACACTACAGTTTGTGAACCATTGCAGATCACTTACGCCAATAGGTTGCATTCACATTCTGTGAATGTGATGATGTCATAAGGTCAGATGGTGAGCAAGAGCCAGATGTTATTACAGAACAGAAAACTACATTTAAACAATACCTCCATCATGTTGTGATGTCACATAAACAAAACCTATTGACTCTTAAAAAAGCTTGAGTTTCACACATTTTTTGAATGTTACTGTCCCAATATTTAGTGGTTTGTTCTAACTTCCTCTGAATCACAATGTTTCAATGATTAACTATATATAAACCAGTCCATTACCCTCTGCTTTTTAATGTTAACAAGTGTATGCTGGGGGCCCGGGGGCCCCCAGCATATTTTTGGAAATAAGTATTACTCTTCACACTGCAAACTGTTATTATCTAGTCTAAGTTAAAACTACTAGAATTCAAAACAATCATCCTAATTTGAGTTCTTTTAGCCAGATTAGAATAAATTTGCTAATATTTGGCAGCAATTTTCGCATTTTTCCCACACATTTTTGACTGTTTATAAGATTTTTTATTTTGAATCAAATTTGCAAATTTATTTAAAACAAGACAGAAACACCCTGAAACAAATAAACTAAAACCATCTTAACTAAAAAAAATATATAATGTAAATAAATTAAAATCCAGATTTCTAGAATTCAATTTTTTTGCAATGTAGGTATATTTGTTTGCTTGTCTTGGAAATGAACACAAGTAATATAAGTATCCTATTTTTTATTCAAAATGTGCTTACAAGAGTCACAAATTCATATGTCAATAATTGTGGTCTGGCCCTTTTTTCTCTTGTCTACATTCAAATATGGCCCTCGGAGAAAAATAATTGCCCACCCCTGCAATAGCAGATGCAGTAGACTAAATCTGTAGTGATAGTTCATGAGGAATATTGTTGTTAGACAGTGATATTGGAATTGTCCAGTATGATGGCAATAATGGGCTATATTTAGCAAAGCCAAAGTGCTAAGTTGTTGTTATCCTGGCGTCATGATACATAAACATTACCCTACTGTATGGCTAATTCGCCTATGTTGCCAGATTGAAGCGTCTGATCCAACACTACTTCCTGTTAGTGTGTATTTAGCGTGGCGGCGCAGATCGGTGTCCATGCTGAGGGCTTTGTCACAGCTGACCTATATTAGATGAAAGCAGCTGGATCAGGGGCCTGCAGGGACAGCCAAAGAGTTGTGTTCTAATTATCTCTGCAGTGGGCTAGCAACACGTCACCGCTAACACACACTAGCATACACAGGCGCGCGGAAGCTAGCGTGCACGTGAACACTCCGGAAAATCAATAGGAGCCTGTAGAGCATCTGCCAGCCGGTGCTTGATGGACGACAGGCGCAGGTCCTCGGTGGAAGGTTGGCGTGCGGACTTGGGCTAATGTCACACGATGCATATTAAACACTGTGGAGCAGGCTTGGACAAGGACCTTCAGGAGGAGTGGCGAATATCAACGTGATGCTGTGTTGTTGGCGACATAACAGTTTAAGATCAGTATCCACAAAACTCATTTTTTGATAACATGTTTGGTTTTAGTGGAAAACTCACATTCATATCAAGAAACTTTGTTTGCTAGCAGAAACATTGTGCTAGCCTGTAATGCTAGCATCATTTTTTAAAGTTTTAAAGACAAATATTTTTAAAGTCTTAAAAATGTTTGTGGTGTCACCTAGGTCTTATTCACTCGTGTTTAAACAACTGTTTTGCACTGGAACCCAATTCAAACAGATTTTTCTTGAATTGGCCCTAATAACCTTTACTGTAACTTAAGGAAGTCAAAAGAATTAATGTGTGACAGACTTTTTCTTTTGGTTCCAGGTTCAAATAAACAGCTTCCAAAAGTTACATTTACATTTTAGATTTTGATTATGTCTAAAGGCAAATTCGTGAGCCGAGACCGTTTTTTCTATTAATAGCATTGTACTGCCGTGTTCTTACTGCTCTGAAGAAGTAAATAAAACTAGAACTGAGTCCATAGAGACATTCAATCTTTTTTACAAGTGCTGGGCTTATAGTAGAGTTATCAAATGTACCAAAAATAGATACTAATACAGTAAAACACTAGTATCAAAAATAGATACTCATTTGAGAAGGTATTCATAAAAAAGCCAATTTAACAGGGTACAGTTTGACTTTGCCTGAATAGTTTTAGAACAATCTTGAGTTTTATCGCAATTATCTACTATAACACCTCTGAGTTTAACAAAGATCGCACAGTTACTTTGTGCTAAAGATTTCAGTCTTGTTTTGACTCAAAGAATAGTATTTATTTTGTGATATTGAAAATAGTACTGAGGAAATAGAGTAGATTCCTTATTGAAATTGAGTTGGATATTTCTGCCTTGAGATGGATATTTCTGAACATGATTTAGTTATGTTAGTTGGAGAAATGTTGAGAAAAAAAGTGTTCTGTTTCAATAGAAAAACAGCATGAACATTTGTTGTAGGCTATAGAACATCTAGTTATTGTACTTTGGCGAATCATAGCATCCATGAAGTAAGCTTGATGTGGTTGCCATGGCGCCTCAAACCTACATTCACATAGATTTCACATTGCTCAAAGGAGGCACAGAGAATGAACACTAAAAAGCTATACAACATAGGATGATCAGTGTTAGTGTGGAGCAGTAATGATGTTTGCACTTGATCTCTTTGCATTTTAGCACACACAAACCATTTTGTTAAGACTAGACGCTAAGTGATGCTCTAAGAGAATATTTAATACAGACACACACTCATTCAAGCTATTAGTCACTTCCTCATCTGGACCTTTTTTCTTTTGTGCTAACTCTGGGTTTATTTTGGTTTTGCTTTGAGGCATTTATTACATTATCAGAGGCTAATTCTGTATTTTTCATTTGCTTTCCTTTATCATTTTTGCAAGCTGTGTCATAAATATGAACTAGTTTTCCCAAGCCAACAGATTTTATGCAGTAGGGGTGCAGTCGACCAAGGAAATTCTTGCTCGACAAAAAACAGCCCTGCAGATCAAGTAATCATCTAGAACTTCAAAAATATTTTCATTTCTATAAGTTTATGATTTATTTCAGCAAAATGCACACAAAAGACTACAACAAACTAGTTTATGCAAAAACAAGTATTTACACAAACACTTAAAAAAAGGTCTCAAATAAGATAGTCAAAAGTGATTGAAATAATATTATTTGTAATTTGAGTATGTTTTAAAATAAGACAATTAATGCCAATAAGACAAGTGAGTTTTGTTATTTTGACAAAATAATCAAGCAGATTTAGACACTAATAATATAGAATAATTTCTTTGTGGATGAATGGCACATTCTTTTTGCAGATGGATTTCATAGCATGAATTCAACTATTCAAACAAGTTAATTTGGCTTTTGGAGAAGAGTTTTTCATAACTGGTGTAAAGGCATGTTGCCCCGATGCAGAGGTTGTGGAGTTCAAGGTTCTCTAACGTTTCTTGTCTTTGTGGCTTTCCTTCCGCAGAGTGACCGGGAGAGAATTTATTCAGACGGCTTTTCCTTCCTGAAAAAAACATGGAGCCCCATTTCCTGATGACACTGTGGTAAGTCCAGACTGTGTTTATGCATGGCCTCATGAGCGCTGGGAGTGTGTTGAAAAATGAAGATATGTCAAATATGAACAGTGTCTAACAGGTGAATAGTGTGAATGTTGAATGAATGAATAGTCATAGTCAAAAATACTACAAAGCAGCTGATTCAAAAGTGTGTGTTAAATATGATTTTGTGCATTCTCCAGTAAGTTTATGCATTGAGAATATTTTCTGCAATTTTACGGACATTTCAGATTTGTCAGATTTATGGGTTGACCGAAATTAGGCAAGGCAAGGCAAATTTATTTGTATAGCACAATTCATACTCAGAGCAACTCAAAGTGCTTTACAAAACAGGAAAAAATATTAGTTTGTAGTGCCCTGTGTGTTTGTTTATATTATTGATATCTGGTGAAAAGCTTTTCAAAGCTCATCTTAGTGAAGAATTTGGATGATCAGTATGCATTAGATGGGCTAAGTGCACAAAGCGAGTGGACTGCTGTAGAATATTTAAAATTCAAAATTTCTGAGAAAAAAAAATGGGTATAGTACCTTTAATTCTTGACTACAGTGTTGGACTGTATCATATGCTGATGAAGGATTGCCAAATGCTAACAACATAAACAAAGGAACTTCCTGGACAATAGAACAAAAGAATACATTATTGAGCCTAAACAGAACACTGCAAACTATATTTCACCCAAATAAATACAATATCAGCATACGTTAGCTACAATTACCAGAAAGAGAGCTGAAAAGAATAAAATAAATCAAACACAAAGGTCTAGTTGCAATTGATCAATGTTTACATATACCGTACCACCACACAAGGCTTCTTCAAGTTTACAGTTGCTGCCAGTTCTTGTTACCTGCCTTGAAGAATATTTCTTCTTCTTTTCTTGCCCGTCCTTGAAATGCATCCCCCGGAGGAGTGCATCAGAGTTCCCAGTGGAACCTCTCCTGGATTAAGCCGTGTCACTGAAGCGACGCTAAGGAAGTGAGGATCAGAAGCATGCCACTCACGCTGTTTCTCTAGTGTTCTACGTTTGATCCCTCATGTGGAGTAGCCTAGTCCGTTTAAGCCTCGCTTCACAATCACCAACATGGAAAATATTGAGTTTTGATTAAACAGCACAGTCATGTTTGTAGGTTTATTTTCAGTGTCAAAGAACACCTCTTATAATTAGCAATTATTACAGAAAATGCTCTTATTTCCCACAGAATAAGGCTGCATTTTGTCACTTTTTGTCATCAGCTTTTTACCAAGTGAACCAACAATAACTGAAAGAGAACCTACTTATTATAAATGAGTCCCCGTAACATATGTTGATTCATTTTTGTAGGCATAAACTTAGCTTTGTCATGCTTATTTACAAGATTAAAATGATGATGTTGTGATGATTTAAGAAGTAGATCACTAGTATAACGTCAGACAGTAGTAAAGTAAAAATAGCCACTCATGTGCCGCCAGTCAGCGTATATCGCTATTTATAGCTGCTATGTCCTTTTTCTCACTCTCTCATTCTCTTTCGGTGCCTTCGACTAAACAATGGTGTTCAGCTAATGTCAATACCATTTCTGCAAAGCACTTCCTCTAATGACTCAAATGTCTAATGACTCAAATGTCTAATGACGTTTTGCCCCGTATGTGCCATTGTCTGTGTCAAGTTAGTTTCTTTTGCTTTGTTCACTCATTTCTATATGTTATAGAGCATGGTATTCACTTTCTTTTAGCATGTAGATTACAGAAAGTGAGTGGAGAATGAAAGATACAATTCATTGCTGTATGAATCTGATGTTTATGCTTTTTCAAATGAATGTGACAGTAATTTCATAACTTGTTCTTGTTACTTTTAGGATTGCTTAGAGATATTAGCATCTTCTAAGTCTAGCCAGGTCATTGCGATGGCAGATTTTAAACTGCTCCAAAATTTAAAAATGCACAAAAATAATAAGCCTTATCAAGGCCTTAAACATACTAAAAATATAACACCTACAGTTATAATTTAGTGTGAAACTGCAAAAGGCCTATGTCCCTGTTTCTGCTGTTTATGTTTATTGAATTATGAACATTTAGACTTGTAATGTCACCCTGATTCCACAGTGTAGTGAATTAGGATGTTTAACTGTTGCTAGACTGCTTGTGTGCAATGCAAACTCATTTTACTTACAGTTATCATCGGAAACTGATGGCAAAAGGCAATATGTTGTTTCGTATTTTGGCAAATAGATTTTTTCATATTGCATGCCATCAGTTTGATTGCAAGACCGTTTTAATAGAGTTTTTCTTTTTGTTTCCGCTAAGTTTCATCCCAGGTCATTTTTCTTCAAATTGCAAAAGCTTTCTAATGCCTTTATTTGCATCTTATTCTGATTATTAAGGTAACTTCCTGATGAAATTGTGCCTAGTTGATCAAACACTATCTAAGAGATGACTGAGAATGAATCAGGAAATATAGTACTTATTGGGAAATCTGAAAACTAACGTCTAAAATTGGTGTTTGTGCTGCCTTTAAAGCTTTTCCAGTTCAGAACTATTAACTGACTAGACTTCTGGGCTGTTTCACATCCGGTGGTCATTTATTGCTTTGTGTGTTCCCTGGAAAGACTTGCAGTGACAACCAATCTTCACAATGGCCCTTTCGACAACATCACTTTTGGCTCACTTTTTGAGTTCATGAAACGCAGAGTGCATGTGGGCCCGGGTCACAGCTGTCCACGTATTCTTTCCTCAGCCGTAACACTTCAAACAGCTTTCCTTTCTTTTCACAGTGAACTAGGAGCAGTAATAGGAAAACCTTAAAACCTTTCTGTGGTGTCTTTCAGATTTTGCACTACAAAGGACAGAAAGAGTATTCAAACATTTCTGACAAAGAAGAACTTGTTGGGATTCTTGTTATGTAGTTCAAGATGAATGCTTTGTCCATCTTGTCACCAAAGCTGTAGTCCACAATACTTGAAAAGGACGAAGTATTTAAATTAAGTTAGTTCTATTCCAGTTTTGACAAACCCTCTGACACTGCTTATAGTAACGCCCCAATGTCAAAGCTTAGTGTTGTAATCAGGGGCGGTTTGTGACTAAGGCGGTAGGCACGATGCCTATAAAAAGTGGAAAAAACGATTGAAGTGAGTAGTTAAAGTTGATCAAAACTGATTAAAACCTGATTAAACTGGCTTAAAACATCCTTGTCCAATCAGAAGAACTTTTTTTCATCTCATGTCAGTAAGAGCAGCACTGCTAGTGATCTAACTAATATTGGTCACTCAAAAAGCTCTTTTTAACAGGTACGACCACTGAGACTAAATTTAAACATCAGACAAGTTACAGCAAAGGGTGGGAGGGTTATTAGTTATATATATAAGGCCTGCTTATGCATTTTACTGGTTTAGATCTTGATTTTATAGTTTTATTGAAGTAAGTTGGCCACATACCACTTGATTGTACGTTAATGCCACCTAATGGTGTAAAATTATATTATATTGATTGACTTTAAAATATAATATAATTGTGGGCATTGGGCTTTGATAACTGTATTGATCATAGCACCCCCAAAGAAATTAGTCAGGAACTGGTTATCATTATTATGAGACAAGATATTGTGATTTAGCAATTATTCAATCACCGTGATTTCATTTTCTTTCATTCTCTTTGTCTAGCACGTCACTATTCCTTCAAGTTTGGGATCAATTTTAAGAAATGTGTAAATATGAAAATCTTGATGTAACAAAATCTGATATGATAAAACACTTAATTTCTATGCACTGAAATACATTTTGCTTCTAAAATGACCATATTTAGAGAAGAGCTGATTATTACTATCTTTATTTTTATTTTTTCTATAACTGTGGAAAACACTTTCATTGCCAATACCAGAACCAATATTTTACCCATCTGCAGTGTGCATTGTCCTTGCAATTATTGTTGTGACTTGAATAATCATAATTATTATTAATGATGACATACTTACCTGCTTTGACAATTCGTTTCATGTTAGGAATCTAGGTAGCTTTTTTCACTATTTAACTTTTCAAAAGGAAGGATCTCTTCATTCTTGTCTATCAATACCTTTTGTCTAGAATGTCCAATAGTGGAAATAAAACTATCTTAGGGGCAAAAATGACTGAGTGTAATTTTCCATGGAAAGCTTGTGCTCACTAAATACACAACTTAAACTAGCGACCTGGTCCAAAAAGTAGAATTTTGTGTATCAGCGCTTTCAGAAATGAAGCAAATGCATTCAAAAGTCAAATATCTGAGATCAGTGGCGAGACAATAAAAATATAAATGAACAATTCCAAGTAATGGCATCTACAATTCTTCATGATGCCAAACCCCACAACAGAAAGTTACATGTTTGACAATTGTTAGTTGTTAATTGGTAGTTGAAATACTGTACCTATCAAACTAGTGAACCGGACACATGCAAAGTAAGATGCTATTTTTATTACTGACATCAATATGACGAAATACTACTGCTGGGACAACTGAATACATGAAAGACATTGAAATACAAGTCTTGTGATGGTCTCTGAGGGAGAAATTAACCAACTTATTGACAGCGTTAGAAGCTCAGCAGTCAAATTACTTCTATAGCGATTGTCAATGTACTGTAAATGATCCTCTGTTGATGCCCAATATCTTTCAAAGCGCTGTCTTCATAATGTAAGTCCTCTGCAAACAGTGTGACGCTTGAAAAGACCGAGTTTCATTTCTTCCTGCATTTCTGATTTGTCGGCACCCCTGTCCAACTCGCCTAGAGTCTCTAATTCTCTGTCAGTGTCTGTCTTCTTCACTGCTGTTGATTTATGGATATCTTTTATCAATGCTGAAAGCGGGGCTCATCTGTTCTGAACTTCCACCGGTCTCATATCATCCGGTGAAGTGCGCGGATCGGGGAGAATTAGGCCTATGTGTGTGTGCGTGTTTGTGACGCAGAGTCAGAGCCAGCCAGTGGATCAGCCTTCATGTGATTTAATCAAAGCCATCCATCAAGTCGGGATAATTAGACAGCAGCATAGATCGTAAAACCCCAACCCATTGCTTTAAGCTATTTTCTCTTACTAGAACATGTCACAGTGAGACGGAAAGACTCCCTTATAGTGTTCACTTGGGTTAAACATGTTTGGATTTAGAGTATCAACACCAAAAAACGATTTAAGCCAGTAACAGTTAGTCTCCTTCAGCCAGGGTCAGCGGGTGATGGTCAATTAGACGTGTCAAACTAGCGCTGGCAGGCACAGCTCTGTACAAAGACTGCTAATGACCAAGACACTGGAGTCCATTACGCTAAATGTCGGCAAAAAGTCAAAATGATCTGTCAGGCATTCAGAGGGTTTCAGCATTTAAACTAAAATGACAGTCACAATTACATTGCCTTTGGTAAGGGAGGTTGTACGGTTCGTATTCTGCCTCGGGCGAGTAAAAAGGTTCTGGTGACAACACTGGTGCAAGATAATGGACTTAATATTGTAAATTAGTGAGTCCAGAACATTGGGTAAGATCTAAAAACAGATTGCTTAGACATAGCTGTTTTTTGTACTGGTAGAAATGGAAAATGTATGGACGCACTCTGGCTTTGTAGTTCTGATAATTTCTGTTCTGTATGTTGAATATTTGCTTATATGCTTTTACAATCATTTGCAAAAGTGTATCATCTAGAACAAGAGATATTAAATCCAGCTTTTTTTTTTTTCAAATAGGTTGTGTTCACGTTCTTGATTTCAATTATGTCATAAGGTCAGATGAAGGGCAAAAGCCAGTTTTTACTTTTAATAACCTTGTAGTTGGTCACAAAATCTATTAATTTCGCTTTGTAAAAATAAACTGAATTTAAAAATAAGCTGATTAAAATAACATTGGCCTGCAGAATGTGGTGATTCCATTTGAACAGAACCTATACCCATTATTTGATCATTTGGCTTGATATATCAGCTGATGCCAATATCAGCTGATACCAGTCGAGTCTGGGTGATTTGTTGACATTAAAAGCAAGAAATATACTTATAACATTACATAATATGAGAGTTTCAAAAGTGTGTTTTCTGAAGGTCGGAGGGTAGAGAACAGAACTCGGCTGAATTTTGATGAGGAAACATAATGCATGATTAAAAATGCAAACATGTAACCCTAAGCCTAAACAATTTCACTTGCTTCTATTAAATTTAACCTAAAATAGGTGCATTTTTGTACGTTTAATAATGTGTATGTTTGTAGTGTCGTTTGAGATTTGTCTTTAAAATATACTACAGTGGCCTCTTTGTTCTAAATGTTTTGAATTTGGCTCACTTACAAGATATTATAAGTTATTTAAGACATTGTGTTGGCTAAAGAACATACAGTACATATTATCTCCCATTCCCTAACTATGACAATGCCAGTTCTGATGATGATATACATTGCATGCAGAGATTAGCACTAATCCTGCCAACTTGAATCTTCGATTACATTAGCCCGTAATCACTTGCCTTTCCCTCTCTGAAGTACACTTTTAATGACGACTCCGGTTTACATTGATTTGATGAGGCTGTGTGGGCTGGGATCTGTTGACTCTCCTGAGATTTCAAAACAATGTAGACTAATGAATGTGTGCATATTCTAATGAAAACAAGCATGTCATGTACACTTATGGTGCAGTGGAAGTATTTTGTGTCATGATTACTCGTACTAAATGCAGCAGATCAAAATGAAATATGTTTGTAATTTAAGATGTGTGCTTTCTAAGAACTAGGGATGGTTAGGATTTGTCCTCTTAGGCCAAAAGAAAACACCAAATTTAGCCAGAAGGCCTCATTTGGGACAGGAATTAAATCAAGGATCTGGCTTCAGGGTGGTGAGCATGCCAGCAACTGCGTACATCCACCTGAAAATCTGATCCCTGCAGAGTATATATTACAATATATTTGTCCATGGACTTGGAATAGGAAATCTAAGAACTATCAAGGGTCACAGGTTTTACTCTCTTTATACGGTGGATTCTAGAATGGAAGCATTTGGGTTGTTGTTGTCATCGTCGATTAATAATTTCTTACTTACCAACTGCTAAAACATAACATTCGACGTTTTTATTATTAATAGTAATTATAATAATAACAACAACAACAAGAAAAAAAAAATTTTCAACTTATGTCTTGATCAAATGTGTTCATTGTAATTTTGGTGTGACAGCTTGTAAGACAAATTTCTTTTGGGACAAAATAAAATACCACTAATCTTGACAGAGATATTTTTAAGGTTTTCTTTCTCTTGTAAAAAAGACAGTTGTAATTGCTCACTGACAATTTTTGTGACAAGACTTCCTCCATCAATTAAATGATCATTGAGCTTATTACAAATGCCTTATTAGAAGAAAAAAAAACTGTAAAAGTTCAGAAGTTAAACATAAGGAACTTCCCAAATGCAATATTTTTAGTATACTTGACTATACCTCAAGGCACACTTGTGTTCATATGGGTTTCTGCTTTTTTTTGTTTTTTTTTTTGCATTGATATTGGTAATGAGAGTACAAGTTCACTTCTCTTCATGGAAAGTGTAGCTTAGGTAGTAGTGTTGTATTACATGCACATTGGATTTGTGTACATGTTATAGATGTACGTTTCTCACATCACTGAAGCGCCACGTCTCACCTCCTGCACTTCACACCATCTGAAGTGTGCCTCTCAAATCAGAACATCCTCATGTGTCATTATTAGCTTAGCTGAACTTGTTCTCACTGAATTTATTTGCACTCCTGCCTACAGCTTTATGAACCTGTGTATTTATACTATATCATTAGAATGAATCACAATCAATTTCTTGGTAATGTCATAGTATCTTCTAGAACCGTTGTGTGTCGTGAAATCACACCATTCTACAACAGTAATAAATACAGATGGGCTGCTTTTTTTTACAGTCTAGTTAATACTTTTTTTCTAGAATCTACTTAATAGAAATGTTCAGGCTCAGAGTTGTAACTTTAGATGTAAGAATTTGAGATGGTGGGCAAGTGTCTTTGTAACTCTGTATAGGATCAATGCAGACCTTTGACTCCTCGCCTCGACTCAGGGTTGTTGATTTTTCATTTTGCTGATTTGTAACAAGGCACATCACCTGAAAATGTCCCTGCCGGCACCTGTAGTTTCTTCTTCCATGAGTCAATGAGCGCTTGTACCTACTTGTTGGTGCTCATGTTAATAAAAATCACCTTTTAGACAATCTTATCTTGAAAAGTGATGCTAAGCTTTGTACGTTTTAGAATGTGTTGAAAAATCTACCTTATCATTATGTGTCTCATTAATATAAGATTATGATCACATTTTTTATGTGACTTCATTTGAGTTTTTCATAGAATTAACAGAAACACCCACAAAAAATTGAGAAGCAGCTAAAATAGTAATAAAAATGGAAACCTGCCATTTTTATCTGTATGTGTGCTAAACTTTCATCAAAGTATTAGCCAAAACAGTGTAAAAGGAAAAGAAAATGTAAACAAAAGAGCTCACTATACTTGTAAATGCATCCAAATGCACTGCCAGAATATGCTTCAATGAACATAAATTATTTAGCATTTTAGAAATCTCCATGGGTTTAATCAAGTACAAATGTGTGAAGTCACAATCCTGAGCTCTGGAGATGGAAAACTTGTTTTTCTCTATAATTTGTGGTAGAGAAGCAGCATAACTCTGAACAATATTTGTGTCCCATTGAAAGTGTAAAATCATTACCACATAAAAAGTCAATCTAAAATGTGGTATTGAAATCTTTTCTTAACCATATTCAAATCCAACTGTTGAAATATAATGTTTTATTTCTTCTTGCACTTTTTTATAGATCCATATCCAGTTATAATGGGTGTTTTGACAGGATTATAACCATTATACCTGAGCCAAACAGTCTTCCAAATAGGTTCAATAAAGAGACCAATCAATTAAATATTTACTCTGACTCTCACACTCTTGTCTCAATACAAGATGTCAAAGTGTTCGGTTCTATTACAGCGATTACAACAAGTCTTTATCCTTTATTTGACCAACAGCCGACAGACAAAGTCTTGGCTGATCTTTGCTCCGTAGTTCAGCTGGCTCACGTTGAAAGATAACATTATTCATTACATTTTGCAAAACCTGATCTCAAGCTGTAGAAAATCGATCAAGGTGCTATAATAGGTCACTCTGGAACCAAACAAAAGCTTTTTCTGTGGCGAAATAGAAGAAATATATGAATAGCATGTATCATACCCTCTATAGTTTCCTCCATCTTTTATTTGCTAAAATGAAGAAGGAAATCGATTCATTCCTCCTTGCTAGTTTTGTATAGAGTAATGCTGAATGCTGAAAACAGTCGATATTTGTATTTTTCAGAGCGCTGCAGGAGGAAACACATGATGGGGTGGGCTTTGCTGGTGATGCTGTTAATAACTTTGATGATGTGACTTGGATGTGGCTCGGATGAGTTTCATTAAATAAATTGAATCATAAATAAATTGAGCTGCTTCATAATGAACAAATATGGCTGGGTTTGTTCATTTGTTTGGACTGAATTAAAAGAGAAGAGTTATGGGCTTATACAGCATCGTATTAAACACTAGAAGAATATCTGGGCTGGACTTATTTTGATTTGACTCGGTAGCACTTTAAAAGACCTCCACGGTACCTACCAGTTAAGTACCGTGTCAGTTACTAGTAACTAACAGTGACACTTACTAGTACTTACTCTGGTACTTACTGTGGTACTTACACTGGTACCTAGAGTGGTACTTTGAGTGGTACTTGTACCAGCAGTTACTGGTACATACCAGTGGTAGTTACTGTGGTACTTACTGTGGTACTTACACTGGTACCTACAGTGGTACTTTGAGTGGTACTTGTACCAGCAGTTACTAGTACATACCACTGGTAGTTACTGGTACTTACTGTGGTACTTACACTGGTACCTACAGTGGTACTTTGAGTGGTACTTGTACCAGCAGTTACTGGTACATACCACTGGTAGTAACTGGTACTTACTGTGGTACTTACACTGGTACTTACACTGGTACCTACAGTGGTACTTTTACCACCAGTATTGGCATGCTGGTATGGTCGTAGCCATACCAGCGTGCCAAAGCCTGATCCCGTCAGATCTCAGAAGCTAAGCAGGGTTGGGCCTCAGCAGTACTCGGATGGGAGACCACAGAAGAACCTCTGGTGCCACAGTGGGGCAACTTCAGTGGTACTTACTACAGTAGTTGACAGTCAACTACTGTAGTAAGTACCACTGAAGTACCAGCATGTGTCACTTTAGAACAGGTCCCGTTGTTACTAGTACTTCACTGTCAACTACTGTAGTAAGTACCACTGAAGTACCAGTATGTGTCACTTTAGAACAGGTCCCGTTGTTACTAGTACTTAACTGTCAACTACTGTAGTAAGTACCACTGAAGTACCAGTAAGTATCACTTTAGAACAGGTCCCGTTGTTACTAGTACTTAACTGTCAACTACTGTAGTAAGTACCACTCAAGTACCAGTATGTGTCACTTTAGAACAGGTCCCGTTGTTACTAGTAGTTGACTGTCAACTACTGTAATAAGTACCATTGTAGTACCACTATTTACCATTATGTATCATGGTATTTATCAATAAATGTTGGAATTAAGCTAAGATTGTTGTAAATTGTTATCTGTTGTTTTGTTTACTGAAACAAATAATTACTTTGGTATTTGTCAATAGCCAATATTGTTGTGACATAAATAAAGACAGTTGTGCTTTTTTAACACTTGCATTTTATTGTTATTCTTAATTTATAAACTCTACTTTTTAATTTAGTACCAATTATACCACCACTGAAACATATGTGTGTGCCACAAATTATTAAAAGTGGTAAGTGTACTAATAGTTACCACTGTAAGTACCAGTCACTGATGACACAAGTACCACCTTAAGTATCAGTGTAAGTACTACAGTAAGTACCACAGTAAGTACCAGTAACTATCAGTGTTATGTACCAGTAACTGCTGGTACAAGTACCACTGTAGGTACCAGTGTATGTACCACAGTAAGTACCAGTAACTACCAGTGGTATGTACCAGTAACTGCTGGTACAAGTACCACTCAAAGTACCACTGTAGGTACCAGTGTAAGTACCAGTGTATGTACCACAGTAAGTACCAGTAACTACCAGTGGTATGTACCAGTAACAGCTGTTGCAAGTACCACTGTAGGTACCAGTGTAAGTACCAGTGTAAATACCACAGTAAGTACCAGTGGTATGTACCAGTAACTTCTGGTACAAGTACCACTCAAAGTACCACTCTAGGTACCAGTGTAAGTACCACAGTAAGTACCAGAGTAAGTACTAGTAAGTGTCACTGTTAGTTACTAGTAACTGACATGGTACTTAACTGGTAGGTACCGTGGAGGTCTTTTAAAGTGCTACCTTTGACTCTTGTAATGACAGCAGGTACTTAAACCCATAAGTTAAATACTATTTTGGCGACTGTTGCCTTTGGTGGCTTCAAGGAATTGTTGATTTAACAAACAAAAGCTGGGAAATCAAACAGTGAAACTAATGCAGTGGCAGATTATCCACTCTTTTACATTCAGCAAACAAGCAAAATACCAATTGTCCCCTGTCCTTACACCCTCCTTCTCAGCAAGGAAAACGGCAAAAACCCAGTGGGAAGAGGAGAAACCTTGGGGAGAACTTCACAGATGAATGTATTAACCTTCTGTTTTGTGGAAGCATCTTTAACATGAGCAGGAAGCTGATTCCATAACACAGGAGTATCTAAACGCTCTACCTCACATAGTGACATCCAACATTTTAAGACCGAAGTGGATGTTTAGGGTAATACGGTTTTGCTTGAATGTTTGGGGCCATGCCTTTTTTGAATTTATAGGTTAAAAAATGATTTTAAATTTGACTCTAAGCTCAACATGAAGCATATTCTTTTGCATAGTGTATTTTTCACTTTTAGTTCTAGTTAATAATCTTGCAGTTGCATTTTGAACCAGTTAAAAGGTTTTTAGGAAACTCCATTTTGATGATAATAAAAGGCTTGATGCATAAAACTAATTTTCACACCACGATGATACTAAAACTGCTTTTTTTATACAAAAAGAATGTAATTTTCACCACAAAGTCAGCTGATCCAAAGGTTGGTCCACTAGCTCAACAGTTGGCAGTTTTGTCTCAGGTGAATATTGCTTATTGCACTCTTTGAGCAAGACACTTAACCCAGGTTGATGAAAGCACTTTTAAGTGTCTATATGAACTGAGAGCATATGTTCTTTTTCAATCAGTATTCTTTTGTAGAGCAGTATTCATACTAAAAACAAAGGGCTTTGCAGCATTAAAATACACACTAAACTAGACATAAAAAGCAAGGACAATAGAATTAAATGTTAAAAAGATTAAAAGAAACATAGAATCATTTCAGTCATATTATTTTACATTCCAACAAAGTCGAGGCCTTTCACCTTAAAACTGAAATGTAGATTTCCCCTTTTTAGTCCTGACTCTATAGGCTCCAGCAAGAGACCAGTCCCTGAGGTCCTCAGAGTCCAAGATGATTCATAAAGGATCAACATATCAGACTTGTACCTATACAAGCAAGGCCATGAGACTTGGACACAAGTAGACAATTCTGTGAACAAGAGAAAGCCAGGGCAAAAACCTGAGCACAGGCCTAATGTAGTTCATGGTTATAGTGAGGACTCGAGCAGCAGCGTTCAGAATAAACTGCAAATGTTAATGATGCAAATTTAACAAAACATGACAATATACAAGATTGGGTCCACAAGAACAAGACAAGGCAGGATTCTGACATAATTTATCATAATTAAATTATGCAAATTTGCATACATCACCATGATGGTCTCAAAGATAGTTAGCACATTTTTTTTGTCATGTCAAAATAAGTATGGTTACTCACCAACACTTGACTCTCTTTAGCACGAGATACTGTCATGTAGTACAAATTTCAAATCCACACACCAGATTCTAAAACATACAGTATATTGTGTTGCTGTGAATGACCTATATAGCCCAGTAAATGCATGAACTGAATAGTATAGTTCTAGTGTTGTTGAATGATTGATAGATAGTCTAAACATGACTGATGGGAGGTGAAAATAGCATTGTGGTTGTTGCCATAGCGAACATAAAAATCTACTCAGAATCTTGAAAGTTATAGGTCACATCCTTGATCTTGTCGTGTCATTTATTCAATATGTTAGATGAAAAAATAGACTTAAAGTACATTCTGTGCTTCTATGGAGAATGAAAGATTGCATGGATGGCATTGTTACTGAGAAGGTTAGAGATTGTAAGACCAAAGCGCACTAGAAATTGACACCGTTTTGTTTCAGAACTCTTACATACATAATTCGGTTCTGGTATATTATTGAAGAAAATAAAAATGAGTCTTAATCTTTTTAATTCATCATAGCCTTCATGATATTTTGACCAAAGAATAAAAAATAAATAAAATCAAGGTTAGTTACATCATTTGTTTCAGTCTTGGCCCTGATTTCATTTTATCCATTATGAAAAATGAATATTACACAAAGGCATGTTAGAGAAAATGAAATTCTTTTGTTTGAAGCGTTTTTTATGATCATTGTGGCATCAAAAATCAGCATAGTAACCTTTTCCCTCAGAATTCAGTTTGAACTTTGAATACTAATGGCAAACTTCTAACAGATTATGTTAAGATTACCTTTTGTAAAACCATGCAAATTCTTATTAGTTTGCCCTTTCTCTTCTGTGATTTTCAGACGATCAACTATTCTGCATTTCTCCCAGTCTGTTTTTGTCAGTGATCCTTCGACTGTGACACTGTAAAACCCTGCTCCCTTCATTAACCCTCTTTCAGGTGACAATAATGGCTTTGAAAACACAAGACAATAGAACACAAAAATAATCCTCCTTTCCAATGCTGCGGCTTATTTAAATTTCACGTCACGTCTGTTGGTTTATGGAGTCGTAAATATCACCCACAAACTGTATTTTACACCACACTTTACTGTCTCAAAACCTGGGACGTGAATTTGGGAATTGTGGATCAAAGATTTAATGACACATCTTTTTGCATATCTTTACATTGTTTTACTTCTCTGCAAAGTTACATGTGCAGTAGAGCAGAGAGTGACGTTGACTGATGAATAAGGATTATACATCGAGTAGCCATGCATTAGATCTAATGCTGCGTGTCATGGTGTTACTCCGCAGAGTGTAATAGATCTGTCTAATGCACGACTTCGAGTAGTTTAATCTGCATACCTCATGGTCACACGTAAACTTCATGATACATGTAAAATGTGCTCACTAATCTCAATTCATGCTCAGGAAATGTTATTTTTATGACTAATTTAAGCTACTTTAATGGCTTTAATTTGTGTCCAAGCTTAATAACATCATATAATTGCATAATGTTTAAACCGTTCTTCAAATACACAGAGCTGCTGTTGTAAACTGGTTTTGAGATCACTCTCTCTCTTTTTTACTTTTTTTCTTTCTCTTACTCACTCTGTGTCTCTCGGCCATGGCATGAGTTTATTTATCTCAGGACGAAGGAGAAGATTGAGGAGGATGCAGTCTGTCAGTTTTCAAAGCTTACAGGCGATGTATTCCAACCATTTTGTGTCTTTGTGTTAAAACCACAGTCTACATTCACAAAATGCAATGTCTGTCCTTTCATGGTGTTTAAAATATCCAATACAATAGTCTATCAAAACTACAAAAAGTAAAACAGTTTCACTTTCTATATGAGGTGAGAGAAGTTTGATTGTGTTCTAAGTGACCACTGAGCTCCTTTGTTTAATGTTCATCATGCAAATGCGTTTGATTGCATGGTACATTGTGATCAGACTTGCTCATTGTAAGAAGAATTCCCTTTTCCTTTAGAAAACCCTGCTGTAAAGTTGTGCTAGTGGACAATAGCCGATGATATGAAACTGGTGATGTGCTGAAGAGTTTATGAAGTTAGAAAAGTTTGAAAACCAGCTTTCTTTCACTGTGTGAAAATGAGGTATCTTTTAATGTAGATGGAATGACCTTGGCTTTTTACAGTTGCATAGTTTAGTTTCATTATATCAAAAAATCACACTCTTAAATCCAGAACTGTAAAATATGTTCTTTCAGACATGCAAATGTTTTACATGAGCAGTTACATGATCAGGGATTTCAGACTAGGCCTTGAGAAACTTGGACCTGCATGTTCCAGGCTGCATTATGTTGAATTATTGTTAATAATGTTTATTATTGAAATAATTTAAAAACAACGAAGTTGACCAAAGTGCTGTACAAACAGATAAAACAGATACAAATATTATTACTGTTTTTAAAATTAGACACTGGTCAGTGTGGGACATGTACTGTTTTTTCAACATTTAGGAGGACTGTATTAGACATGAGGCAGTATGTGCCACTTTGTGCAGGGTGCTTTATAGTTCTAAACTTAACTTTATGGTGATGATGTGGAGTAGGATTGTGAGCATGACCAGTTACATTTGTCCAGCTGTAGACAGATTGTCTGTTTATATGGCATCTGAATAGGGACTGCAATGAGATCGCATGTGCCAACTGGATTTCTGGAAAAAAATAAAAATAAAAATAAATAAATAAAGTTTTACAGTGCTCTGATTTACATGCACCTTAGACAATCAGTTAAATTGGACTACACTAGATTTCCCAGCCTCCGTGTAAATGCCTTGATTAAAAATAAGGCATTTCTGCAAGTAGAGGGCTAACTAGGGAAGTCATGTAGTGCACCCTAAATTTCCCCAAATTGTACTTGACTTTGCTGAAGTAAAGCCACCTATTTAAACATTGTTAGGAAAATGTAATGCAATGAATATACTGTATATCTATATATAGATGCTAGAAAATATAAAAGCTAATCTTTTACCAACCTTTTTTCTGTAAAGTCTTGACTAAAAACCATCTTTATTCGATTCTCTTTCTTGATCACACTGTGTGCTTGAGAAGTGTAAGATAAGATGAAATTAGACTTTTGGCGTTGTCCAAAAGTAGAGCTGACATTACTCACACAGGAATGGGTTCGGGCGCCTGTGAATTGATAATGACATTTGATTAAAACCATGACAAATGTGATCCCATCTTTTTTAACGAAGCCATGAACCTGTGACGAAGTGTTATAAGTAAAAGTGGGACAGCGAGGGACGAGGTTTTCATGAGGTGAAGGTGTTTTGTAATCAGCTCACAGACAGGAAGCTAAATGTCAACAGTTGCAGTTCTGTGCTCCATACGATCCTTTTGTCATTGCATTGTCTTTGTGAGGCTGAAGTCGCTCCATGGAGTCCACAGAGAGTTCTTGGATTTGGGTTGTAACTGCTTTAACACTTGGGTTAATGGTTTGTAATGCACTTGCGGCTACACTCTGATGGCCAGTGGACACACTTTACAAGAGCAGAGCACCAATGAACTGGTGTGCAGTCTGTGAAGAGGGAGCACAAGTGACACTAAAATGTCTGGAAATATAGATCCAGACAAAAGCTTTTATTTGCACTTTAAACAGAGAGACAGCTCAAACCAGGACAAAAATCTATTACAGAAAACACAACTTCAAACCATCTGACAACCGTGTTCTCTTATCATTAGTTTGCTCTAAGTTGTGTTTGGATAGATTCATGCATGTTTGAGTAATCTTGTATTGTGCTACAAGTGATGATTAGGTGCTCTGAAAAGTCCTGTTTTCATCTATCACCTATCCCTACCTACCCCTATTCTTTAATGAGTTAAAAATTGCCATTTTCCAACAAAAGAAGCTAGTTCAAATCTGCTGCTTGTTGCAGTTGTGCTTTATGTAACTTGTGTGTAAATGTGGTGTTTTACAGTGAACAAAATTTAAATTATTGATCAACCAACAAATATCACAAGAAAGTGTATATACCAAGAAAAAAAAAACAAAAAAAAACTCGACAGTTCTTCTTTAAGTTGTGCTGGGTATTTGATCAAATCTTATTTTTAATAAAGATGGAATTGTTTCTACATTTTCCATGCACTTTCTGAAAACCCTGTACCCCTTTATGTCCAAACAATAATAGAGCATTTTGTTTCTCAAAACCAAGGAAGCATGCTTGTTGTTGCTGTTAGCAGGGTCACTTCTTAGCTTTTCCAGGACAACAATTTTCACAGTGGTTCTTATAATGAGTCTATGCATTGAAAAAAAAAGACTTTTTGAATGTCAAATGCCAGTATTTGGCTTATATTGTTTATGTTCAGAACATAAAATTAAAAACCATATAGAAGCCACATTAAGCTGAACCGAAAATCGCATGAATACATTTTGAAAAAACGTGATTCTTTTTGTTGTGAATTGCTTTGCCCCAAATTTACATGGTCAGAAATCAGCAAACTGGAGCAATCAGATAGCCCTATAATTAGATCTGATTACTGGCAGGTGTTTATCATCCAATTCTCCAGGTGGAGAGGTCTTTTCTAATTGTTTGCCATCCATCTCACATGCAGAGGAAAAAGAACGGTCAGATTATTCACAACAGATTTGAATGTTTACATGCCAATTCCTTTATCTACATTAACTCCAGAAATCAGGTAATAATCCATGGTTTCAAAACAACAATATTTTGTAATATTGCCTATCTGGATATCCAACTTTTCACTGTAAAATTAGTTGATTCTGTCAGATCTGAACCCAAGCGCTGCCCCCTCTGAACCTGACCATGCAGTCCTCAGGCCAAACACTCGCAGAGAGGCTGAAGAAGATCTAATTATTAAACATCTAGCTGTTGTAAGAATGAGCCATATGAGTTACTTTATAACGCTTTGGGATGAATGTTAATTGGCTGTGCAAAAATGTGTTGTAAAGCTGTGCTAGTGGCTAAAAAACCCAGGCCTTTGAAACTAGTGATGCATAAAGAATTTGTCAAAGTGTGGCATGAGTTAAAAAGGTTTAAATAGCTGCTATCTTTCAGACTTTTTTTTCTTTTCTTTTTTTTATTATACATTATGAAACACTCGATGTCATGTTGTTGCAGAGATACTACAGCTTTACCGATTGTAGACATGCCCTTTTTAGCATAATCTTATCAACATACATTATGCACTATGGCATGGGACTCCAACATTTTCCTCCTCACTGAATTATAGAGGAAGCCCATATGTACGGCCTTATAAATCTAGATCACCAACTGTGAGTTAATGGAGGCTTGTTGGCCCGGGATGCTCTGGGGCTTTTGGGTGGGCGGGCAGCTGACTGCGATGTCCACCACAGTTCAGAGCTTTTGGTGACTTTTAGCGATCAATTTGTTCCCTCAAACTTATTCCAGTCCTCAATCATTAAATTTCATCTTTGCATATTCCTGCCAGCTCGAGTTGTGCATCAGTCATGTGTCTTTTAGCGAACCCCAGCCAGAGAAAGGCACGCTGAGGTTTTAATTCAAAAGGTGCCCTCTGCGTAGTCTACTTTTGTATTCTGAATTCTTAATACCTCTCGGTGAATGCTCGCGCTGTCAAAATAATCTTCGGGAAGCGGTGACTCGGACGGGCTTCTGGTTCTGTGAGTGACTCAGTATTGTTGCCTCGTTAGCGTTGCATTAATTAGACCGACCACTGACCTTAGCACATTCACCCACCACTGTTTCGCTGTCGGTTGTTTTAAAGAATAGTTTTTTAGTCAGAGTGAATGGAGCTAAAGTGAATGTAAAATCTCATTATTGAAGTATGTTAAAAAGACCAGTGGTGATGAAATACAAAAATTATGTAAAAGCTTAAATACAGATAAATCTTTTTCAGTAAAATTATTGAATGACTGAAAATGTCAAAATATTTCATACACTTTGAAATCTGATTTTTATTGTTGGAAGGTAGCGAGAGAGAGAGAGATCACATGTGGACACAGACAGTGAGCAGAAATGGGTGATAGGTGAAAACAGAGATTTTTCCCTTCTCTGCTCATAGAAGATCTTTTCAGAAACATCCTGCTTGTGGCGTCACTGACCTTCACTTGTGTGTGAGATAAAGAACTGTTGCAAATGTAAATTCCAGTAATAACCTTGAAGAACTACATAATGCCCATGCTCCTGTATTCATCATTGTAATATTTCCATTATCTCACCTCTATCGTACAATACATCTGCCTATAGAGGGATTTTTTTGTTTATCAACATGGGCAATGCGCGTGCACCCGACCTGCAGAAAGAGCCGCCTCCTCATAGACACAAACAGTGGAAACAAGTCAAAAAAGCACCATTGTCAGCTAACTTAGTTTATCATGCTGCTAAATCAACATTTGTGTCTCAAGCTTAGGAAGACTAATGTCTGTCAGACTGGTATACCTAATCCAAACAGCTAGTTCTTGTCCCGTTTCGTTGTTTTAATCTAAGAAGTTTCCCAATGTAAACAGACGGAGAGTGGCTCTTTCTGCATAACGCATGTGGTAATGCGCTGTAGGGCAGAAAGTGACGTTGACCAAAAATCCCTCTATACATACTGTATACCTACATTTGTACTTTTACAGAATTCAGTGTGAATACTTGTTTCATGCTATTTTTATTTACATGTTATGTTTTCTATATTCTATTGTATTTGTTTTTCTCTTTTGGGATTTTAGAGCTGAATATTCTCAGCAAGTCACAATTAAGTCCCATTGACATTCAGAATTTCTTTTACAAGAAAGACATGGCCAATGTGGAAGTCACACACATTATACAATACAAAAGGTCACAAAAATAGCATTGTATAAACAACTTTTACAAAAAATACTTAATAAATTGCTCATTTATGTATGTATGTATGTACTGTATCTATTTTATGTATGTATGTATGTACTGTATGTATGTATTATAGATTCCAAAATAAGCTACATTTGTAAATTATTTAAAACTGCGGGTAATAGGGGAAAGTAGATTTTCTCAGCTCTGTAAAATCCTAAGGACCAGGAAAAGTTTGCCAAACCTCAAATCTAATAAGCTTATTTGTAGATACGGACTGAAATTGATGATTGACTTTGCATCGTGAGTCAACATGCATTTCTATGTCAGCTGTTGAAGTGATCTCAGTGTCTTTTCATGTTTTTAGTCGGAGCTGTGGTTGAAATGATCAGACCATGACATGGTTGTGTTGTCTCTGTCACGCCGCTGGTCCCGTCCTCCGCTGCTGGCGTAGGTGAGAGTTGCTTTTTGTTTGTGGAGATGTGCTCAGCAATTCAATTTGACAGTCCAGTCTCAGAGGAGAGCTGTGGAAGCATAAGGACAGAGCGGACAGTAATGGAAAGGCACTGGAGCTCATCGGGCAGTCCGCCCAAGTTTGACTTTCTTCTCTTGGATAATGCTGCTTTTGTCAACAATAAGTCTGCTCTATCTAATTGTGTTTGAAATGTGTCCTATTGTCATCAAAGTTATGAAAAGATCTCAAACCGATTGCATTCACTTTCTTGGACTTGATAATGTCACCAAGTTCATTCTTTCTTATTAAAAACATTGGGCCTTCTTTGTAAATAAGTTCTTTTGTTTACCAGAGTTTTACTTTCTTAAAAATGTAAGCAAACAAAAACAATTCATTTTAAATGTCCTCCTACATGTCTGTTTTGCTCACTTACCTAATGCATTCTGAGCTTCCGAATTGTTCATCGCAATGTGTCTTAAGCTTTTTTCACAACTGTTAGGAGTATAACAAGTCTGTATGCCAATAAAAGTTACCAGCAGTGCTAACAACAAAAACAACAACAACAAATGAAATTCGTGGATTTTGTTGATCAAACAAGACACCTGAATAGATACATTATTGAGATAAAGAACAAGCTTGCTCTCAACTTGCTTTTAACCCTTTATTTTTCTTAAATAATTCATGTTTGTCTAGCATCTAATAAAAATCAGCTCTCAAGCTTCCTGACATGTTATGGATAAAAAGCTAATTGAAACCCTTTGATTTACAGTCAAATCAAACATTCTGGAATGGATAAGAAACCGTTTTTACTCTAAACTTACAAACAAAAAAATACCTCAAAAAAATTTCCCATAATAGGACTTTTTAATGAGCTCAGCCTAAACTTATTTTTAAGTTAAAACAGGTTCCTAACACTCTTTTTAATGGAAAATATCTCCATTAACACTGCTTCTTATATTTACCACAAAAAAAATGTAGTCAGACTATAAAACCTGATGTTCTTTTGTGCAGAGCTTCTCCTCACTTAGAACAACAGTCATTCACACATCAGAGGCTAAAACTACAAAGCCTCAACTTCACAAAGAGTCCAGCCATTTGTTTGTGCTCTCGTAGGTTCAGAAACAGTTTCCATTTGAATTTTAGATGATTTTAGTCAGGTGTTTTAACAAAAATGAACCCCCTCTTAGTATTCTCAAAATGTGTGAGCAGTCAGAATCACAAAAAATGATCTGTTGAAGAATATTAATATAGTTATAATTCAATCAAAAATGTCCCACTTTCTTGCTGAGTGCTCTGACATTTCTAATTGGTGTTGAAGCTGCAAAAGAGCAACAGTGGGACACGCACTACTCACACTTTTTTTTTTTTTTTCTCAGCCACATGACCTGTTGTGTCAGCCACTAATGGAAGTGTAGAGAGCGTTTTTTAGCAAATACACATACGGTTTTATCTAAATAAACTTGTAAAAGAGTGATGTTGGGTTCATAGCTTTAGAATAAGTTGTGTTGCTTAAGAACATGTCGTCAATCCAAAAACTCTTTATGAGTGACTTGACACTGCTACATAGTTGACAATGAAAAGCTTGAGAGATATGTATATACCTTCAACTAATATGACTTCTTGGCCTAAAGACTTTTTCATCTCCAATTGAAAAACAGCACAGGCAGCATCTACAATTCTATTAACTTTATTTCCTCGATACACATACCAAAGAATAAAGTAGAGATTTGCGACTGTGAAAAGCGAGAGTCGCGCTGCAGCGGAGCAGGGCAGCTCAAATCAGTGGTTAGATTTTTGCAGATGAACAATGATTGCTTGAGAGGGTCTAAAGTATGATCAGACTGTCAGACTGAGCGAGAGGCAGCTGAGAGGAGAAGCGAGCGAGGAGTCTTCCCGGTATAATCAACACTTGAGCTGTTTTTAGATAATTCACTTTGCTTCAGTAAACAGGATCACAAAGCTGTCATGTGCTGGTGGTGGTGGGAACAATAGCACATTCACATAGTCTGAAAGATCATATTGTAAAGCTGTGTTGAAGAGAGTGATTAGAATGTTCATTTAGTGACATAATTTCCTTACATGCAAATCTTTCTCTTACAGTTTGACCAAGTTCAAAGTATAGTTTATCCAAGTTTTTTTTTCTCTCATCAAAAGCTCTGTTCTCTGCTTTTGGCATTTGCATACACTTATCGTTATTGTGTCCTCGAGCAAGTCACTTCACATTCAGTGTCTTGCATGTTCAATGGGAGTGGTTAACGGAAATGTGGAATGAAACAGTTCATGAGTCAAATTTGGAGTTATTTTCAGTGGTAAGTCTCTGTACTGGCGTTCTGTTGAGATGTGCGTAACTCAGAGATGGCAAGTAACTAAGTGGTGGTGACTTTTTACTTTTACTTCTTACATTTTTCGAGAAGTATCTGTACTTTCTACTCCTTACATTTTACAGGTTACTTTATAAGCCCATAAACAGTTATTCCTGTTAAAACCAGGTCAGACCTGCTCTGCTGCTGTGTATCAGATCTTTGTAAACAAGTTAACAAACTTTATCATGTCTAAAAAATGAATGAATGAATGAATTTACTGTAAAGCCTATTTCACACTACACAGCATTACAAATACAGTGTATGTACTGCAAAAACAATGTATTTCTAGATTGGTTATAATGTCTTAAAACCTGGATTTTAATCTATTTTTGATGGCTTTACTTGATACCTAGATTATATGACTTGCTTCGATGTGTTTTCTGCCTTGTTTTAATACATTTGTTCTTTTTTTTTTCAAGCCAAATTATTTGCTAATGAAATGAGATATTTTCACTCCCCTCACTGGCAAATTTCAGTCAAGTAAAGAGAAAAAAAAGACAGAAATGTCTTGAAACGAGTGAAATAAGCAGCCAAATTTGTATTCTAGTTAGAAAAGTAGACTAGAGTGTACTTTTTACTTTTTTTACTTAAGTACATTTACACAGGTTTTCTTTAGTACTTTTACTCAAGTAAAGCAGTTTTGTTTTTTACGCAAGTAACTGTACTTTTACTTGAGTAGTGAACTTCAGTAGTTCTGCCATCTCTGACGTAACTCAACAGTTTCCATCTATATCGAGTTATGTCTGCCTCCTGTTACTATACTGAAAACTTCTAACTGTATAAGACATAATCCTTCATTACATTTGAACAAGTTTTTATCCATTAGAAAAGTGAGAGCATTTCGACAGAGAGGTTACACTTCCTCAATCTAAATTAATCTATTATTCCATAAGAAAGCGTATTTTGACTATCAGCGGTTTGCTCCTTTATGTAAAATGTTATTAGACCAGTTGATTATTTGGAGAGAATACTGTATTTGTCAAAACTTATAATAACTTAAAATATGAATCTTGTGATCTCATTTTAATCCAGTGTTTTAATGGCTGTTATAGTGTCTACTACTTTCACACTTTTTTTTAGTTAGTTCAGAATAAAAATGCAACATTTTACAAAAACGTTTGAACTTTTATCTTTATAGCCCTGATTGTAAACAAAGTAAAACATGTGTGCAAATAAAAGGTAGAAATAGCCACATGTCCATCTTAAAAGTGAGTGAATTTATATCTTTTCTCTGAGATTCTAGAGAACACATTCTTCAAGATTTTTTGTAAAATATAAATCATTTGGGGGTCAAATTACAACACATTTTGTGAAAAAGCAACACTACCAAGAATAAACTCCTGTACTTTTGAAAGAATTGTCAGGTAAAAATAAGATGTAAAGTCTCTGTGCTTTCTACTTCAAAACAATGAAAGAGCACATCACTGGCCCACATTTTTCATGCACAGACAAATGCACTGAAAATCATTTGGACTCTTACGTAAGAGCAAGGGAAGTGCACACCAAATAACAGCTTTTGGCCCGTTGTTATTGCGCCCAAATGACTGTAGTCTGATTACTGTCTGCAGTTCGTGGAGAAAGGGACTCGGTGCATTATTCCGCCGGGATCTGGTATTATGCAGCATCTGAGCATCTCTCCCTGTGGCCCTGTCAGAATTGATCCACAACCTTTGACCTTTTCAAAATGGCTGTGCTGCGAGGCGAGGCAAAGCGGCGCTAGCAGACGTGTGGCGGTTAGTGTTTGGCTGTGTCCGGAGCATGAGTCAGCCTGCTGCTCTGTAACCTTTCCACTGGATCAACTACAGGTCACACACTCAGACTCGCAGCGCTAGTTTTATACGGAGCTCCAAAGGTCACAACTCGGCCCCAAACAGGGATATTACTTCTCTACAAGTCACTGTGAACAGATTAGGAAAGTAGACACAGGTAAACAAGAAGTCGCAGGTAAACGAAGGGACTTGGAATGGATTTGTCTCAATTTCTAATTATTGTTATGTAATTTTTTTTATTTATGTGATAGTGGACTTTGTGATAAGCTTACTTGTAAATAGTAAACATCAAATTGATAAAGATGGAACATTTCTGGCAAAGAGTGAAACCCTTCTCCGCTAAAGTTGTCCTCTTTTTAAAAATTACTCATTTAACTTTTTTTCTCCAGACTGTAAACTTCCATGTGGTACTTAGCGCTGCCTTTTAGATTAATGTAAATACAAATGAGTGCCAGGTGTGTTGTAAATCTTCAATTTATAAAAGCATTTACTGTATTAGATTTTGTGTTTACATATTCATCAACAGTAAGCAAACATACCACACTTTGGGGACTTTTTTAGGTCCTACTCTGGGGCAGGTTTCCAGTCAGACCAGGAACTTTTTTGGTGACACAAACACATTTACAACACTAACTTTGCTTGGAAACATGTTTTATACATTATGACATTTAGATAAACCTTCCTTGTTCTTGAGAAAAATTACGTAGAAGCACAAGCTCCCAAAATAAATGTTTAGCTTTGTAAATAGTAATTATTATTATGATTTTTTGTCACTTTTTTGTCACTATGAACAGTAAATAATTGTTTTTATTGTTGATTTCAGTGATGTTTTAAGCTTTTGTACATTATAAATTACATAGAAGGAAACAAAAAAAAACTCTTGTTGTTTTTTTTCCCACTTAATGACCTACTTAAATGTTCCAGATGCTAATGTTAAAGGTTTAGGCCCCACTTTCACAAACTGTTGCTGTGTGAACACAAACATGGGGCCAGGGTAGTTCCTCTGAGTAATCAGGGGCTAAAGGAATATGGGACCTTAGTTCTTGGTACTTTCATGTTGGAAAACGCCTATAGACAGAAACCCAATAATGTCTAGAAGATTTCAACATAAAAAAGGTGCACAACCTCAAATAGTCTTAAAAGTCAAAGGCATTTAATTAGTAACTATAAACATTCAAAGAGAGCCACTTAGTCAATCAATTCACAGTGATGGAAAGAATTCAGAGAGGAGGGCTTAATTTGTCTAGGGATTGAAACTGGCAATCCACAAAAAGATGCATGAGCAAATCAGTAATAAAATAATCAGTCCCCAAAAGAAAATTTCTCTATACATTTCGTGCAATTTGCAATACAAATTTGAGAGATCTTACATATACAGTATACATCTTTATAAACACCCTAACAACCGAAGCAAATGAACCACTAAAACCGAAGTTTGCCAAAGCTGCACTTTCTTCTGCTCTTAGTAAAAATAGTTCTCGTTCGCTCGTAGAAGTCACACTGG
This sequence comes from Mugilogobius chulae, assembly GCA_038363315.1. NCBI lineage: Eukaryota > Metazoa > Chordata > Actinopteri > Gobiiformes > Gobiidae > Mugilogobius > Mugilogobius chulae. Next base: position 6,322,927 of record CM076408.1, read on the forward strand.
GGTCACCTGTCAGCACAAATCCAGAGTGTCTGAACTTACTGAAAGCAGCTTCTTAAACTGCATTGTAAAAGATTTGCCGCTGGGTAAGTTCAAGCAGATTTTGACTCAAGTTGTGCCTGTGCACACTATTGGCAAGTGAGCCTCCTGGTTCTCAGACCTGCACTGTGTGTTCAAGCAAAAAATACACAAACATTCATCTCTTACTTATAGAAAGAGGCAGACTGTGTTGGAGAAGTATCAGCTTGAAAAATACAGTATGTCAAATTAACAACTTTGGACTTTTTAGTTATATTCTTCCATTGCTTCCTAATTAAAAACACAGTGTACTTTTTGAAACACTGTTCTGCAGGTTTGTGATGTCAGGTAAATCTCTGAAATCCTATTTTTAAGTCAGCCCAGTCTGTGAGAAATTATAGATATACAATGAAATGTCAAAACTGTACGATGAGCACGTTTTCATGCCTTTACCTAAATAGGTTACGAAAAGAAAAAGCGCAAAATGTAGTTTGAAGCAACTTTTTGTGGGGGTTTAATGAATAAATCTTAATCTACCCCAAGCTCCAGTCCTAAACTTACCCATTAAAACTACAGAAATGTCGCCATGTGGCTTCAACCAAAATTCTACATTTTCTTTGGAGACTGTGTTGTTTTAAGTCCATCATCTATCCTTTTATGTAGCATTTCTTCAATGTTAGCATATCAGGCAAGATTGATTTGATTTTTTTTCTACAGTGAAATTTCGTTTCCAGTCAGTAGATGGAGCTCTAACTCAGTTTACACCTTTATTACACCTTTTCTTAAGTTCTAATACATTAGATAATTTGAAAAAACACATGCTAATAATCTGTAGAATGTTCCAGGTATAGGGCTGGGCAATAAGGTGATACAAATTGAATTGTGAGCTCAACTGATGAAAATCGTCATATCATGATTTCCCTTTTCTCTATTTCATGCATCTGTCTGTTCAAATATAGACCATTTTTTCCAACCTATCTTAGTCTAAGAGTTGCCAAATCCAAGTTTTTAAAGCAACTTTGGGCTTCTTTTTTAAGTTTCTTTTGGACTGATCTTTTAAGTCATAAAAGGAATGAATTTTAGCAACTGAAACATGGATTTTTAGCATGTTTTCATGTCTAAATGTCATTATTAATGTAAGAAAAACACATAATATAGCAAAATCCCTAACACTTGTTCTGCAACAATGTTCTAATTAATCAATTCTTCTCTTCTCTTTTTTTTTTTACTTTTTATTAAAGGGCTGAGGTTGCTTGTTTCTATTTGAAAATCTGGCAACACTGGTCAAATTTGAACAGCTGAATTTAGTTATTGTTAGTGAATTGTGTTTACCTCAAAGACAAGTAAAAGGGTCTACAAGAATCGTGATAAAGTTGAAAATGTCATCTGGCTACAAGAAAATTGTGATATTAATTTTTTGCCATATCGCCCAGCCATAGTTCCAGGCAAAAGAATATCTCCACGGTGACTACATGGGGCTCATAAGTAAGGCTGATATAAAATAAAATTCCACAAATGTAATCTGTTTTTTCTCTGATTCTGATGAAACTTCTGCATTTGATTTGACATATGTTCTTTTTGTCCTTTTGCCTTTCTCCTGAATGTCCCTCTGTCACAGCTGGCTGAGAAAGTTCCAGCACTTAAGAGTTCAACATTGCCAAGCCTCAATGGTTCCGCTTGTCTGGTGTCCTTGGATCTGGAAGCAGCCAGCCTTTCCATGATTACAGGGATATTATAAGCGCTACCTATGTGGGTTAATTTGCCGCGTACGTGTGTTTATCTCAACATGGGCCTGATTTGTGGCATGTCTAGGTAGAGTTAATGTGTTTTAGATTCCTCTCTGATTGGGATTAATTAGATGATAAGCAGTTTGCACAGACAAGATGCTCATTTTGATTAGAGGCATCAGCTTCCTGTGAGAGGCAGAACTAACGAGGCTTGTGAACTTGGGCAGCCATCTTGGAACACCTTGTCCTCACACTTCTGCTTGGCTTCAAGTGATTCAAGATGTCTTCACATTGGAGGTGCTGAAGTACATGTCAAGTCTAATAAAACATGTAACATTTAAAAAAGAAAAAGGAAATTGAAATGTGTTTAGTTGATCTGTGTGGTTACTGTTGTTGAAATTGTATTCTATTCAGTGTTATAGGTTTCCATGTTGAACAATCTTCTGTCACCACATAAAGACGTCATATTTAGGTGACTTGGTGGCAGAATAGGTTCGCTCTTTTTGTCCTGAATTTTTAGACTTGAATCACATTTATTTTTGTTTATTTACTCACCATTTCTTCAGCTGCGTTATTGAACTGCAATAATTGAACCTAAACGTATAAAATGTTTTGAAGGATTTGACAGCTGCTTCCAGTGAGGATGTTATAGCTTTGTCTTTAAAGTTGAGCTAAAAAGACAAATACATTATACGTATGTGTAATAGTTTTATATTATTTCAACTCATATGTGAGTTCTGTCATGTGTAATTTACAATAGTAAGTTAGGTCAAAACAAAGATTAAAGTTAAAATACCTTAATGGCCTTATTATGGCAGTTTTATTCTGCCCTAGTTTAATCATAGTCTAACAAAATTGTCTTTTAAGCTATCTACTTGTAAACAAGCAGGTGACACAACTAAACCAAGTCATCAGTCAGTTGGAGGAGGGATCCTGCTGTGAATGCATGTTATGTAATTTATATTTTTGTCAATAAAATCTGTAATTGAATAACATAGTTCAGTCATATTGTGAAGCATTTACTATATCGCCATGTTGAAATGCAGTAAAAAAAATATGTCAAATCATGTTGCACTTTGAAAGAGTTTCTTCTTTGCATATGTTTGCATTTACTACTCCACATTTGCGTAGGAGAGCTCTGGTAGTTGGACACAAATAGATCTGGATGGGCAGAAAGAAAACATTTTGACAAGAGCAAAGAGTCAGAAGCAAGAAAAGACATGTTTGATAGTAAATGCTGCTCTGCTGTGATTGTAGGCAGGAAGCCTCAGTGCAAGAAAATGGAAAACGAGTTCATACAAGGAGTCCAAAATGGCTGTATAGACAGTGCAAACAAAAAACATGGAGCAATCAAGTGTCAGTCTCAATAGTGATTGTAAAAAAGACTGTTTTATACTATTGCTAGTAGACCTTTTAACGTTGCTGTAAATTCACTCATTGTTACTGGGATTGATTCCCTAGTTTTCATGATCTCTAGTCCTCAAGTGTGGTGCTTTCGATCAAGATACTTCATAATGTTGGAGCTAATGTTGAGAAATGTTTGGCTTGTCCGCTGTCTACGTCATTTGGTAATATAGATGAGAGAGGTTGGATTATAAATTACCATTTATACATTTTACTATTATAATTTTCTTTTTAAGAAGAATGAGAAAATTCTTCAATCGACTGTCCTTCATGATCATATTACAGTAACCGTAAACATCCAGGTTGTTTTTTCTCTTACTTTCCAAACACACTCCTCAGACTCAAACACTCAGATACACTCCTCCTCTAACAATCTTCTGTTCAGAACATTTGCCGCCTCTTTTCTTCTCCTTTCTTTCCCCGACCCACTCCTCAAAAAAAGAAAAAAAATCACATCACGTGACTTTTGTACTGTGTTTTGTTATGTGTTGTTGAGGGCATTTTTGTATGTATGCTTTGCATTTGATGTTTGAAAGAGCAAGTGGCGGCGTGCAAAAAAGTGCAGCGGTCCGGAGGCTCACTCCAGATGTAATTTCATCGTACTTTGTGACAGCGACAAAATATCTTTCTGTTCGGTTCTTATAATAATCATAACTTTAATGGGCTATATGCATTTTCGTATCTATAACATGACTATGCTTTTAGTGTTTGGAACAATCATTACATGTTTTGTAATGGGACGGTGTAGTCCCTCATTCATCCAGGAGTGATCCATAGTAGAAGTCTTCAAAGTAGTCATCTGGACAGTGTTTCCGAAGAATTTATATTAATGTATATGTATTATATATATGTATTTATAAATACAGCCAGTCGCAGTCTACTTCTATCAGATTGAAAATGACTTTCGGATGAGAGTCGAAACGTCTTGATCTTCGGAAACACTGTCCAGATGACTACTTTGAAGACTTCTACTATGTTTTGTAATAAACAAAAAACTAAGAAAAATCAGGTCAAAATGACCCAAAGGCAACAGGCTAAGTATCCCCTAAGCACCTTTCGCGTTCACCTTTTTCTGATGTGAAGAGTTTACCCATGAAACAAATCATCTTTCTGAAAACATATCTTCTTCCATTGTTGAACTCAATTTGTGCTACTTGGAACAAAAAATATTAAAAGTGTCTCTTCCCTGCTATTTATTCAATGAAGATGTGGTTGTATGAGAAAGTAATTTTCAACACAATTTATTAGCATCCTCCTAATTCTCATTGTCTTGTCAATACTATTTCTGTTTTTTTTTTGTTTTTTGTTTTTTATTGTCCAATAATATGTTTTAGAATACTGATAAATTGTTAATGTCTTTACAAGTCATACCGTCGACTTAAAATCTGAGGAATATTTTTAACTCCCTAAAATGTGTATATGAAAGAATCAGTCGTGGCAGAGATGTAACTACAGCAGGAGAAAATGGGCTGCATACTTTGTGCGCTCTCCTCCTCAGCTGGCTGTCACAGATGGCCTGTCAGTCATCTTCAGCGCTGCACACATCCAAACTGCTTCTAACTTCTGCTAAATGTGTTTCCTCTGAGTCGACGCCAATCCCAGTGTCTGTCTAATTACCAACTGCCTCTGGTGCTACTTTAATTGGTGATGGACAAGCTGCAGTTGTCATTGAGAAAATCACATTTGAATAAATAGTACATTAGATATGTGGTTTACATTTTAAATATAACATGGGTCACAGATCTTTTTTAGGATTGCCAGTGTTTGTAATTATTTATTTATTCTGCTAAGAATACAGTAAAGCAAACTGTTGTTTTTCATTGTTACACTGTAACAATGGACCTGGTGTTCATAAGACTTAATTGAGTTGAAAGCAGTATTCTTGTGATCTCAGCAGAAAGCCATGGAAATGACTCTTCACCTGACTTAATTTTCACAAGTTAATTTGAAGGAAAGTAACTGCAATGTAGTGCCTCTTCACTGATTTATAAGAATCACAAGATGTACGCTCTGTGAAAGATAATCTTTTCTTCCTTCACTCTTTCTCTACAGAGACAAAGCAGCGTGCCATTATGGTCAACACAACAGCTTTCAGTTCTTAACCTACTATTTTTGGAAAAAGTCCGGTATATAATCTAGTATCTTTTTGACACCGTTTCCACAAGTCATTGTGAGTGTACATTGAAAGCAGCAGACTGATCCGCCCTTTTTCTTCATGTATCCATGGTGACGCTGTCACTCAGTGGCAAACAGCACATGCATGCTAACTTTAAAACAAGACTTTAGACTGATTAGAGCCGGTTTATGCAGAGTGCAGTGGATAGATGAGGGAATTCAACATGAAGTTGGCAAGTAATCGTTAAGGATTTTCAAAAATTGATGGCCTATTGAAGGCCTATGTTAAAGAACACCTATGCAAAATAGATTTTTTTTCTATTCTAATATGGCTTACTCCTTTAAAACGCAGCTGAAGTGTTGTCTGATTAAGTCTCATCTCTCAAGTATAGCATATCAGACAAGATTGCTTTCTTTATTTTCTCTGTGTAATTTTCTTTGCAGCCAGTACATAGAGCTCTTCTGGTGTGGAAAACACATGACTGTCACACTTACGTATATCTGTTCTAGTGCATGAGATTACAAAATCTTTTAAACCAATTTACAAAACACTAAAATAGATATGAACTTTGCATTAACAGTTTATGGTTAAATATCATGAGTTTCCCAAGTTCCTTAATTAAAGCCTGATGGCGGCTCAGCCACATCATACACTGAGTGCGAGTTCGGTGCGGGTTGGGACTCACACAAGTCTCGCAAGTCTTAGAAAGTGCTTAAAACCAATGCACCCTTGTACACAGGCCTCAGAGCAAGAGTACAAGAGTTGCGCGAGTGTCCGGAAAGAATCCGTAGAGTCTATTTTTCCCAGAAGTTGCAGCAATCTGATGCAACTTTCAAGTCATAATACGAGCATTCTTACAGAAATCCATGTGAATCTGCGAAATTTTGGGCAAATATAGACCTCAGTGGACTGGAGCTGGTGTACAAAGCATTTCGCAAAAAACTTGCCTCACGGTCAGTGTACAGGAGATGTTAATCAGCAAAGTTGTGATCACCTATATGTGCACATTAATGCAGTTAGGTAGATTTACTGTTTGGCCAGGTCGCCCAGCCCTTTGTGGAAGTGAAAGTTATTTGTACTGCAGCCCAGCTACAGTAAGCCAGGTCAACTGAGGACAATGAATGAAGCTCATTTCTCAGTTACACAGATCTTTAAATGGGGATATGAGCTCGCTCCAAGACTGGTCAAGATTCAGCATCTCATCTCACAGCCATTAGAAGATGCTGCCCTAAACTACACCAAAACAGGTTTTCTTACATGTTAGTATAAAATTAGAATAATCTATCTTGGGTTGGTGGATTCGGGCAAAGCAATACGACTTGAAATAATGGTGTCTGTCAAAAATGTTTTCTAGCCTCAGTGAGATTCTTAATTTTCAGAGTAAGTGCTTGTATTGTCACAGCACTGAGTCATTTTACTGTGAATTACCATTTATTGTATCAATTACCGTTGTCACTATTATGAATTATCAGCCGAAGTGAGTAGTGTGTGCTCATGCCCACACAACTCATCAAAACTCTGACTAAATGGAAACTTAGTAATAGGGTTGAACAAGACCAAACCAATAGATCTACTTCAGGAAAAAAAAATAACTGCATCATTAAGAGTTCATCAACAAAGGCAAGTTTTTGTAGCATCTGAACAGTTAACCTAGTCTTTTAGTAATACATTACAGCTGTGTAACAAAATAACTCACTCTTCTGCAATCATTTGTCTGGCCATCGTCTCAAATCAACTCCATGATGCACAGTGAAATCAAATCATCTGTCATTTACAACAAAATGTATTTTCACTCACCTCATCTTAAAATATTTTTTGTTCTCATTGATTCTGCGGAAATCTGTAATGTTTTTCAAATCTCTGTAGTTTTTCTGCCATGTTTGTTTTAAGGGTTAAGGTACACTTTATTGTCCCCATAGGGAAATTTGTCCTCTGCATTTGACCCATCCTTCAATGCCTCTGGGGCATCTCCTCAGGAGCAGTGATCACCAGTGCAGCGCTCGGGGACCCATCTCCAGTTCTTCTTGCTAGGCTTGGTCAGGACTACCGTAGCTGGAGGATATTACCCTAACGAGCATGTTATTGGTTGGTGGGGGAAACCGGAGTGCCCGGAGGAAACCCACCCAGACACGGGGAGAAACATGCAAACTCCACAAAGAAAGGCCCGGGCCCGTGCGGGAATCGAACCCGCGACCTTCTTGCTGTGAGGCGAGAGCGCTAACCGCAGCCTCCGTGCCGCCTGCATTGTTTTCACACAATAGACAATGTGCATGACTGATTGGCTGATTAATCTGTCAATCACTTCCTCTGAAACTTGGTAGTTGAAGTTTGTAGCCAGATACAGATTGACAAAAGTCAATTTCAAGCACAATTTTAGATTTTTTGTTCACAACCTCGAAAACAACATGGCAACATGCTGATAGACAAACTCTAATGTCACTGTTTTTATTTGTGTATGTTCCTGTTTCTTCTTCCTTGTTCCTTGTTTTATAGCGTCTGTCGGTAAATTAGACAATGTGGCGACCCACGGAGCCGACTCCACAATCAGGCGCTTTTTAAGACCATCTCAGCGGCGGCGGCAGTAGCATTCGTATCAGTATATCCACAATGGCGTGATAAAGGAGTGCTTGTATCCGTGCTGATTAATGAAGTCTTCATTATCTCCTGTTTTGCCTCTTCTTTTCTTCCCCTGCTCTCGTCTGCTTGCATTGTTTTCCTCCCTTTAGATTGCGCTGATTTTGTACTCTCTAATGAGAATCAGAACAATGGCGGAGGACTTTTTTCACTTCTCCTGGTTGGATTTACTTTTGTCTGCGTCGCCCAATCAATGACTCCTGAATGTCATCGTGTCTTTGATGTCTTTCTTTGGATTCTGTGTGAGCATTGATTCTCAACCTGTGAATGGAGGGTGAAATGAATGAAAAGGACCTCTCACTGTTGGACTGCTGACTTGTCAATGGGTTCTGTGGCTTTTCACAGTCGTCCAGACAGTTTACACACCAGGTGCAGACATTGGAATTGCGCTTGTTTTATGCTGCAATTCTCAAAACGTGTTTCTTTTTAACACAATGCGGATCTTTTGTGATTTTTGAAAATGATGCCAAGTAAGTTGTGGAATAAAAATCTAATTTGGATCCTATTCTTGTGACAATTTACTTTTTTGTTTTGTTTTGTGACCCTCATCTTCCAGTTAAGTTGGCCCAAATTACAAAAAGTATTACTTTTTGCTATCAACAATTAACAGTCCTTCTGTCATGGTCTAAAACATGAACATTCTGAATTTATACAAACCTAAAATGAATGTGACTTACTGCACGAAAAATGGCTCATCCAAATACTACATTTTGAAAGATTCACTTGATTTCCATCTTTTATCTGGCCCTCAGGTCTGTTGTTGCAAAATGTGGTCCTCAGTGAGAAAGGTTTGGACACCCCTGGCATAATCCTTTCGCTTAGATCCAGATTCAAATTGCTGGCACAACAGTAATTAGAAGGTTTTCATTTTGGAGTTTGCAATCAAAAGCACCACGCCAAACAAGATGCACAAGTAATTCTTTGTTGAAGTGAGATAAATGCTGAAGTTCCATGTAATTTCGGCGCTAGGGAACAGTGGGCAGATTCAGCGTGGGGGGCTTCGTCTCGGCGAACTGCCCAACTGATTCAATCTGGATGCTGGAAAGAAAAGTTGTTAAGGTGGGCAGGCTGGGCGGGTCAAGAGAGCAGAGTCAAACGGTGTCCGAGGCGTGAGCTTGGATAAGAAGGCTGCTGGGAACAGAAGTGTGGCCCACAGAATGATGGAGGTGTACTACCCATAAAAGGCAGCATAATTTAACTATCCTTCTCACTGTTTCCTAGGCTGTTCTGTGTATAAATATGTTTTGAGTGCATTGTAGGTCAGATGGCTGATCAGATAAAAAAGGTATTGATTTTAGAGCGTTTGGCTTTCCTTCTTTTAGTCAGCAAATCAATCAGCAGGGCATATTTTTAGTCGATCAACAAAATCTATCTCAACTACAGACTAAATCTAGTATCTCGCTGAATTATCTATCTACCAGATGTCAAGACTAGTGTAAATCCAGGTAATAAACATATTTTAAGTTGGAAGTAATGTTGTCTTGGATACTTGTCGTATCCAAGTCAGTGTTGCAGCTCAAGTGTTTTTCGAACAAATCATTTTTGATACTGTTCCATCACACTTAAGCCGGTGGCATTTCATTTATTTACCTATTTATCTATTTATTTATTTATTTATTTTTATTGTCTGTTTTGTTTCTTGTGACACTGACAAAAGTGAATGTTTTCCGAAGTTGATCTTGTTGTGATAAGTTTTGAGAATTAAGTGACAATGTGCTAATTGATGAGAACATCTTGAGCAGAAAATGAGAGGTGTCATACAAAGCCATACAATAATTTCTTGGGAATTCATCTAATAAAGATACATTAACCCAGTTATTCCCAACCTTAGGGTCAGGACTCAACAAATACTTTAAGTCAGAAGTTTTCAAAAACATTGAATTTAAATGAAATGGCTGTAAGTAAGTTGTTTTGATTAAGTATGTTCTAATCATTGCTATTCCATGCTCTCTTTATTACCCATTAAGTTCTGATAAACCACTGCAAATGCTGATCTTATCCTCACTGAACACTTGTGTCCATCTCTTAAAAACTTTTATGTGTACAGGAAAGTAGACGTTGTCATGACCATAAAAGTCATATTTACCTCGTCTGCCATTTGACATTTAGCATTATATTTAGTTTTGTTTGTCATAAATCTGTAAAAGGCCAACTTCAACACAGATTATTGTTTCTGCTAATACGGTTAAGATTAGGCATCTGGAGTCACTTTAGTGTTGGTGTATTATTGTGTTGGGAATTGGCGTGGCGTCTCCAAATGTCATGATAACTCAAATATCTTTTGGACGGGGCAGCAGCTTAATCCAGTTTAATGGTGTGCTCTTTGATAATATCTATTACAGAATGGAATTAGCCTCAGTTAATTTGATTTGGACAATATTAGGCCTGTAGTGTGCAGTGCTGTGTGCTGCATATGAATTGGTCTGGGTGGTGCATTATGGATTCACATTGCACACAGGAATTTGATCCACTCATGCTTTTTTTCATTCTCCATTTAAAAAGTCAAGAAGGATTGGGGTCCCATCGACACATGTTCATCCTAGAGAAAGATTACAAACATCTGTTACTTTTATTATGATCTTTTTACCCAGTAGTAACTACTGTGTTCGAATGTTCTTCCAAAGTCAAAAACATACACAAAATTGTGTTTTCTTTCATTCACAAATGTCTGAGTAATATGGCTGCCTCTGTCTACAAAGGAAGACTTTGTTCCTCTTTGTGTGTTATAACATTAAAGTACATTTTAGCCTTAATTAAACTGAATAATACTCAACTAGAATAAGTTTGAGATGTTGTCTCCTACACATATGTTCTGTTACAACAAGAACACGTATTGGTGCAGATGTTTTAGCGTTTAAACAAAGCTAAAACATCTGCAGCTGTAAAATTAGGCAATCTCAAGGCTTAAGATTCAAGATTCAAATGATTCTAGTGATGGTGTGTTGAGTTGAAAAACATAGCAGAAAACTTCCTTCATTAGGACTTAAAGGAGGTGTGCCTAATTCTAATTCTATAATTTTATTTACTTTTTTTTTTTTTTACTTTTTGCAGTAGGCCAGATGTTTTGGTCACTTACCTAATGTGTTCTAAGTCTCTGATTTTTTTTTTACATGTTTTGAAGTGTTTTTAAAGCCGTGTTGTTATGCTAAACGCAATTAGCCAAATGCTCATAACATTTGTCTTTTTAGTAAACAAATACTAAAAAGACATTGTGACAATAATTCTGTGCTGAGGGGAAGTTATTTGTAAGTTTAAAAACATGGTAATGGTGCTTTTAATAACATCATCTGGATAGGACAGCTAGCTTGTAGTCGTTGTTAATCAACCGCTCCATTGGTACTACAATGAGAAATCTCTCTTCTTCCAACAGTAAAAAATAGTTTTTAAAAATATGTTGCTTTTTACAGTTACATTTAAAATGAAGAGGCGGGGCTTATCAGTTCTGCAGTTTTGAACAGGAAGTCAGTAGAGCTGTTCCTATTTTTTAAGTAGTTTTAGATCAACTTTGTGTTTTACAATGAACTAAAGGTAAATTACTGATGTGTATATGTTCTAGTTTCTTACTAAATATAAAAAAAAACACAATAGGACCCCTTTAAGAACGATCGGATTTTGTGGCAGCCTATGTAGTTTCATATTATAAACTTTATTCCGGTTCTCAAGGTTTTAAGTTTGTATAAAACGTCTTTTTAAGCTTTAGCTTTGGCTACCGTTGCTCGCTCTAGAGCTCCCACTCTGATCCAAACGGTCAGATCGTTCCGCTCCTCGTGCAAAGAATTATGGGGGAAACACAACTGCGCATGTTCCATAGTTTGGAGCACACCTAGCTAATGGCCATGATGGCAACGAACACCAGTGAGCAAAAGCCATTGACGCACAGCACCCGCCATTTTTTATTACGAGGACTCGGGAACAGCTTTCAGCTTCCCTCTTTTCTAATGTGCAGGATTTGTGATAAGCATGTGTGAACGAAACAAATCACAGCTATGTTTTTATATGATATGAAAACAAACTGCACAAACTGCCCTTTAAGGTAAAATTCGTAGCAGAGGCTGTTATGAATTTTAGCAAAGCATGTTGTACACCAAAATGTTTAGTGCGTTTGATACACTTAATGTATTTATTTTCTGTTAGCTTTTGAACTCATCCCTGCATTAGTGCACTATGGATGTTTTCAATCTATGGAAATGTATGAATATATTACTGTTAATGGACAAAGTGGATCTGTGGTAGCTGAACTTGAGTTGATACTGATGATGGCTTAAGAGGGTTTTGGGTTCTTTATCTGCCTCAGATGGGACTTTTCTGTGTGGAATTTGCTTGTTGCTGCGTCAAGAAGCATGTGAATGTAGCCCATAAGTGGTTCAAACTAGCCATCCATATGCAATAACAAAAACAACGTTTTCCTTGAGTTGTAGCTTAAAGTTGCATCTTTGACATTAACTTCATAAACATTTATTTAATAGGTCACATTATGGTCAAGCCAAAAATTAAGCTTTTGTTAATTACCACCTAAAAAAAAAGATATGCATTGACACTTTTGCTCATGTTTTCAAACTGATTGTTCTACCTTCTATGCGTGAATTGCATAGAAGGTAGAACAATCAGTTTGAAAACATGAGCAAAAGTGTCAATACATTGTATGAGGAATGCATGATTCCTCATACATTGTATGAGGAATCATGCAATGTATTTTGAAACTATGCAAAAGCTGAATGTGCATGGGAAAATAAAAAAATGCTACAAAAAGTTTTTTTTTTTTTTTATGTTAAATAATAATTGTTGTAAACATTCAAATATTTGATACTGATATTTCTATCTATTAACTTTACTGTCTGTCTCCAGACTCCAGGTTCTCCTTTTTCAGTAACTTAGAAAAGCCCAGACTAAACTCTTGGCGGTTGCACAGTGTAAAACGATACACATAGATATCAGTTTGAACTCTTGAGGCTAATGTTTCAAGTCTCTGTATTTATTATATTTCATATTTTAAAAAACAGCACCTAAAGGGTTAATATGGTCTGAAAATTGCTCATGAGATTTGCCTAAAAAGAGTTACTCTTTTTGTCCAGCCCTAGTGTCTATTGAAAAGTACTGTGGTCTGCTTAGTTTCTGACACCAATCTTTATCATGCACTCACCAGTTCCTCCTAGAGTCCTTAAACTATCATAACAAGCCTTTCTAGGAACTCGGGGCACACATATTTCTATTAAATTTCATGCACACACAATTACCTTTTAACCAACTTAACAATTGATGTGCAGCAGGGGTGATTTTTGAATGTTATTAAAGCCCTCCATCTGTTTTGTTCACACTCAGGGCTAGCAGAGGAGAGCCGAGGACAGCTGGAGTGGAAGGATGATGTGTTAACCCCTTGACGTCCGAATTATTTTCTGAAAATAAAAAATTTTTTTTCAAAGATTATTTTTACTTCAGTTAGGCCCCAAAACAAGGATCAGTTGAAATTTTTTCAATAGCACTAAAAATAAAAAAGTTGTTGGGTACGTGCCAAAAAAGGCACACTGGGCCACAGAGGAACACAAATTACCCATATTTGCAACTAAGTCACAGAAAAACACATTTTTCCAACTTGTATTCTCAATATATTTTATTGATGTGTCAATTTGATGCAAACGAAGCTTTTTCAATTGTCATGGCCCAATTTTCATAAATTAGGTTTCCAGGACAGACCTAAAATATGCCTGAAAATGTGAATACAATAGGGCAACTCTACCACTACCTGGGCTAAGACACTTTATTGACCAGATTTATTCATGGAAACATATTGTCAAAGTTAAAATTAAATAAAATACCCTTAGAAAAAAACAAAAAAACATATATAATATGGTATATAACTGCATAGTGCTGTGTATATAATATATATGCTATATAGCATATATTGGCACTATTTGTTTGTCAGCAATCAAAATAGTATTATTTGAGATACACTGTAATTTGGAAAGAAGCCCATCTGTCAATACAATTATTTTGAAAAACTAATCAATGTTGTTGGTGACCTGTTGGCTCGTTGTCTTGTGCAATTACAACTACTGGTATACAGCATACACTGCACCACTGCTCTCTAAGCCTGGGTAAATCAAAAAACACCCATGTGCAACATAGTGCCAACAAAATACTGCCACTTTGGAGACAGTTTAGGATGGTTCAAGTTACTTTGTTGTCAATTCACAAAGGTTCATCATCAAAAATGTCTATAATAGTGATTGCACAGTCTGACTGTTTGAATAAGGAAGCACACCTCATCTTTCTCTTATAGATTTGGAGTTTTTGACTGTATTCAGTGTCACATCTTTGTTCTACTGTAATTAACGCCCTCCTCATGATAACGACAGGTGAAAAGCGCCTTCCTCACTAAACTGACAGGTGCAGAGCATCCTTCTCAGTGTAATGACAGGTGCAGAGCGTTGTCCTCATTGTAACGTCAGGTGCAGAACGTTGTCCTCACTGTAACATCAGGTCCAGAGCGTTGTCCACTGTATCGTCAGGTGCAGAGCGCTGTCCTCACTGTATCGTCAGGTGCAGACCGTCCTCCTCATTGTACTGTCAGGTGCAGCGTGTCCTCCTCATTGTAATGGCAGGATCATCGCACTGTGGTAGCAGACACAGAGTGAGATAAAGTCATGCAGGTGATACACCTGTCACCATAAATCTTACATAATGTAGCTTTACCAAATGATTTATATCTAAATATGGAGATAGAGACATACCCATGACATTGGTGAGGCAATCCACCCACAGCAGCAGCAGTGATGTCCTCCTCACAGCAGCTGTCACACTGGTGGTACCTCAGAAATAAAATACAAAATAAACATTAAGCCTACACAACAGTTATTCAATGTAATAATATAGCATTGGCAATATAATTTTTACTGTTTAATCACTAATGCATGGAGTGATTGTGCTTACACCACATGTAAAACTGTTTGTGTTGCTTACAAAACAACATGACAGATGGACAGAAACGCACGACCATTAACTGGCCACCCAAGCTACTGCACGTAGCTACACAACACAATCCATGCGCTTATCCAGTCAACGATGCAACGCGAGGTTTTGCACGATTAATTCATAAATAAAGCAACACATCACACATTTAAAACAAGGCTGAGTTCAGAATGAATCAGAACCGAGCCCGAAAAAATCCGGGATTTATCACAAAAGCTAAACAGAGTTGTCCCAGGTTAGCATAGTTTACGCACCACACAACAACAACATCCGTAGCCTGGGTCTTCATAGATCCACAAAGCGAGTACAACAAGCTGTGGATGCGTGCAACGTCACAGTTATTAAAGTTTGTGTTGCAAAGAAAACGTGAGCCTGAACGGATCAGAAAGCAGGCGGAGGTGCACACCACGTCTGAAGCTAGCTAGCTAGGCACATCCACCAAACCATTCTCATGCTAACCAAACACAAACACTGCTAACAATGGCGGCAGGTCTGTGATAGAATCGAAGCACAGGGTAGTGACTTAAAAACACGTGTAACAAAACAATTTGACGATAACTAACCCAACAACTGCTAAGGAAAGTCCCTAGACATCTGTAAAAGACCAAAAACAGCGTAAAATGGTCAAAACAAGGGCTTTTATGGTCCAGTGTCCCCTATATGGCACAAACCGAAAATCTCCGATTACGGCAAAAGTATTTGTCATATTGACTTCATATTGACACAGCACATAGACAGGCACAGCGTTAGCAACTACATATTTTTTTGGTGTCGAAACTCACCTTTATTTCGCCGGACCAACGCTGAGTAGAAGCCTCCAGGGACAAGTTGCTGCTGAAGTAGCGTCCTCTCACGTCAACAGGATGCAGCATTTAGCAGGAGGAGGTCACCAAAATAAAAGCGGTCACAATTTATTCACAAGGGCTGAAGGAACATGCAGAACCCGAGAATGGATGTGTGCACCTCACACAGCGGCCGCAATTTGAGTTTAAACGGTACGTGCCATATTCGGCACACCTGACGTCAAGGGGTTAAGGACATATCAGACGACAAGTGGCTTTTGTACTACGGCTGGGTGGGTTAAGCTTTTACATTCAGCCCTGTCGGATATCAAGGCCCCTACACATGAATACATTAAGCAGATACACGTGTGAACAGTTTGCATGGGATTTGCTATTTGCATTTCAAAGATACTTGCCTTTGAATTCGAGACAAACTGGCCTTTTGTAAGTTACATTGTTGTATGTGCTGTCAATTAAAATAGCCTAATCACAAGCATTGATCTCAGCAGAGAATTCTAATTTACCATCCTTCTTTTCTTTCGATTATCTTTCAGCCCCTATGTGGTGTATGCAAATCTGTTCTACATGTGGTAATCTAGTTCACCAGTAACCTAGCAACACTGTAGTCAGCTGGTTATGTGTATGTCCATATCAGGCATCTGTTGGTGTGAGATTTGCATCTGTAGACACCACCAACTGAAGACAATTTAGTGGTGTTTTGGAACTGATTACTTAGGTAAAGTTGTGTTTGAATAGTTTTGTCTTGAAATGTTGAGACAATACTTAGTTCAATGTTTTTGTCATTATAGATTTGTTATATACAATTGGGAAAATTGAGAACACTTTATCTTGAGTGTGTCTTGTGTTGTCTCATCTTGGAGGAGAAGCTAAGCATGCTGGGACTATGTCAAGATTATTAAGTTAACCGCTAATTGTGATTATTTAAGTCACAATATAATCGTAAGAACAAAAAAGTAAGAGAAAGTACAAATTAAATTCTTACAGTTCACTCTATTGAAACAAACAAACAGCAGAAGGTCAAATAAAAAAATGTACCAAAAAACAAATAAATTAAAGAAAAATTGTCATTACCATTTTAAAGCAATATTTTAATTAATTCACATTTTAACATTTTAGAGGCAGCATTAAGTTTAGTCACATTTGCATTTTATTTTCATTAGGAAATTTAGATTTTATGAAATTGGTCACAAACTTGAGGAAAAGTGACACGCTTGACAGTGAGAATGAAATTTGGTTATGATTGTGAATAATTGCTAAATCATGATACTTTGTCTCGCAATAATCGGAACACTAAAATGTGATATTGTGACATCCCTAACTGGGACAGGAGACTCAAAATGTTGTTATGTCCTTAGACACTTCACCCACCAAATGACTGTGAGTGGTGCAACTTGATAGATGCTGTCTACCTTAGGACAGCGGCAGTGTTCTTAGTTGACAGAACTATGCACACATTTAAAGATTGATTTTGTGTGTGAGTAATGTAAATGGTAAAATGGTCTATTTATATAGCGCTTTTTTACCTTTCCAGGCACTCAAAGCGCTTTTAAATCTACCATCCACTCACCGCAGACACTGAGGCAGTGGTGGGACCTGGTGTTCTAACGGTCTCCCATCCAAGTACTAACCAGGCCCTTTCTTGCTTATCTTCTGAGATCTGACCGGGTTTAGGCTTTGACAAACAGATATGACCATAAATGTGTGTGTAAGCCTTCAGTAGCCCAGGAAAATGTCATAGAAAATGAAAATGTATGTAGGCTATGTGAGGACAAAAATTCAATGGTGAAGATGCTTTGCCCCTCATTCAAAATGTTTTTTTGTTGCTTTGAAGAAAAACTGAGTCAGTGCTCTTTATCTGTCTGAAGAGTAGTTTGGCAAAGACAATAAAGTCCAATTAAGTCCAAAAAACAGATACTCCTGACCCTCAACAATTATCTTGTGCTAATTGTAGTTAGTCCTTCAGACAGATTTTAATCCAGTGACTTAGCAGTTTTCTGTCAGGAAATGAATGTCTTCACCTTTTTTTTTTTAATGTTTTATGGAATTTACCTTGACACAGACATTAGTCATACAGTGAGCTTTTTCCAGACACTTTACAAATGTGGACAATGCATTACTCCTTCACTTTAGTAAGCTACAACAGCAGCTGCTCTAAGATAAATGGATGGAAGTAACTTACACATTTAAAACTTTTGTCTCTGAATTAAACCTTCTAATGCACTGTTTCATTATTATTACTTTGCTGAAATTTTAATAGCAGTTATTCTAATGGTTCAGTACTGTTAGGGTCAAAGTGAACACTCCCACCTGATTGAACCGCTAGAGTAAACATGTGTTCATTGTCAGCAACAAACTGTCCAATTTACTTATGTGGAATATGAAAACAATGAATTCAACAGTACACAAACCTTCCATTATCTACAACGTGACCCTGGCATTCACAAAAGTGCACCTCTAAACTGTCAATTATCTGAGCTAGCTTTGATTTGCTCGCCAGTCCTTGAGCCCAATGACCTATTCCGATATTGTCCATCACCTCCCATCAGCGTAAAGTTAATCTAATCTAGGGTGTCCTCCTTGTTCCTCTTCCTGGAGAGAGAACACGAGCCAATTACAAGTGTGCGCGACTTCGTGCTAAGTGCTGTTGGTATTTTCCCTCTCATTAAGTCACAGCCAGAGCCTCTCAGCCTGTTCGCACGGATGTAAACATAGTATTTTCCTTAATGTGCCAATTCATTATACATTTAAATCAATGCAATTGGATTTTCTAGATTTGTGTGTTGGTTTAAATGGAGAAATTGTCCATACGAGGGTTTGTGATTATGTATGATGCGGCAGAAGTAAACAGAGTAGCACAAGACTTGTTGATATTCTGATAGCATCCATCATGTCCCTGGAAAACCTTTTTGCTCCCGTGGCTGAGTAGTTTTCGGTTAGTCCCCAACTGGGAGACTGCAGGCAGATTGTAATTGTCATATAATTGTTGAGAGTTGATTTTCAGGAACACTGCAGGGAGTAGATGCAATAGAATCGAACGGCGTGTGCGATTTTGACGTCACATGCATTTACTAGTTTGTAAAATGGTAATATATTGGAGATTTTTGGATGATTATTAACTCTAAAGTAGATTAGTAAGTAAGTGACATGACCAAAAACGTACTTTGTGCCGGCTAATTTATTTCTGTATTTATTTGTTTACTTATTTATTTATTAGTTCATTAAGGCTTTGACAATAGCTAATGTTAAAATTTAATATCAGTATGACAGTTGTCTTGTTGCTCCACAGTGAAGATTTGAACTTCAATGAATATTGATATCTTGCAGATTTACACTGAATTTGCATGAGGTGAGTCAAAATTGGATGGGGCAATGTAATGTGAAGTGATTTGTCACTATAGCAACCAAATGAAAATGTCTCCCAGTCTGAAATGCAATGAAACAAATACATCTAGAATAATGATAATAAAAGATGAAATGATACACACTGAAGTAAAAACAATGGTAAAAAGTGCCACAGACTTTTGGAGTTCATATACATCTTTTTTTTTTTTTGTAAAGAGACCTATTGTGATTTTTCTGTATATTTAGGAAGAAACTATGGCATAATTCACATTGTGTTCATTGCAAAACACAACTATTACGTAAAACAGCTTAGAAATAGAAACAGATCCATTGACTTCCTGTTCAAAATGGCAGAACTGATAAGCTCCGCCTCTTGCTTGTGAAATGAAACTTTAATAAGCCACAGATTTAAAAATTACTTTTTATTGTTGTTGGAAAGTGTCTACATGACAATTCTGAACCCTACATATTTTACTGGCAATCCAAATTTCTAAGTAATCGCAAGTATTTACAGACAAGTGGGCAGGGATAGGTGATAGGTGAAGACAGGGATTTTCTGAGCACTGGAGCATCATCTGCAGGACAGTCAATCCGAATACAATGGGTAAACTAATGTTGAGAACACTGCTGTAACATGGTTAAACACTCATAAAAGTACATTTTACACATTAGGTCTCCTTTAAACTCAAACTATTATAAATTTAGATGAATTTTATGAAGCTACAAGTCTCTTCAAAAAAGCTTTAATAGGTGAATATGCCCTCTAATTTTATTGTGTGTGTAACAATAGCTTTCATACCTGAGCAGATTTTTACAGTTATGTCCTGATGGTTTTCTAAATATCGCTTATTTCTTGCAAAATGTTGTCACTTTTTGTTGCAACTTACACTCAGTATCGCATGCATTTACCATGTTGTGATTGGCTAATGGACCTGTCAATCTTAAAGCACATGCCATCATCGAGACTGAGCAAAATTGAGATCAAGATTTTTAGCACAGCTCTATTTGAACATTAGAATCGTAAGTATTAGGAAGAAACTCAATATTGAGCAAAGTCATTCTAATTGAGCTGCATTGTGTGCACTTTCTATGCAAAGTCAAAAGTAGTGACATGCACAGTTTAATGCCTTTGTTTATTTGGTATGAATTCAACTGACAAGACGATAGAAGAGAGAATATAAATAAGTAGATTTAAAAAAGCAGTGAGTGAAGTGTAAAGCAGGCCATGAGGAGGAGCTTTCTGGGTAAAGGCAAGATGGAAGAACTGCCCCCCAGGCTCTCTTCAGCTCTGTCCTTATGATGGAGACATATTTCCCCTGTGCGGCGTCTATCATCACTTTCTTTGGCTCACACATTCACTCACAGCCCCCACTGCTGCTCAGATCTTCACTTTTCTTTATTTATATTCTTAAAAGTTCAATCTGCCACTAGAATCAGGAGAGACGTCTATAGTTTGTACAAAAGTAAGTAGACAGAAATATAGATATTTTTGTTTTGGACTTCTGTTACTGCATAGGGTTGGCATGTTTCTGTTATTTTTATATATTTTAGTAGAATTTTATATTGTTTGAAGGGGAACAAACACATTATATTTTCTGTAAATAGCATTGACTATTGTTTCAAGTTGTTGTTTGCCGATTTGATTTGATTGCAAACAAGGCAAATTTGCAACTTTTATGTCAAAATAGTCACAAACTGTCGGTCAAACCAATATAATTTTACTTTTAGATTTCTTCCCTCTCACATTTTTAGTCCTCCAGTTTGCCAACTCTGTTTGAAATGTGATTCTGGGCAGATTTTGTTTAATATTCCTGCAAAAACATACTTTCTTACAATGATCTGCCCTTCAACTTGACTTGATAGCAAAGCATGCTTGTCTCTACAGAGAAGTGCAAATTTATAGCATATCAGAACATTTCTGGCAAATCAAGAACATCTCCATGGAGCAGACAAAAGACTCTTTGTTAGAAAATTTAAATAGTATGCTCTCAACTATTAAATACGTTGCTTAAGTCAATGGTATGAGTAATATACTAAGTGACATGGCATAGCAAAGCAGCTGTGATATTCTAAAATCTATAGACGTCTCTGTTGACGTTGTTAGGTCAGAAGATATGGGAGATATTTCAAAGGCAACCTTTGTGGAAAGAGATGATGTTTTTTGTCTAAATACTGTGCTCGCTTGGCTTCCAGATGGATAAAAAAATAACAATAAACATTGTTCAACTCACATGTCAGGACTCACCTTTTATTATAGCATTCTGGATTGTTCTAGGTTAACTGTGGCTTTCAAATAGTCCCTTGTCAGTTTAAATAAATGTGATTTTTTTATGATAGAGAAACTATGGAATGATGAAAAAAGATCAGGCTACAAGCTGAAGAGCCTGAATTGTCCATTCTGCCAGTGTCCTAGCTTGCTGCCTATCTGTCTGTCTGCTGAAGATAGAAGCACACGCCAACTCACAGATGAGCCAGTGCGCGCTTCGCCATCCTCATCAGCTCATTTCTACATTTTACATTGTCCGTCACTGTCTCCACAATGAGGAAACGGAGCCGCGGTTAATGGCGTCTATCATGTCTGCAGGACTCATATAGAAACTTTCCCATTGTCAAACTATAACAATTAACAAGGAAGGTCTGGGGACAGTTCATTGCTCTCAAATGGGTCGCTGTATCTGCTCAGGAGCACAATGAGGCCCAGTGTATTGTATATGTATTCAGACTCCACTGCACAATAGACAGAGGCTCACAGATTTAGTCGCACAGCCAGGACTTTACAGCCAAATGATTATCAGCTTTTGTCTGCCCTCACTCTGAGCCAGAACAACATCCCTCGTACTGCTGTGCTTTACATCAAAACCAGGTTAAACTTGGTCAGAAAACAAAAGTTATGTTTGTAAGTGAATTATACAAATTCACTTTTCATTGTGGCACCTGTGAACATTCTGACCTTAGTCAAGCTTAATGAGTGGAATAATAAGGGCAAAGTTTTTATCTGATCAGACTCAAGACACTTCTGTAATTGTGATCTAACAAATGAGATTAAATGAAGTGATTAAATTTGAGATTATGAACTATCATTTCAAAGATCAGGTTTTCAAAGAGCCAAAACCCGATCTCACAAAAAAAAACGAAGCTATTCAAATGGTGGCCCGGGCCCACAATGAAAAAACTGACCATGGGCAGGACATTTTGCTTGATGGGCAATGAAGTACTTTGTGCTTTATGTTAACTGGTATGTAGTAGCTTGCAGTACTATGCATCATTTGAACCACATTTTGTTATGCATTTTAAATAACTAAGACCTTATAGTCCTGGTTTAGTCCCGGTTCAAATTATGTGGTCTAGTTTTGTTCAAGTTCAGTCCTCTAAGTCTTGAAAGTCTTCTTCTAGTCCCACTGCTGCTGTGCTGGTTGTTGATTGCATTGGGTTTGTTTTTGCTTAGTCTTATTTTGTATTTAATTCAGTGAAAATAGTTTATTTTAGTAGTAGATGGTAGCATTGCTAGTCGCTTGTGGACAGTGGATGTAAAACACATTTGCAGTTCATATTTGTCAGACCACAACTTTCCGACAAATATGGCCCACAGGTAAACATAATTGAATAGCCCTGTCATAAAATCTCAGAAGCTAAACAGTACTTGATTATTACTTGGATGGGAGACTGCTGGTACAACAATGGGAGGGCTTGTGTGATTTGTCATTGTGTCCGTGGGCAATACACCTCAGAGTTTGTGTACACTGGGTGGGTGATAAGTTCTATGATGTAGAGCGCTTTTAGTGATTTAGGGAAAACAATACATAGAGGCCATTTAAAATAAATATATTAGACAGACAAAATCATCTTAGTTCATGTAAAAGAATGATTGTATTTATATTCCAGATAATTTAAAAACACAATAAAACACAGTAAAAATAATGTTTATTCAGTCTTATAGAACAAGGGTGCCCAAAAGTTGTGAGCAGGACTCTTTAAGGAGTAAAACACCGACTCGCCATCACAACTGCTGAAGGAACTTTAAAGTAGTAATCATGCAGTATGTCAGTTTTTTGTTGCTTATTTAAATAGTTCGTATACATTTTTCATTACTACATGAAAAATGTAGTAGTTATAGTCAAAATGAATAAATTATTGTATATCTTGAGTTCATCTCATAAACTGCGACTAGACTGCCAATGACCACAATTGTTGTAGATTGTTTATATGAAAATTAAACATGTTATTGATATTTTTAAAAACTTTTATTGATTAAAATGACTATTTTTATTTGTGTTGACTAGATGTGTTTTTGTTTTGCCTGGAATATTCCATCAATAAAACTCACCAGCATGTAACTCTAGCAACCTTTGTATTTTCTATGGCAAAATAATCACATGAAATTGAATGAAAAATAGATGTGTTTATACCCTGATGTGGAAAATTAGTATTTCAGGCAAAATGAAATATTTTCGCAGAACTCCATAAAAAAAAAAAATAAAAAAAAAAAACTTTAAGCAAAACTATTTTGTATCCATTTATTCTTACTAGTGTATTGTAAAAGTTTAAACAGATAATGTGTGTCGCTGTCTCAGGTGCTGAAATGACATGGAAACACCATTTGACCCATGCGTTGCTAAGGCGCTCTGGAGGGCACACTCAGCTGTTAACAAAGTGGGTCAGTGCAGCTGGAAGAATGGCATGAATATTTGAAATGGATGTACTGGAGTTTGAAGCCCGTGGAACAATCACAGATGCCAAACAGTGTTAAACAATGCTTCCCGCTGGGCTCCACTCTGCCGCTCTGCCTACGGCGCATTGTTTACTAGTTTAAGCACTTGCTACAGTGCTGGTTTATAAGCCTATTATAAACCTAATAAATGAGTTGAGATGTAGAGAAGAGTCAAAATAAAATTGTTCTATAGGCCACTAATAATTTACTGTATGTTGTTGAAACTAGTGTCTTTTTGTGGCTAATCTTATAGCCACAACAAAACAGCTTATTTTAAAACAAAAAGATAAGGAGAAATGCACAAAACTGTAAAAAATAAAAAAATAAAGTCACCCTCAAATAAAACAAATACTAGAATTTACCACATTAGTTAGGTAATTACTTTATAATATAGACCAAATAAAAAATATGGAATTTACCACTTTAGTTAGTTAATTACTATATTACAGACTTTAAGAGTATCTCGGGGTACTCGGGAGTATGGTGACACACGTCAATACTATTTTTCGTTGACCTAATGTTAAACCAAAAGAGATTTTAAATGCTGAAATGTTTGTTTTTAAAGACAAATCCTGGCATTAGAGAGTGATAGCAGTTTATCTTTAAAAGCTCTTGTTAAGTTTTTTAATGGTTTTGACTAATGTATCTCAATGGATTTTTTTTCACACTGAATGTATTTATTTATTTATAAAGCTGCATTCTCAAATCAAACAAGTCCACAAATTACCATAACAAACTTTATAATTACGATAGCTATGACATTAAAGTTGTGCTATAGTGATATGTTTATAAAGAATAAAGCTAACATGGTCAAACTGCAGCTGGTGACAGTGAGTGAAGGATATGAAGGATAAAATAGGTCAAAGACGAGACGACTAGGAGACAAGGAAGAAAAGCGGAAGACAGCCATCTGAAGACATCAGACTGCTGCGACTGTTTAAATGTGCATGCAAATACCAGCTCAAATTGAGACGTGCTGTGCTCGTGTCACTGTGACTGACAGTTTCTATCCCACAGTCTGCTCCAAATGCAAGAACTTCAAAAATAAACAAAAGATAGTTTGACTTCTCTAGATAGCAAGTTTTGTCTCCAAATCTATAAAAATAAAAAATACAGTGGTGGCAGAAAAGGATAAGGTGTCTTTCTATAAAACTAATAAGATATTTTTGTGAATGGATACACAGAGCTGAAGGTAGAGAAGCTTAATCACTTTGTTCTGGATGTTTCTCTGGGCTCTGCTATCAGATTTAACTATTCTTCGACAATGTAAAAGACAAACTAAAGAAACGAGTTGTGAAAATTAGTAGATCCATCACTCGCTAGTGTCAGAATGCATTTTAATAAATGCTCAATTAAATATTTAAAATCTTTTTGGTTTAATAATAGCCCAACTGGAAATGATCTGTACAGTTGTAATAATGGCCCTGACTTCACAGTAGTTTGCACCTGGGAAATTCTGTTGTCATGGTTTTGAGCTGGTCGTCCTCTGAAGGCAAAATAAGTTGCAAAACTGCCAACCTTCATATTTATTTCCATTTTGATATCAGTCAACAGCTCACTCCCCCCCATAGACATAATGTTTGGTTTCTTTGATTTTTTTGTCAACATTACAGTGACGTATATATATTTTTTTTGCCTAATTTCAACTTGAGATGAATGAGAGCCGGTCTGACACTGCTTTGGCCCCGAGGTGTTACGGCTGTCTTAAGTCTGTCCATGGTCCACCTTCTGAATTTGAGGAGAGGCGTTGTCACGGTTACACCAATGACACGGCTCGATGTGGCTGAGCTTCCTGGTGGCACTTTCATTCAGCCAATCAAGGCAAACAGGCCACGCTCTATTTAATGATTATCCCAGCATCTGTCCATCTCTCCTCTCTGCGAGCTGTGGCATAGCAAGAGCTCAGTAAATATGGCTCCGAACACAACACACAGGAAATCAGCCAACTGTATAGAGCTGAGTGTTAGACTGAGTCTCTTCAGTCAAGTCTAGAAATAATAACAAGAAATGTGCATTTACACCACAAACAGGTGCTATGAGTGATTGATAGTACGGTTTAATGTGACTAATTTGTAATATGAGATCATGTCTACATGTCCTTTGACTTTTTGCGTCAGTAGATACTTGAGCATGTTACTAGCTTACTCGTGTCATAATCATTCATATGTATGGCAACTGTAGACCAACTAAAAAAGTACATAAAGGGGGTGATCGTGAATATTCAACAAAATATTCAACAAAAAAAACTACAATTTTGTTCTAAAATGTTTAGTTTATTATTATAAAGTTGAGACATAGGTAAAATTCTTCATGAAGAAAGTAAATTTTTCTAATTTGTCAAAGCAGCAGTGAGTGATGAATGTTCGAAAAAAGTGAAACATCGAGACTTTTTTGTGTGTGAATTGGAGGAATTACATTTCAACAGTTAGATTCTCCTTTGGTAACTAAATGTTTTGCCTCTGCTTTGTTTTTGATTGCAGGTGAGACCGGTGTAACCCTGTCACGCCCACAGCGCCCCCTTTCGGCCCGGACGGCCCACCATGGTCCGGCGCCTATGAAAGGGTACCATGTCAGTCGCAGCCTGTCCCAGCACTCCAGTGGTGGCCCCTGTGACTGTGACGGCCCTGGTAGAGACTATTACCAGGGCCATAGTGATGGACACTACTATGGAGCAGAGGCTCTGGCATTGGAGAGGCACCACTCCCATTCGCACTCTCACAGTCACTCTGGAGGGGGCACTTTCCCTCGTGCTCACCCCAGCCAGCACACGCCCATGCAGTCCTTCGACTCCTGTGAAGAGTGTCTGTCCTCAGGTCATGGAGGTAAGATGCATCGGATCCCTCCAAACCTGATGGATCAGTTTGAGAAGCAGGTACCCTTCCATCCAGACGGTTTTCACACACTGCAGTACCAGCGTTCAGTCAGTGGGGGCGCTGAACAGCGCAGTGAGAGTCCTTCACGCATTCGCCACCTGGTCAATTCTGTACAGCGACTCTTTGCCAAGTCACATTCTCTAGAGGCACCATCTAAACGAGAGTACAATGGCATGAGAGGCGGAGGGGACTACCGCAGTGAGCGAGGAGGGGACACAGGAGTGGTGGGGAGGATGGAGGAGGACACTACTCGGGACATCAGTCTCGCTCCACCAGGAGAAACAAGTCCAGAGAGCGCAGCAAGAGTGGAGACTCCAGACACGAGTCAGGCCGGCGTCATCGCAGTCGAACAGCAGGTTGGTGGAGCTCTGACGACAACCTGGACAGTGACAGTGGAATCCTGGGGGACAGCAGGCGCAGATACCCCCCGGGACATGACAGTTTGGATGCTGCCATACAGGAGCTCACTATGAAGAAGTCTAAGGAGAGAGGTGGAGGTCAAGGGCATGGAGAGTGCATGGCTTGCACCACCATTGCTCTGGCAGGAGGCGAGGGTCATCATGGTCATCACGGACACTCTCTGAAGAGGAGCACATGGTCGGCCATGACAGTCAGTCAGGCCAGAGAGGTGTACCCCTCCTCCAGGGGAGGAGCCTACGACAAAGCCCTTGTGCCAGTAGAGAACAAGATGAAGGAGAGGAGCTTCCACTACCTCCAGGTTTGTGCTTGACTTTACACACTCACAGTGAGCATGTGTGTTATCCAGTATTTGTGTTCATCCAAGCCATTACAGTCATTATGACATGAAATACCTTATTGCATCAATGTCAGCTTTCTATTTGAAGTGTATAACTGGATGTGTTGAGGTACCTGCTCAACATCTTAAAGAATCTCCATAACATTAGACAACGTCCTTAAAAGTTACATTTATTGTTCAAAGGAACTGTAATGGTTTCAGTCATCATATTAAAGCGCTGTCCTGTGGTGCAGAGGTGGATATGTATCTCTCCAGTCCCAGCAGGTCTTCACAGCACAGCTAGTACAGCCTCTGTCCGTCTGCACAGCTGAACTCCACTGATAGAGCAATAAAAAGAGTAGGTCCATGTGCGTCTTAGTGTTTCCAAAAAAAAAAAAAAAAAACGATTGGCTTTACTGCCTCAAGCTAGAAACATAATCTATCTTTGAACAAAACTTCCAGCTGCAAATCTGCGAAGAAGAGCTCACTCGGAAATGTCTGCAGTGTTTTCATATGCACACTTGAGCCTGATTGATTTCACAGAGGTAGTATTTTGACACCATTGAGATACTCAAATGTATTCAGGAAAACAAAAGAACAGGTGCCAATACCCAGCTGTGGGGCTATTGTCTAAAAAGGTAGAAAAAATACCTTTTCATTCTTCTTCCAATTTTCAGCTCAACTTGTGATCATAATAAAACACATTATAGTTGGTTACAAAGAGTTGAAACAAAGGGTAAAACAATGTTACATTTTTCAGATTTCAAACTCTGGTGTTTTGATTTTTTAAGGCTCTTCTGCTGACTTTTTTCTGAAGACTTTGGGTTTTTTTTTTTTGTTTAGTTTCAGTGCACTGACAGATTAAGTCCATGCGCCTTTTACTGACATTTTGTATATTCAAATTAAAGCACACTAAAACCAGTTAATGCATGTAAATACCTATACTTGTTTGTATAAAGCTATAACATATCACTTTGTTGGTCCTATTAATTAGTACTTATATAGTATGAGAAAAGGAAAATACAGTGGCATTATCTACTGTACAATCTGCAAGCTTTTGATCAATGGAGAGTAAGATGAAAACTTGTGAATGTAAAAAGGCTAAAGGCAAAGCTAGGTCAACTCCTCAGGCATCCACAACAATATGCTATCTTAGCGTAAGTCTCCATCACACCGGCCTGCGCGCGTCAGATAAGATAAGAATATACAGCATGAGTGAGGCGAAGACAGCGACACATGTGTTGGGATGGAGGAGTCGATAAAGGAGGCAATGGTTGCCGAGGGCTGTGGAGAGCGCAGCAGAGGGGCAGGCTGGGAAAATGAGCACAGTAGAAAGTGGCCAGGAGGAGAGGGAGATTAGGCTGAATCGTCTCTAAAGTGATGACCTTAAAAACACTCTCTCCGCTGGACGTCAGACCCTGGGGCTCGGGTGCATGTGCCGTGGGAAGGTGCTGTCATTTTAATCAGTGCAGTGGGTTTGTGTGTACATTTGCATGCTATTAGAAAGAGACAGACTGAGCTACAGTAGTAGTGGATAGTGTTATTTATTTGAATATTTTTGTATTGTATGTCCTGTTTACATCTTTTTTTTATATATATTGGTAAAGAAGAAATACAGTGTAATATTTGCTTTGCTCTTGTCTATGCTTGTCTATGCAAAGTACTTGTATAGTACTGCATTACTGCATGCATTGACTACTTTTCTAAAACTTTAAAAACTGTAATAAAGCACACATGACAATTGTGTTTGTTTCCTATGTCAAGAATTTAATTAGATCTCTATCAACGGCTGCAGAGGAAATTACTATGGAGGAATAATCAAACCAATCTTGCCAATTGTACTAATGCTGCAGAAATGCTCAAAGCAAGCTTGACTAATTTAAAGACTAAAAAGTGCAGAAGATCTCAAATTCAAATCTTTGATATTCAGAACACTGTTTTATGAGGCTCAGAGAGGAAAGAAAAGTATCTCTTAAGCACAACTCCAGCTGTATCTTTGATTAGGAAGCAATGTTAAAACATGATTAGAAACCAAAGTAAATTTAGCATAATGTGTGTCCTGATAATATGCCCAGTGCCATAGTTTGAACAAATCAATATGAAAAAAACAAACCAAACATAACAAAACAAAACAGTTTTTTTAATATAAATACGTCTGGTCTTTTTATGTGATAAAATATAAAGAATCAATCACAAGTGGAACCACATTTTGCTACGTAAATTGTGTTCACCAATCAGAAAGCAGGATTAGGATTACACTTGTGCCAACCCCTCTTACTTGTCTTGAATGCAATAAGCAGTGTGTGTGTGTTTGCGTTTGTGTGTGCAAGTGCATGTTGCTTATTTGTTAACTCAATTCATACTTATTTTGAGTAATGTTTTTCTTTACATTTACTCTCTTATTTGGTGGTATTCAGAGAATAGCTGCTTTTCTAAGATTTAAGGAACACAATATGACACAATTTACTCACAACACACAGGTCTTACAGTGATGTATGGGATTTTTCCTTCTTTCATTTCTGTTGAAGTTTCTCTAAGCAAATGCAGACAATTAACCAAAAGCAAAAAATGAGTTTTAATCTTTAATCATGTTTCACTGTAATTATCATTAACCTGGCTCACGCCAGATGGTTTTGTGCATCACGCTGAGTTCTACACAGAAGAATCTGGACGGGCTGTTGGGAAAGGGAGGAACTTCTAGCGGAACATTTCAATTTGATTGGACGAAGAACCCAGCTCCACCTTAGTGGTGTTTTAGCCAATCACAAATTGTAAATAAAGCTCTTGTTGAACCCATTTGGGAAAAATGCACAAACATCTTTCCTATTTATGTTAAATGTTTAGTGTTTTGCTTTTTTTTTTTTTTGCTGTGAGCATGCTTAGTACTCACTGCTGTTGTCACATCTGTATCCACCTTCTCCCTTAGAGAAGCCTTCTGATTGGTACGAGCATTAAGCCATGGTTTCTCGTGGATTTGTAAACCACAAATACAGCGAGAATTCATCTTGCTGTGCAATGGTAATTATAATGCAAATGAGATTGAAAGTATTTTAAGTATTCAGAATGCAATCTCTGATTTGAAGTAATGGAATTCAATACAAAATACTTTTTAATGTAGGCGCCCTAATGACAGATTGTTCTAATTTTGACTTAGTTTGGTGTGATAGTCCCTGTGGTAAACATTGATCATAGTTTTACCGGAATAAAATTGCAAATTATGAAGAAATAAAAGTTGAAAATCATAGGAAGTAATTTGTTTGAGTTCTAAAAAAATATATAAAAGAAGACTTTGCACATGAATGTGAGGTGGGTGTGTGGGATATAGTGGAAGACAAAGGAATCCTGCACATTGTCAAACCATGCAAAGGTATTTATTGTACGTTCCAACCATAGAGTCTTCTTCAGGCAAATCAAAAAGCACCAAAATGTAAAGACTTTACACACAACTGACACAGTTTTTGGAGCTTAAACAATTACTCAACCAAATGAAAACCTTTTCAGGTATTATCATTTGTCAAATCCTAGCTGTGACATTTATGTGGATTTTTGCCCTTGTAACAAAATGGTTGCTACGTGAGAGTTGTTGATTTACCTTGACATAATGTCATATTTGCTAAACAAAAAACAAGCATAAACCTCAAACCAATTGGGTGGAAACACGCAAAAGGTTTAATGAATTCTTAAATATAATCATGTTCTCTATGTTTAACTGAAAAATGTAAACTGTATGAACTTTAAATGTAACAGTTTTTAGGTATCCTGGTGCATAGTTATTTAATGTATTTCATATAGAGGTGAGAATCGCATTAGCTTAGTTTGGATTTGTATAACTTCGTAACTTTATGTTTTCTTTGTAATGAACTGTGGTACAGAGCAAAAATGAATCAATCAGCAGAGGACACGCAACTTTTCACCACGCATTTTTCTTTAACTTTTCTCCCTTTCATGTGTCTGTGCCTCATTTTTGTGTCTCAGCCTGCGCCCTGCCGTTTTTGTCGCCCATACGCTCGCTCTATACTCCTCTTTTTGTTGGCTCATTTGCTGTGTTGATTTCTGTGTTGGTTTGTCTGCTTCAGCTTACCGTATTCTTCCTTCTCTGTGTCAGTGTTTCTCCAGCTGTCAGAGTTTCTCTCTCTCTGTAAGTCCGTTTGTTGCTTTCTTCTCTTCTCTATCTGACCTCACGGCTCGTAGTTAGTGCATGTGCGTGCATGTGTGAGCGAGTGTGCATGTGCATGGTGTGTGTATGTGTGAGGATTAGATCTGGGCGCATGTGCCACTGAATTAGACTGACTCACTGCTGGCCTTCTGTTTGAAGTGTGAAATATTTTTCACCGCTGAAATATATTTCTGTTTTGGAGATGTTGTGACAAATGGATAAAAAGCTGCAAACAAAGCAGTGTCAACAATATCTTCAGACGACATTTGCATATGTTATTTACAGAGGTGGAAAGAAATCAGTTACCTTTACTCATAATTTATTTAGATGGATATACAAGTCATTACAAGGCAATTCAATCATCAGTTTGAAGGAGGATCTGATGTATAACCATTACACAACAAGATGTATTTCATAGAAAAAAAAAAAACTTTATTTATGGATTTATTTACTGTAGCTCCTTGAGACGCTCTGTTCTTTTCCTTAAAGAAAAAAAAAAGCTAAATATCATTTTTATAATAACAATGCTAACAATAGTAAATGTCACATACCTATTCATTTTCTGTTTGCTCACTTTTATTTAACTTACTTCATGTTTTGTGTACTACTTCCACCTCTGGTCATCTGAACTATCACACTGTTGTATGTGTACCTTTGTGTTTGTGTGTCCTTGTTTGTAACTGGTGTGTTCTCCTGTGCTGTGATCACATGACAGGTGCCGTCTGAAGACTGGGGCGGGGGATACGCAGGAGGAGGGGCCAACGACAGCGGGGGAGAGATCCCATGTCGGCGCATGAGAAGCGGGAGTTACATCAAAGCCATGGGTGATGACGACTCTGCCGACTCAGACACCAGCCCCAAAGCCTCGCCTAAGTCCACCCTGATCGCCCAGCGAGAGGCATTCAGACGCTCTGTCAGCATGGATCAAAGGTGCACCATCACCACCTCTGTAAAAGTCATCAAGACATAGAAAATTAGTTTGATTCAAGCGGTCCACTAACCTTTACTTTGGCTTGTACCCCCCACGAACATGAAGTTCAAACTGCACTAGAATTTAACACTTCTCCATGCAGGGAGGTGGGACGTTTATATGATTTCTTACTTTGGCACACACCAGATGGATATGAGTTGCATTCCGATTTGAGTTCTTCCACATTATCCATCGGGAATGAAAACAAAAATGTGGGACATGTAGTTAGATACTTCCTGCTGATTGGATGACTTGTCAACTGGTACCGGCCTTAGTTTGTTCCTAGCCAGTCACAGCATTGAATTGTAGTGATGTAGCCAAGTGTCAATTTTTTTGTTTTTTTCAAAAAGTACAAGTTTTTCTGCTAAAATAAAATCATTATCAGCAGAAACATGCACATTCACAAAAGCGACATCTTGAACATTATGATGTATTTTTTTACTGTGTTGTGTTTTTCTTCAGATACTCGTGTAAACAGTGCACAGACTCGTACCCGAACAGCAGGACAGCACCCAAAAGCCGTTCTCGGAGTTACACCCGCTCCCTCACCAGCGCTCAGGTAACCACTTTGTGTATTTTCTTTTTTTCCTGTTGATTCTATAGGGCTGGACAACCGAGGTAAAAATAATAATAATCACATTTTTTGTCCTCAAATTGATTGTAATTTTTATTCAATCATCAGATTCAATTCTATATCTATGAATGTATACTGACTACTATGAAGAATCTGGAATGTTGTGGCAAAAACATTTGTCAAAGCAAGCTTAGAACTTTAATCTTAGACATACAGTATAACTGTCTTTGTTTTAGCTGGGCGACACGTTGAACCGTCAGTTTGAAGCTGTGTGTGAGACCATGTTTGGAGAGGTGGAGTCCCAGGCTGTAGAGGCGCTGGATCTGCCCGGAGTGTTCCGCACTCGCAGCCATAGCTACGTACGAGCCATCCAGGCGGGCTGCTCTCAGGATGATGACTGTCTCTCCGTCTTCTCCATGTCCGCCCCACAGGGAGGCGCGAAGAGCGGGGCAGGTGAGAGAGTGTATGAAAGGTGTTGCTTAAGACTTAAAGTGCGTATCAGGTAGGTTAGACTGCACTGTTTAAGGGGAACAATGATTATATCTTTGAATTTATTACTAAAAATAATGATAAATAAAGGAATT
Organism: Mugilogobius chulae; assembly: GCA_038363315.1. Taxonomy (NCBI): domain Eukaryota; kingdom Metazoa; phylum Chordata; class Actinopteri; order Gobiiformes; family Gobiidae; genus Mugilogobius; species Mugilogobius chulae. The sequence goes on from CM076408.1 coordinate 6,356,535, forward strand.
AAAAATGTGTTTTTCTGCATTAGTCCTTCTTAGGCTTAAAATTTGACTTCCTGTTTGAAAATTATCACATCACTAGAGAAAAGCTTTGAAAAGTGCTTTATAAATAAAGTTTTATTTAATTTTGATTAGGGAATTTGCAACCGTTACTGCGCAAAAACTGCGCCAACTGGGCCAAAGCTCCTTTAATGCCAATTAAAGTATTATTTTAAAAATGTAAAAGCATAGAAAGAGTCAGAAAAATGTGTTTGTTGTGGGTAAGTTAAGTCTTGCTTTAGTGACGGTAGTAGGTTAGAACTCTGCTCTATTTGCTGTTTTATTTTTTTTTTATTTGATTGGTGTAAATCTAAAATATCTATTTACAACAGATAATCCAACGAATAAAGTAAAAATTAGATAATTTAATTAAAACCCAGTCATAAGCACTTTAATGTACAGGCTTCAGATTGTGTTACTTACCAGAGAGTGCTTGAATTGAAGTATAGTATGAAGGCACAATGGAAAAGATTCTTGAAGACCCATCCTTATGTATCATATTTTGGCCCGCAAAGAGGTGCTGTGATTTGTTAAGAATGTTTGTCTGAATATATTTTAGGCTAAAAAGATTGTCAAAGTACAACTAAAGTTTATTCTGCTAAAACAGTTAATAAAATATAATTTAATCTTACTGCAAATAAACTTAGATAGATGCAACATAAAATTAGGTTTGGTCCTCGACACACTGCAGAATCGTTCGTATTGGTCTTTCTAGGAAAAAAGGATTTTTTGCCCGCTGAGAAAAGAAGTTTGGGTACCCATGCTATAAATTGTTGCCCTATTAAGCTTTCTGCACACTAGAGAAGTTTTGCTTAATTATAAGCCTTCATGAGTTCAAAGAGATGTCGCAGCTTGTCATGTCTTTGGGTCACTGTGACTTTGTTAAAACCTTTGTACACTCATAAGGTTCCAACATTTTGAGAGGGACTTTACAACAGTTAAAAAACATCTGCTACAGTGCCTTTAATACCCCTTTTAGTCACAACATTAAAGATATATAAATGTAAAGTGTATTTTTGTTTCCTGATTTATCTACATACTGCTCAGATATTTCCTTTTTAAATGATTCAGCACTACCTAAAATGCATCAGACCAAAATCATTAAAACCAAATTAGTGCCAAATTTGTGTATTTGGTCATTAGCAGCTGAGTTTATAATTGGGTGATTCTCTGAAAGTGGGACCATAAAGTGTGACATCCAGGCTAAAAATTCAAACTGCAGCAATTGTTTTATTTTTAGGTTAATTTCCCTCTTTGAGAAGTGTACTGACAGGATCTATAATGTCAAGAAAGATGCAGAACTATTTTTTCCAATATAGCCATTTCATTTTTTAATTTCAATTGCTCTCAATGGAGCATATTTCTGCATGTAGCATGGACACCAACTGGACCACATTTTTTAGCTGAGAGAGTTGCTATATACTAAATAAAATATTATATATATTGTATTATAAGTAAAGGAACTATGAAAAGGAACACATTTTAATCCAAGAAATTATTGAATTTGAGGATCAAGTACACCAACAAGCAAAATATTTTAGTTGTAATACCAACCGATTTCATGTCTCATTTAATCACAAATCCACCAAAAATTATGTGTTGTTGCCTACTCACAGTGATAAAAACACAGAGAAAGCTGAATATAACATGGGCTCGATGTCTAAATCGATAATTCCAAAATGATTTACGTTACCTTAGCTTTCATTCCAAAATAACAAATCCATATTAATACCAAGGTAACATTTTTTCCGCGAGTAACAATACGGACACAAACTTTTCAACGCAAATTTTGACTTTTCCCTGCAAAATGGAGACGCGTGTTGTTGTTTGGCAAAACCGCCGTAATTCGTGCCATTTCAGATGACGCAAAATCCAGAGTCGCCGTGCTGGATTGAAATGAAACTCACCATGTAACATTGTATTTTTAAGACACGAAAACAATAAAATATGTTTTTCATAGATATTTTTTCTCTCCGAATGTTGATTTTTGAGATATTCTCTCTGAATACACACATTAGTGGCGTTTATCCGCTGCAAGGTTCCTGGGCGTTGAAAAGTCTTCACTTGCTGATAAAACTGATCATGTCCGCGTGTAACTTTTATGGACGCCAACAGTTACATGCGGATACCCAGGAATTTGGCTGTCGTTTTCGCAAAACTGAATACAAAAAGTAGAAAAATGAAATGCAAACATATTTTTCCAACATTATTCTTCATTTTATTGTGTTTCAATGCAGTATTTTATCGAGTTTACATGAGGAAATTACATCATGTTTATTGCTGGATAAAAATGTCACACTTTTGGTCATGATTTAAGCTATTTTTTTGGAAAAAAAAGGTTGTAAAAAAAGTTCCATCTTATCTTGGGCTGCAATTTTTTAAAATCTTTTAGAGGCACATTAGTAGTATATATTACATAAAAAATTAAAACAAAATTATTATTATTTACTTAATGAAAACCTGTCAAATAACCAATGGTCAAAACGGTCCCACTTTCAGAGAATGACCCAATTAATAGTTATTTTTTAAGACACTCTTAATGGGTTTTGTACTGTGTGATATTTCTGTGCTTGTGGGACTAGAATAGTGTGTTTCTATTTCACAATATTTTCATCTGACATTCTCACCATTGACCCATTGTGCATTTCCTCCCACATATAGAAATCTATATTGTTCATTCAAGTGAGAACTCGCTGTTTGCGTTATGCTAAGGCAATGCTTAAAAGATAGATTCTACACAAACGGAAAGTGTACATTTGTATCCACATACATTTGAACAAAGCAGAGAAGATGAGGCAGCTCTGACTAAAATCTTTGATCTTCATCTTGAGAAGCAGGTTAGCTCAAGGGAAGACACTTTGAGTTCGCACTGTGTCTGTCTCTGACACCATACTTCTCACTGAATTCTGTGGGCTTTTTTAAGTTGCAGCCATGAATATTTTATCACATCTTGTATCTGCATTTCTTATGAATAATTTTCTTTGTTTTTCTTTGTTATTGTGTGTTTGGCTCACCTTCCTTTATCTCCTTTTTGTCCTCACATTGTCTGTTTTTTAGTCTGTCCCTTTTGTAAGTATTCGACTCCCTGCCTTTGGGAACATAGTGCACATTTTACTTTAAACTTTGCCTCTGTTCTCCTTTTCCCCACTCTTCTGACACTTCAGTCTTTCCTTATTGTAAAGGTGCACCTCCTCCACTCCCTCCTCGCATGTCTAAGTCTTCACTGTCCGTGCGGGCGCAGAGCAGCACTGAATCCACTCAGGACGCCTACTTCCAGAGCACGGCGGGACGCGCCAAGCAGCACAGCAACTCGGTGGACCTGGGCAGTTCAGATGGCATCACCGTGCGCTCCTCCAGGGGGGGCTATTACACCTCCAGCGGGCCAGGGCGCTCCAGGCAGCACAGTAACTCAGCGGAGAGCCTTGATGGGGTCCGAGGCTCCAGAGAAATTGTCCCATATGGAGGAGGGCCAGGCGTGGGAGTAAGGGCCAAACATAGTAGCTCTGCGGACAGTCTCCTGGAGGGGCCGCCTAGACCAGTCCGGGATGGCAGGGCCGGAGGGAGCCTAGGGAAGTCCAGCTCCTTGCCTCAGAGCAGCATGGTGCTCAGCAAAGTGGTAACTGAAGAGGGGCGCGTGGCCAGGAAGTGGAGGCCGTCCATAGCTGTTCAGGTGAATGTCATAGTCTTTGCACATTATTATGTGGTGAGTGCCATAATGGTGGCAGGTTCTTGTGCACTCATAATGTGATAATGATGAGGTAGAAGGGGTAGTACTGTAGAGTGGTTTGAGCTCTGGCTTTCCAATAAGGAAAATGTGGGTTCGAATCCCGGGTCAAACCAAATCATGTCATAGTCACTCTGGGTGGAGTTTGCATGTTCTTTCTGTGTTACCAAGGGCTTCTCTAAGAGAACTTTAGCTTCCTCTCACCTCCAAAAACATGCATGTTTAGGTCAATTGGTATCACTCCAAATGCTCCTCATGAATGAATGCACAAGCCATAATGAATGAATGAATGAATGTGGTTTTTGGAGTCAAAAGTAGATGCAAACAGCACATATCATAACAGTCATAGTACCTCTGATCATGTGAGATTTTGTGGTGCATGTGTCATTAACAATCTTAAACTCCAGAAATAATTTAATTTTCTTTTTTTGTTTGTTACATTTTCTATATTTTTTTGTACTTTTCTGAGTTTTCTCTCTTTTATTTCTCCTTGAGTAAAAATTCCTAATTAAACAGTCACCCAACTAAGTTGCATCAAATAGTTTGATGCTATCCACCAAGTTGCTCTTGCTATTTAGAGCCTGACTACTGTGAGTATTCCCAGGAAAATATCTCAAGAATTCCTGTTTTAGAAATGTTTTGACCCAGCTGTCCTCAAATCAAGCATGATTTAACTTTTGCTTTATTACATCATGTGCTAATTAGTCTGGCTCTTTATGAAAACACAACCCTCTTTTGTTTCAGGTGGACAGCTCTGAGACCCTCTCTGACTCAGACGCAGAAGGAAAAGCCCTCACAGAAGTCCACTCAATAGGAGTGCAAGTGGAAGAGGATAAACGGTAAGTCAAAATCAAAACAAGCTCGTTTGTCATTTGACCTTAAATGTCAATGAAATGCAAGTTCAAGTATCTATCTTTAATTATTGAAAAGTCTGGCTTCATCAAGAGCCTTTGTGAATAATTTTGAGGTGCACTTTGAAAAAGGCTCCGTCTCTGGGAGGCACCCCACAGGGCAGCCCCTAATGCTGATTTTCTAGGCTGGATATTATTATTTCATTTAACATTTCATCAGACTTCACAGCTTGAACTAAGCAACACTTCCATTCTATGCGTCGATGTTTTTTCACCATCGCTGCTTGTATCCATGACTACAACTGGAAGTCATACAAGCTACATGTCTTTCAAACGTGATGCAAACAACTTTCTAATTATATCTATGGGTCAGATTGGCTCGCTCTGCATGTGTGAGATTTTTTTCCCCTCTCATTCATCCACCTGTTAACAATCACTCCTCTTCCTGCAATCATGGAGGAGGACGGGAGACAGACTAGAGATGAAAACTGTGAGCTCACATGTTATCTGACAGCGAGGGCTGAGGACTATAATGGAGTAAACACGCTCCACTCCAGTCCATTGACATGACATTTGCGCACACTGTTGCGTCATATGCCAGGGGATTTAACGATGACGGTAGTTTTTATAGAAGCATTGTGTTGAGAGATAGATCTTTGGTTCTCAGACAATGCTAACGGAAGTCAGCAATTTATTTGAATGTTCGCATTAAATTATTTGGAACATTTTCACACTTCTTCACAATTTCATATTTTGGAATAACAAGAAACAGTAGTTTTGCAGTGTTTGAATAATAATACAGTATTGTGTAATTTAACATATTTTTTTCATCAACTTGAATGAGAATGAGTGCACTCAAACCAAAATTAAAAACCTCAAGGGGAACAACAAGTTTCCAACTGTGAGTGGTGTGATTGTGTGTACCAGGCGGGCACGTTTCAAGCGCTCCAACAGTGTGACAGCGAGTGTGCAGGCCGACCTGGACCCTGAGGGCTTCCCGGGGCTCAGCATCACTGTGCCAACGCAGGATAAAAGTCTCCAGTTCGGCTGCTCCTTCCAAAGGCACTCATCTGAGCCAGAGTCATCCAGCCAATTCACTGAATGCCATCGCACAGTGCACACGCAGGGACAGTGGGCCTACAGAGAGGTGAGTCTACACCATAAACCTCTTCTCTCTGTTAGTACTTCACTGGTACACAGACTGCCTCCTTTAGTGTCCATTATTCCAGTTTTACAGATTAGTTTTGGCATCACATATCGATTAACTTAATGTGACGGCCCTTCATGTAAAACTTATTCAAATCAAGAAGCAAAAATTGTTTACATTTATTGTGTAATCTTTTTGAGCTATGAAATTAGCAGAATAATTGATGTGTGTACAAGAAAAAAACACTAATGTACTATATTTTATTAAATTTGACAAAGAATATGTTTAGTTTGGATTATTTATTTGAATAGAAACACATGTTTTAATGAACAGCCAAACTGTAATTATACAATAAAGTAATTTCCATCTGGAGTAAAACAGGGAGGCTACAACACAATAAACAAAACGTGCAAGATTTGCCTCAGAACCATAAGAATGAAACTAAACAAGAAAGTCGCTGTTGTGATATGTGATAAGTTCATTGAATTAAGTAACTCCATGATTGTGTTTGATTTTAGGATTTCACAGGATCTTAAGATGCCCACTATAGTGATTGTAAATGTTTGGCTGTGTCCTTATCTGTAGTAGCCTTGATTGATGTTGATTAATTGGTTGACTGGTTGCTTGACATTAAACAAGATGGCAAATACACAACTACAGTTACATAGTTTCAAAGTAATTGTAACAAACTTTGGCTTTTTATTGCGTTATGTGCGACTCTCTCTTTATAACAGTCTTACTCTGCTCATTGCACCAGGACTTCATCCAAAGCGGCTACACCACCGAGGCCTGTCCAACCAACAGCAGACCTCACCAGCACCCGCACTTGCCTCCTCGTTCACACTCTCCTCTCCCCATCACATCTGAGCGTGCCTGGGCCGGAACACCGTCTCTGGAGGGGCCCCGGAGCCTTCCCGACTCGGGCCGCGCCTCCCCTTGCATGAGGGACGGGGAGTTCTTCTTACGCTTGCTGCAGGGCGAGGTGGAGAGGATGGAAGGCTGGTGCTCCAACATGGAGAGAGAAGCAGAGGAGAATGAGCTGCCAGAGGAGGGTGAGAGATGACATGTATCTGTTTTGACAAAGAATTTGAGTTTACAAAGGTTCTTAGATATTTTTGTTAAGATACGGTGACCATTATCAAGTATTAAAAGTGGGAGACATAGAGTAGGTCATAGTGGGTCTGACAAATTAACAAAGGACACATTTTTGGCTTTTTTCTTTTACACCATTCATGTGGCACAAGGTGTAGGTAGAAAATGAGCTTTAGTTTTTTATGGCTAAAAACTTATACAATTTTATTAGTTAATTATATCTGTTGATCATGAATCTTTTACAACATAGACAGTTTAGCAGAATTGGGTTTTGGATTTGTGCATTATTTGAGCCCTGATTAAAAAGAAATATAACGAGGCTCACTATATATTCCAGGAAGCTTGACTCTAGTCTCCACTTTTCAATCTAGTTCTCACTTTTCAGATGGCACATGAACATATTTGTTTGTAAATGTAGTAAGGTATTTTTAAAAGTATGATGGAAATAAATTGTGTTAGCGTTTTTGCATTGACCCCCAGAAAAGTCACCGCAAATGGGAATACAAGAAAAAAATACTACCTTAACTTGATCTACAAAAATATATCTTCTTTTACAGATTTTTCTCATACTTCTTAGATATTTTTGCTTAAAACACACACCTCCCTTAATGTCTTTTTCCTGTCATGTTTTTATAGCTCTCGAACTGATTCGCAACGCTATTGGCAGCACCCAGATGCTCATGAATCAGAAAGTGCAGCAGTTCTTCCGACTGTGCCAACAGAGTGTGGTATGTTTGAACACAAATTCTGACAGTAAACATGACTTACTTTCCGCTGCTACTTGTTACCTGATAGACAAAATATGTTCTGTTACTGAGGCAATGCTGCAAGATCATAAAATCTCTGAGATTGTCATCACACCTAAGTCTCGAGTGATATCTGCTATACAACACCTTCTAACCCCATGGCTGTTATTGGTGGTCTGCTGGTCTTCTGCTCTGTTAGACCCAGCCTAATATGCAGCTCTGTGAAGACATCAAATCCAGGTTTATTTTGGGGGAATCCTCTGCAGTACACATATCTGGCAAATGAGTATTGACCTATTACACAGTGTTATGTGCTATGACCACCATGCTAACCTTTCCAGCAGAATGAGCAATAATCTCTTCAGTGATTTGAGCCATGCTGTTATTCCTGCCTAGAATCCTTTAGAAGTCTAGCTTTGATAACTTGGCCCATTTGTTTAGCAAAAGAATCTCATTCCAAATATCTTACTAGTGTGTCGGATTTCAAGTTATGGACAGTTTAATATCAAAATCAGTCACTCTGCGCCTTATAAAAAACAATTATGAATACTGTAGTTCATTTTCTTGAGCTTATTGGTCTAATAATGCACTGTTTGTTCCCAAAAATACAGGAAGTCCTTTTGACTCTCTTTACATTTACACGAGAACTTCTAAGTGTTGTGAAAGCAAAACGTGGACAGATGTAAAACGCTTAACATCTTAAGAGGGTGAAAATTGAGTAGCATTTTAAAGATGGTGAATTCTGTTTAGCATTTTGCTTCTCTTTAAGCTCATAAATCTTTCCTCGACATGTTCTGAGTGTTTATTTCAACTGCGTCCCTGCATTAGCATGTCAGTAGTATAGGTTGTTTATCTCTTTTATCTATTTCCATCTGCAGCCAGTAACAAAATCCCTGAATTGGGAAAGTCATTTTTGTTGTTGTTTTAAATGCGAGATGCAAAAGTAAATCTACCCAAGAGCAGGGGACAAAAACAATATATATATTTTTTTAATTACTAATAATAGTTCCTGTATGTTTTGTCAATATTTCAACCATGTTTGCTTGTGTCCTTCAGGACCCTTCAGCCTACCCCCAGCCCACATCTCAGGACCTGGCCAGCTTCTGGGACCTGTTGCAGATCAACATTGAAGACATCAGGGTCAAGTTCCAGGACCTCCAGAGGCTGAAGGACTCGGGCTGGAGGTTTCCACCTGAAAAGAAGGTGAGAGCTTTGGGCATCTCCCACGCTGCCCTGGCCCCCCTCCAGCGGGCGCCTCGAGCAAAGATGGCAGTGTGTAAGAGGGTGGCACAGATGGCCATGCTCCCCTCCAGGCCTCTGCGGGCGCTACATAGACAGAATGCAAAGACGAACTGAGACAGAAGGCTCTCAAGCTAGTCTTAATAAAGTGTCAACATACTTTCTAGAACTGCAGAAAGATTGAAATAGAAAACAAACCATTTGGAGTCACCATGACAAAACCGAATATTAATGGATGTAGGCTTTTGGTGAAGCCAGTGTGAAAAACAGTAGCATCATGTGCAGTAACAGAACTCAACAGTCAAACTGCTGGTTTCAGAAGTACATTTTCTCACATATTTTTTTTTTATGTTAACTCTTTTGTGTCCCAAAGGAAGACCTCCTCTTGCTTGTTCACCAGGAAATCTTCTTTGTCTAAATATTGGCTATAATACTCTAAATCAAATATACATCTAAACTGATCTATTTCGATGAAGAAGACCCTGCCTATGCTAATGCTTTAACATTCTCTTTCAGTGAAATTATCCATTTGAAGTTTCACCCTCATAAAGTTACACTGTGTCACTATAATTTTTTGAGTAACTCCCAAAACCAAGGGAAACTTTGAAGTGAGCAGGACTGTTGAGCTCCATTTGCAATGTGATATCCATTATATTTCCGTACCAACATCTCTATTTATTCAGTCTTGTTTGATGATTGATGCAAAGATGTATTTTTTCATATGTGTAAGATATTTTAACTGTTTAAAACTAAATGCTAATTTTGTGTCTTTTTCTCTTCATTTTTGCATTACCGTTATTCCCCTTCCCATATCACCCAATGTGTTACATAAATGTTGTGATTTTCTTTGGGTTTACCCGTTCTTTCCTTATTGATTTCTCCGTCATTTCTCCTTGGTTGCTCTTTTGTTCAATAAATCCCCTTCATGTTACAAACTTCATCACTGACCCAGGAGGACAAGAAGCCTCCTCCTCCCTTACCAAAGAAGCCAGCGGGGGGCGTGAGTGGCAGCTTGCGGGCAGACAGCGTTGGCGATGGCAGTGGAGTTGGAGGGGGGTCCGGTGGTCTGGTGGTGCCCCGCGTGGGAGGACACACTCTGCCCATGAGGGAGAAGTCTCTGGAGCTGGGGGATCGCAGTCGGACTGAGGCTCGGAGGAGGCTGCTGCAGACCAAGCGCACACCGTCCTTCAGGCAGAACTCGGCCACTGAGAGCGCTAGCGACAGCATCGAGATCTACATCCCCGAGGCGCAGACCCGCCTCTGAACACACCACAGATACAACAGGGGTTAGGCAACAACACTGCAAAAAAGAGATATCTATAATTGTTTAAATCACTTTTTAATTTGAGTGGTCATAATTAGTTATACCATTAAAATACAGTACATGATACAAATAAGGTCTTAAAGTACGTTAAATAAGTGTGTTTAATAAATTAAAACATTAATGTTGTGAACTTATGCGATTTAGCCAATATAGATATACCTTTTTTGCAGCACAATTCAAATAATGAGCCAATACCTTTTACATTTTGGTTGGAGAACTGCCTCTCACCTCGTATACTTCTGTACTCTTGGCATGACGCTGAGAAAAAAGAGGAAAAAGATATTCAAATGTAGCTTATATCATAATAATGAGCGGAGGTATTTGCTCTCAAATGCCAGTTGAAAGTTCAATTTGTCAGATTTTCTTGATGAAAAAAGTCCAAGGAGGAGCAATAACAGCTTCTGCAGTCTATACTTGTAGTTTGAGTACAACTTAGTCTGAAATCTTCTTGGTATGAAATTGTGTTTTGAAAAGAGTTTAAACTGATTTTTTTTCTTGTTCACGGATGTATCTGATATACAATACAGTATGTCTTATAAGCTTTGTAGAGCAAACAGTGGAATATGAGCAGAAGTATGTGATGTGAGACGCAAGACAGTTCTACTGATGTCCAAAGAGGCAACAAATGTAATGGCAGCCATTTTAGCGTTTTGAAAACTTGTTCAAAGAGTTGTAGCCACAACTTTTCTTCAATCATCTTGCTGACAAAACCACTCAAGTAGTCTACTTTTGTACAACAGTAGTCAGCGTTGTAGTAGCATGCCTATGCGTGCACCTAGCACTAACATCACTGAAAATAAAGGGCTTTAAAGGCACAAAACCTCTAGGTAAAGATGACCATATCTCCCTATATTGATCCATTTGAATTAACTTATTTGTTTTATGATCTCATAACAGACAATTCCATATGGATGAATTTGTGACAGATTTCCATAAATCAGACTCCCCAAAGAACAGTGATACGCCTGGCACCTCTCCTCTATGGTCCCAGCTGTCCATGGGGTTCTCACTCTCACAAATGGAGCTTGTTTCCCCTGTCATCCCCTGGATCTCAAACTCTTCCCCCTCTGGAGCAGTGGTGCGTTTGAATGTGCCAGTGCTGTTTGTACATAATGTGCACACTTGTTTGCCAAAAGCTTCTCAGTGTAGCATCACAGCCTTGACAGCTCGAGAGCCTCACAGACAAACCACAGCCCTTTGGTTTTTATGTAGTCTTTTAGAAGTTTCAGTGTTCCAGGGTGGGGAATATATTGCAGTGACGTTTCAGGACATAACCGAAGATGCCCCCATTTCACTGTGATACTTTTGTGCCACCTTGTGGTTATCTAAGGACCCAGACCAACTGGAGTGGCTCCAAATAGGGTTCTTTCCTTCAGGCAGGAATCTTCACAGCCTGCTAAACAGCCATGAGAGAAGAAGATATTAAGAAAATACCCATTAACAATGTTAGCTCAATACCTTTTCTATGATGTGTTTGTAGAATTATAAAGCCTAGTGAAATGAGAGAATGCCTTTGCCAAAAGGATTTCCCCCACTTGAATTCTTTATAAGCATCTCTTTTTCATCACTTTAAACATGTGCTTTACCTTATAGCTTTTTGGAGAATCTATAGCCAGTTTTATAGCAATGAAGAAACAATTGTCTACAGTAAATGAGAAATTAAATGTAGACTAATGTAACATCTTCCTGTAGCTGTGAGAGACTGTCATAGAGAAGCAGACCATCACAAAGGCATTAGGCTAATGTGTCATTATATGAAACCTTACCAAAAAGATCCTTGAAAAAAAAACAATATTTGTGCCACATGGTCTTGTCATACCTTTACATACAGTTTATTTGCAGCTACAGAAAGACACTGATGGCATAGTTCATATTTACTGTATCGACTGATAAGAATACACTGTTTTTTTTCTGCTGAATGGTTCTGTTTGGTCAGTATTTTTTTCTGTGTTGCACTGTATTGGTACGTTGCTTTTTTGTTTGTTTTTTGTTTTGTTCCTTACGTCACTTATTTGTATTTTTTAACAAAATGTGTAGCATGATTTTCCAAGCTTTTGAGAGAAAGGTATTTCTAAATGAAGTATTCTTGTGAACATTATTATAGGACTGTGTGTGTACATGTGGGTGGGGGTGTGAGTGTGGGTGTATGTGTGCAACAAAGAGTGGTAACTAAAATAGTCCAAAATTAGCCATTTTTAAGAGATTAAGAAGAAAATGTTGAGCATGATTCTGTTCCTTTTCTAAGATTTGATGGGTGTTGAGAAATGGGATATTTTAATGGCAGATGTATATTTTATAAAATAATTTTTAGATTAGTACAGTATGTACACAAAGCATATATATCAAATGTGAAATATTATGATAGATTCTAATAGCCTTGTGTAATTCTACAGCTGTGTGGCATATCCTGAAAACAGTTAATGGTGGATTTCTTTTAGGTTTATGATGCATTGGGTCACAGGGTACTTTTGGCAAAAGAGCAGACTTTGCCAAGTGTGTTTGTCCCTAGGCCTACTATGATACTGTCTGGTTCTGTACCTATAACCTCTTCTATCCTTCTTTAGAACCAACTACATGTGCCTAATCAGCTGAAGGTTTAAGTTTACACTAGAAAGAAATGTAAATATAGAAAATTGTATGAGAATATTGTTAACTAAAAGGTTTTTATTGTATGTGACATAACTATAGCAGTCTCCCTCACATGTGCAATAGTCAGACTGGCAGAAATTATCATTGCATGTTTTATGAAGATTTAGAAATGTTTCTTTAAAAAAAAAAAAAGGGACATTTTGTATTTTAAAATCTAAAATTTTGCAGATATTCAAAGAGTCTTTGTATTCAATGACAACTTCAGACCTTCAAACAGCAATCAGAAACTGGACTACTGACGTCACAGCTAATTCATTCAAAGCAATGGGGGGTTGCCGGGCAGCCTTGACATGTAATTCATTGCATTTCTTTTTCTTCTTCTGACATCTCATTGGTGAATGCCCTCAACAATTAAAGCACAAATATATGCTGTTGTACTGTTACTACACTGTGAAGGACTCTAGACTTCTTCACCTTCTCCATTTTTAATCAGGATTCTTTTATGGCCAAAATACTCCAGAAACACTAATTTGAAGATGCCAGTAGTCTTGCGTTTTTTCATTCATTATTGTCGAAACATGGACCTCAGCGTGATCAACTTTTAAATCTACAAAATAGAACAGTTAGGTGGACTTCCTCTGAGTACCTCACTTTTCTAGCCCTAGTGAGTCTAATTCCTTTTAGGCCTCTGTCCTCAGGGGATTGTCTGACATCACTCAACAAAACCCAGGACAAGTGGCAGCCTTCCACCAGAGGGCACTCTCACATTACATTCAAGTCAAGCACAGATTTTATACAGTAGCCATTTTGGAGCAGCAGTCAATCAAGGTAATGATCAAAGGTGCAACGTAGTCAATTCATGTGTCTACTCTCTGTATGTATTTTATTCAAGATCAGCTAATAGAATTTTTTTTCCCCCCTTATAAATAACAAATTATCTTATTGTGTATTACTTAATTATTTAAATTCTAAAATGTGAAACTCACAGTTATATACATTCAGTGCACAATTGTCCTTTGTGGCGGTGGTGATAATATATATAGCTATATGCCTTCAGCATTTTATGTTTTTAAATATTTGCCTTTATAAGTAAATGTGAGCCATCTTTATCATGTAAAAAAGTAATAGTTCACTGTGTGCACTGGATCTATATAATATGAATTTGACATAAACATTTCTTGGAAAGGCCTAGCATTTTTACATTTTATTAATTAAATGTTGCCCCTCATGTTGGACATTTTATAATAAACATAAGCAGAACCCTTTTGACTTTTCAACATAAATTAAATTAGAAGTAGAAATCAGTGAGTCTGTCAGACACTGCAGTCTCATGTAGTTGTACTGTAATATTTTTTACAGTGAAGACAGTGGATCAGATTTTTTACAGTGAAAGAAGGTCAAGCCTGTGGATCAGAGACAACTGATTACTGTGTAATTACAACAGCCCCTGCCACCTTCATGTTTACAAATGTGTAAATACTTGGACATTGCGCTTCTCATGATTACATAATTGTTACTATTCAAAGCATTATTATGGTTGAAATAAAGATTTAATGCTATCACTCTAATGGGCCATAACAGTGTTCAGTTACAGCAATGGTCATTATTATTCTGTTTTGAAAGGACTGTTGTGTAGGTTTTGTGTTGCTGCTATTTAACAAGATGTAAAAGTATCTTTTGAAACTTTTGGCTCAGCCATGGACAGTCTGATGGGAAGGCTAAATGATAATAAGACATGAACATTCAAACTCAAGTGTCTGGGGGAAGAACTAACTCCTCTGTAGTATTCTACTCTTCAATGTAGCAGACTGGCCCTCTTGTTCACTTCTGTGCTCTCTCTCACTTAACACTTTGATTTTAGACGGGTTTGATACAGCTTAAGCTCAGCCTTTCTTTGAGTTTCCTGTTTTATACATGTTTTACTCAGTGCCAAGACACATACTGTACATATGCATTTGTTAACTATCAGTTGAGTTGAGCACATAGCAATAGTGATGCCATAGATCTGAACTGTGTGTGCGACTCTACAAAGAACACACGGTGCATGATGTGTTGACATATTGCACTGTGCTGAGGCAGTGAAGCGTTCATGTTTGTTGTGCTCATTTTGTACATATAAATTCCTTGTATGATTTATTGATCTGGATGTGTTGCTAAAGCCCAGAGAGATGGCACACTGTGATGTGGTTTACCCTAACACAGAATGTAACACTGTCAATGTTGTCCAAACATTTTCTAATGGTTAATATTATTAATACTATTATAATGAATATTATAAAGCTATTTTAGCGAGTTAATGAGATGGTCTGTGTTTTTTGTTTCTACATGGAAAAATTAAACCATCACAAATCATGTAATGGTGCCCCAGGTCTACACAAATCATATGAAATGTACTATAGAACTTTAAGAAGACATACTGTTTTCTCTCACTTCCCATTTATTTACCCATTTGAAACAATACAACTTATTGATTAAAACACACATTGCATCTAAATTAGGAAGTACACATTTCATTCATAAGTCTTCCCATTTAATAAGATAAAATTCTACTGATGTGAACATCAATATAAAATAGTGTTACAGAAAGCTTAAACATTTAGGCCCTTAATCCAAAAGTGCAATTTATTTATTTAAAAATGTAAACCTGAGTTTTAGGGTTTCTGTTGTTAAAGCCTCTACTGAACACCTTCAAGTTTGAGAGTCCAGGCCTTCCCCGGAGTCTCTGGGAGCTCAGGGAGGAGGACAGTGAGGCCACCGTCAGGTAGCAGAGGAGACCACGCCAGAGGTTTAGGATTCCCCAGCAAAGTCACCTGGACAGCATAATTGTGAGTAGTAAACAGGTTTATATTGAATGTATATCATTTTAATGTCATTTACCTTTGTCTTTAATGATGTTTTGGGAGCCGACATTTGCACAATAGACTTAGGAGGCATGGTTGTCACAATTGCATACACAATGGAATCTTTAGATGTAAACCTAAAAAAAATAAATGCTAATTGAATCTGTTTGTATATTTAGTCTGAGCTTCGCCTTGCGTTGATTAACTCAGATCATTTAACTGTTATATTGGAAAGAAGATTTTGTTAAAGGTAAATTAGCCCTTCTAATTAGGTCTTTGTACAGCAATATTACCAGATGGGTAGAGTAGAGTTCTCATACTGGACCCTCCAGGGTTTAGATGCATAGATGGCCTCTCCATTGATTTGTAGCCAGGCACCGACACCCCTGAGCCTCTCCTCAAAAACAGGTGGGATGGTTCCGTCTGCAGTGGGACCTACGTTCAGAAGGTAATTACCACCCATAGCCACGGTCTGAACCAAGTCCTGAAACAAAATACAACATAATTAATAGACTATATCCTACTAAAAATCAGTATAAATTTTACACATTCTAGACAACTGTTCAACAAAAACCATAAATGTTGAACATACCTTTATGATAAAAGGTAAGTCCATCAGTTCATTAAGCTTCATATTTCTGCGGTAACCCCATGAGTATGTGTCCACAGAGGTGCACTTCTCCCACTTGTGTTTGGGCAGTTGACCTGGAGTGTACTTATCTTCACAGTTGTAGTAACCTCCATGTTTACAGGCACAGCCATTTCCCCATCTGTCATTGGTGACAACTGTGTCCTAAAACAATTACAGGTTACAATAAAGAATATAGCCGGACTTAAATTGTCCCCATACTTTGACTGGACTGTCATTGTAGAGCCAAGCTAAGAAGGCCGTAGAGTTCCAGTAGGTGTCCGGAGCCTCCCAGTCCCCATCAGACCAGATCACCTCAGGCTTGTATCTGTGGGATAAACAAAACTGCGCTGTAGAAGACTGGTGTTTCAGATCCCCCTGGTGTCTGTGCACACAAACCTCACAACCATGTTGTACATCTCTGGGAGCAGCTTGTTCACAACAAACTCCTGGGTCTTGAAGCTATTTTTCTTGTCTATCAGGTAAAGCGGGTGGAACCATTCATACAGAGAGTTGTACAATCCATAATGAAGAGACCTGAAGAAAAAACCTAAGTAGGCTAAATGTATCCTAAAAAAAGAGCATATAGTTTTTAAGCCAAAAACTCTTACCTGTTTCTGACTGCCTCCCCCAGGTCCCCTACAAGGTCTCTGTGAGGCCCAGTGTCCACTGAGTTCCAGTTCCAAGAAAAGGGAGAACCCCAGGTCGTGAAGCCTTCATGGTGTTTGGAGGTCAGAACCACATACCTGTTCAATAAAGAAATGTCACTTCACTTATGCTTGAATCAGGAAGTGAAGAATGTACTGATATAAATCCACTCACTTTGCACCAGATGCCTTGAATATGTCCGCCCACTGACCAGGGTCAAAGAACTGTGCTTGAAACTGAGGTGCAAACTCAGGGTAACTGAATCCTGGAGGGTAGTTTTTGGACATATAGTTCACACAATTTGGATCCGGAGGCGTTTGTCCCTGCCAGTGCCACCAGAACCACTCACTCCCGAAACCAGGCACACTAAATACTCCCCAGTGGACAAAGATCCCCAGCTTGGCTTCATCATACCATGCGGGCAGAGGTCTGGCGTCGAGGCTGGTCCAATCGGCTGAATACCGAGCCTCAGCCGCAAAAACACCGGAAACAAAGACGAACACTACGGCCAAAAACATGATAAGTTGCTGGAGTCACTTGGATTTTGTTCTTCTATAAATTATATTTGCTAATGTACGCTATTTAGCTGCGTCAAATGCTGTTTAATGATCCAGCGAAATCACGAGTTCCATCATTTCAGTTTACTTCCTTGTGCACTGTGCGACTGGATGTCACATGTCATCACAAAACGTCACGTGACAGATTTTTTGAAGTCAAAAATTAAAACTTGACTTTTAACAAAAGCATAAATCTCAATAGGCCTAAATATATATTTGATATTATTTATTTTTATTTGTACATCATGCAACACCGGATGCACAAATAAATGTTAATTACAAGCTTATTTTTAACATTTTAGCAGTAACAAAGGCATAATTATACAGTATACTGCTACATTTTAACCAAAAGTACTTGAAGAAAAGCATATTTTGTAATTTAGATGTTTTTGTTGCACTAAAAAAATAGAAACCAGTGTCCCTACTTTGTTCAATCTATAGTAAAGAGACCTAAAATAATAACCTAACCGTATAATAACCAAATTAGCTTAGTTTTAAAGTCAAGAACTTGAGCATTGGATTGCCATAAAATTAACTCTCATGTGGCCAAGAAGAGGGCCTCTCCCTACTTGCTCTCATGCAAAAGTTGTTACTTTATCTGTATTTTTGCCACATTTCAGCATAAAACATGCTATATCCATAAAAAGCTTTCTATTGTGCAGTTGACTTTCCACTTACAGAAAGTTACATGCTGTCCCTTTGCGAATAAATAAATAAACAAAATAAATAAATAAAGATCTGACAGTGATATTTAATAAATAGACATGTTCATTTACAGTGGAAAAATCAAATAAATTAAGACATGTGTATTACAAATACAAATTCTTTCATAGCATTATACTTCAACATACATTTGGTAAATCCACTTGAAGGAATGAGAAGTATTCTTATGCACTTAAAAAGACGACACGGTTTATTTTGTTATACTAAACAGGAGGACCAACATCTGAACAGGCCACTGCAAGTTGCCTGTCTACCATGTCCTCCACTCGGCCCACTTCCACTTCTTCCACATCGTCCATAAAACTGGACCAGTCGGTGCCCCCATCTGGCCGCTCCCCTGCCTCTGCAATGCTGACAGGGTGACCAGAGTCATCATTTGTAGTGGTCACACAGTTACAGCTGTCACAGAGGCCGTACCGCTTCAGTCCTGAAGTCACGGCAGATCCTGTGAAGGTCCTTCTACAACTTTTGCAAGACACAGGCCAGCAGTCTTTGTGAACCTGCCAGCAGAGAACAGTACAAAATTGTTAAATTAACCCTCTTCTGTCCCAGTTTTACACTATAATTATGAACAATGTGTCATAGCTAAAATAAACAGAAAGACAGATAAATCAATCTTGTACACATTGGTGGGTTCTTACACTGAATGCATGGCTTCGTAGGTGCTCCTGTCTCGTAAACCTTTTCCCACAAAGTGGACAGGGAAATGGCCGCTCTCCGGTGTGACTGCGGATATGTCTCTTTAAAATCCCCTTCTGTTTGGATGTGTATGGGCAGAACGGGCACTTGTGAAGTTTTACTTGCACGACTAGGCTGTCACCTGCGATGGAAAAACAAAACAATGCAAGTGCAGCTGCAATAATTACTTCCATTTTAATTAATACTTTTACAAGAAGTAAAATATGATGATGGTGATTGCACAAATAGGATATTCAAACTTCATACAGCTGTTGTATAGTGGAACCCTTCAATAAAACATCTAGTTAATAGTTATTATTAAAAGGTGTCGGAGGTCTCAAATTGCAGTTTGCAGATTCAAATAAATTCTGACCACCAAAAGTAGTAGTAATGTGCTTAAAAATGAATAAGTTCTACCATAATGTTATTTCTTACCCGCATCATCTCCAAGCCAGTCACTCTGAGTCTCCATCATCGTTGATCCCACAAAACTCAACCCTTCGTCCATTCTGCTCCCCCCTGCGCCGCCATCTAGCCCCGAGGCAAATCGAGGACTACCCCGCTCTACAATGGGGACGGGGCCTTCACCTCTCGCCAGCATTTCTATCAAGTGACGAGCATTGAACGTAGGACTGTAAGAAGATCGCTCATTGGACGGAGATTGAGGCAGGAGTCTACTGTTATGAAGGCTGTGGAGAGGCTGTGCAGTGTATGCAGCAATAATTTTAGGGTCAGGAGACTCGACTAGAACTGGTTCATCAGGATCATACTCTATCTTAGGGTTTACAAGCTCCGGGGTCATAGCAGAGGAAGAGGAAGACGAGAGATTAGTTTGGTCAGCATTGTCTTTGTGTCCTTCTTGAAAATCTTCCTGGCTATGGAAGTTGCTATCTACTTCTCGACTGGACCCTGCAGGACTATTATTGGATAATGAGGGGACAGTTTTAACTGATGTTCCACTTTGACTTGCCCCGCGATTAGCTTCGTCATCTTCTATTTGAGTGGCATTGGTCTTTGCGCCAGTGGAGTTTGTCACTGATTGAGAATCAATTTTGTCTTTAGACTGGTGCTCTTTACCAGCATTTCTTTCCCTTTCCTTGTTGCATATTTCCAACGATGAGTTGATGTATCCTTTACAGAAATTAACCAGGTCTGTCATCTGGAGGTAGCTGGCTGCGGACATCACCTCAATGACATTATTTCTGTGTAAGTCCAGACGGCCTGAGTACATAAAGTCCAAGATGATTGAAAAGGCATCCGCTGTGACAATGTCTAATGAGGCAGTGCAGTGCCGCTGGCTATTGTCCTGTAAAAACAAACAAACAAACCGTAAGAAAAGACAATAAGCTAAAAAAAATCAAATTAATCAGAGCAAAAACTGGATGATGGGGAGTGTGACTAATTGAGTGTTGTAGGATAGTCAGAAGGTTTGAAAAGTCAAAGAGTCACAGGTCAAGAAGACAGTTCAGAGATAGTGACGAGATGGTCAGAGGAAAAAGACAGCCAAAAAGAGGAGAAGGAGCAAGGGGAGCAAAAGAGGAGAAGGTAAAAGGTGTAAGGTGGAGGCAGGCTACTGAAAGGACAGTGGAATAGAGATAGAAATACAGAAACTGTTACATTTAAAGATAGCGCAGCTACTAGAGGGAGTTTTAGCACGTCATGACCGCAGCTGATACTGAATGTTTAGAACCCAGAGAAACTGGATTGTTATTTTACTCTCCAAGTTATATGATTTTAATTTAGAACAAACTTATGCCGCATAGTTGCAAAGTGGATAGCATATACTCCACAGTTGTCAGTTAAATTCTGGCTTCAAATTTTTAATGTCCTTTTTATTCTTACCGACATTTCACACTACTCTGTTTATAAATGCCAATGTGCAAAGAAATCTTAAAATAATAATAAAATAACTGTCTACCTGTGATAGAGGTAGTTACACTAAAATGAACAAAGATAAGCCAATTTTATCAGCTATTGGTCTGTTTTAGGAGAAATTTGGACAATTAAATGGAAACCAGTAAGCATTTTGACAAATCTACTAAACAAAAGCAAAGTCAATTCGGTGTTGTTGTTGTTGCTGTTGTTGTTGTTGTTGTCATGCAGTAATAATAAACACCAAAATGATTTTGTTTCCTGTCTGAATAGCTGGTAAAATAAGAACACAATAGATCAATTCAGTATATTGACATTGCTGTGGAAAACCAGAAGCCAAGGAAAAGAACCCTTCAATTTACCTGTATAAAGTGCACCAGAAGAGCTCGAAAGTAGCCGCTGCCTGCAAACAGCACATTGCGATGGGCTTTGAAGACACGACCCTCCACAAGGATACTGCAGTCACAGAAAAAGTCCCTTTTGCGCTGCTCGTTCAGCTCAGCCACAAGCCTCGGGAGATAACCAGGGACTTCCATTTCTACCATGCTGCTTTCAGTCAACACAAAAATGACAACTTTAGACAACTATGGGTCTGCTATTCTGTTTTCAACTCAAATCGATCTGTCTAACACACATTTCAACTTTAACAACAATACTTTGCAATCGTGATAGATTAACATTTTACAGAATAAAAATAGCTACCGAGGCTAATGAGCCCAAGCTTCCATCAGTGCAGTGCATCTATTATTCAGATACAGCTACATCAATCTTACCTGTTTTATTACGTGACTGGGATAAATGTGTTTATCATGACATAGATATTAAGCGGCAAATTTCTTCTGAAATGTCCACATTACACAGCCAGCTCTGAGCCAGCTATGTTGACAAAACACTTCCGCTCTCTGTCTTCTTCTGTTTTTCCTGTGCGTTCAGTTGACTGGGGAACGTGCTTCCCTCTAGTGGACAATGTGGCAACCATGTGTGGCACCTACACACAGAGCACGGACCTAATGACGAAAAAGGATCTCCGGCAGGTATGTTTTGTCTTCATTGATCATAGCCCGTACACTGTTGGTATTTAAAATACTTTCAGAGGAATACATTTTGATATTTGATTTTGACAACACAATTTAGGAACAATTTAGTCTGAACACGGAATGTCAGTTAGCTTGTTGATATTCAAACTCGCTAACCTCTGTACTTTTGAGCATTTCCTGTTAGCATTAGCGTTTAGACACAAACGTGTTTCTGTATAAAGGTGGGGTAGCTGATTTTTACTCTGCAAAACACAATTTAGATTTGAATCTGACAACTTCCTCTCGTAAGTCCATCGGCACATGGTTATTCATTCATTCATTTTGGCTACAATTACAGCTTATGAACTTCTTTTTACAGACAACAAAGTGGAACTGCAGAGGACCACTCAAGCACAGCCAATCACAGCGCTACATTTGATTTCTGATTACAACTAAAATTCTTTATTATTAAGTGGAAAACACAAAGTTGACTAATTTACAAAAATGTTTGCTACCCCAACTTTAATTATTTTTCTTATTTGTAAAGTCTTTTAACCACAACTCACTGTTCACTATCTGATCTATTTATTCATTGTAATGTAGACTGATAGTGAAAACCACATAGAGCTGAATTGAACAGGAAATGAACATAAGAACAGAAGTTAGCTGTTTTGAACACAAGCCAATTGATGTTTCGTGCACAGAACCAATTAGTGAGAAATATAGAAAACACAGTTCTCTCACAGAGTGAAGAATTTGTGTTTGTGCCTTCTCATAAAGGTTCTCTCCTCTCAATGCTCGTTATACTGTAGATGTAGGCAGGGCATTTTAAGTCATATTTTGTGTGAAAAGGTTATAGACTATCAGTTTGATGATTTGTGAAGCAAAGATTAAACACATAAAGTTCAATATTTTCTGTTGCATTGAGAAGTAAAGCTGATTAAACAAGGCTAATAGCTGTAGCTTCAAAGTTTATAATAGCCTTTATTAATAGTCTTTTTGAATCCAGGTTGCTACACCAAAGAGAAAGTCTAAAGATATAATCAAACAGCAAAATTTCAACTTTAACTGAAACCGTCTGATGTCTAACAGTAATTTTTAATGTTAACTATTGCTTTATTTCCTACACTGTTCCTATTTTCATTCATTAATTGAAAGCATATGCCATCGCTTTATGACTAATGATGACAATGGTGAAAATAATAATGTGATGTGGAAAGAGTATGGCCTTCTTTTCATACCATCTCCACCATGCTTCAACCACAGGCGGCTCGCGCTCCCCACAAACTCTGCTCAAGAGCCCTTGTTTATTTGTGTTTGATTTTCAAGCGAATATAGTTCCCTTTTTATTTTCAGACATGGCATGAGTAAACAAGCAGTTTCTTTCTATTTTGCACCACACCCTCTCAGCGCTTTCAGCTTGAGCATCTTATTTGTGTCAGATATTTTCCCATGGCACAAGTGCAAAATACAAAGACTTCGTGGTGGCCAGAAAATAAACCACTGGGTAGGCGTACATGAGTCTTTGCGCTGCCTGTCTTTTGAAAATGACATTTACAACACCCTGTAAAAGGAGTACACACGCATACAGGCACTAACTATGCAGCTTTATAAAGTAATTTAGTTGTTTTTTTATTCTGATCTGACACGAGAAGCGCTGACTGACCTGCGTTTTGGTCACAACTTGATGATCTTTCAACTTACTCTAACCCTAAGCAGGCAATAGAATGACATTTTGAAGAATGATATGTTATTTCTTTCTCGTCAAAAACATACCAATATTATTTTGTTCATACACAAATTCATCCTTCTTGAACTGAAGACGTTCAATTCCACATTGTGACGTCATTAAGTATGAACACGCATGAATTGAGGATGACAATCTAAAGTGTACAAAATGTAGAACAAATGATCCTGTTGTGCAGTAAAACAGTGCAGTTGGGGTTAAAACAACACAATCTGAAATTTAGACTGTATAATAAAGCAGGATTACTCAAACATTTGTACATGAAGCTATAAGCACAACTTCAGGTATGTTTTTGATGAGGTAAAAACATTTTAACTTGACTAAAAGCTCAAGGGAGTTGGTTTTGAATTTGTCTTTTGCATTTGACCCATCAACTTGTAAGTATGAGACAGCTTATTCAAAAGTAGAGTTGTGTGTAATGGCATAGAGAATATCATGATTTTCTTGGTACCAGATCAAAGTTTAGATGTTATCATGATTATTGCCATAAAAATGCACAGTCATCTGTTTTTTAAGACAGACAGCACTTCACTGTGATTGGTCACTTAGTATTAGAGTACGACAAAAGCAGACCAGTGGGTGGAGAAAATGCAGCTTAACAGAACCTTTTTTGTTTTTTTAAATCACATATTTCAGGCAATTTAAGATGTATATGTTCTGGTTTCACTCTCCACAGTGTATTTCTTTCATCATTTCTTTTTAGCCCTCTGCAGACTCTCTGTGTTTAGCTTTTAAAAATATAATAGGAGATTTGGGGGAAAAAAACTTTAATTCACAGCAGGTAATAATATCACAGTATTCTAAACTTTTTTCTTTTCCACATATCATAATATGCAACATGATATTGCTCAGGCTTATTTATACCACTGCAAAAAAAAAGGAAATAATCGTTGGTTATTTTAGGTTGAAACTAGCCAAACGTGGAAACAACATGCAAACTCCACCCAGAAAAACTCCAACTTTAAAAAAAAAACCAACAGTCAAGAAGTAAGGAAGTACTGATGAAAAAGAATCAACAACCTGCCTAATAGTTTGTTGTTGTTGTTTTTTTTTTTTATCAGAAAGCTGTACTTTGTTTTTGTCACTTGTTGTCATTCAGGAAACTCCCTTAGTTTTGTCACTATACCAATCATGTTCCATTGTGGCAGCAGTTTGCTCTCTAAAACTTCTTCAGCACCAAATAACGATTCATAATTTACGATTCTGGTTGCCTGTTATTACACTGGCGGCCCTCAAAGTAAATAAATCTAGTGATATGTGGAGTTGGTTCATACTTGCTTATTGTGCGAGTTATAGGGATGGCACAAAGATCTCTGGGTCTCTTTTGCGGATTTCGACTCGGCACATAACAGCCACTTAGCCCGGCATTTTCCCAGGCGGAGACAACGCACCACGGTGGCAGGGCAGGCCGCAGAGAGGGCCTGATTAAAGACTATAAGGGACAATGGAGGTCGGGGACAGCAGTGGCATTTTTCCATCCCCGCCGCTGTCTCCTGGGGGGACCAAGTATGTGGCGTGAAACGTTTGAATTATACCAGAATCCATGGAATTCAGACGGAGGCACCGCGGAGAGGACCCTCGACCGGGGATCAAAGAGCTGAGAGTGGCAGTGCGGTGGACCCTGTGGTGGAGCCAGGCACAGAGTAGAGCCTGAAGTGTGTGTGTGGCTGCGTGTGTGTGCAAGACTGTAAAAAAGATCTATGCATGTTTCAATGTGAATCATGTTTTCTTTTGTGGTGTCTTATGGGCTTTCAGAGGCTTTGGTGAAATACTAATGCTCTGTAATACAAGGATGGACATTAGAATAGTGAAAAATCTGAGCAATATTTATTTCACAATCGCTATTATGGACTTACTTTTTTCTGTGTTTTGTGGTTGTAGGGAGAGAGGCTTCCCAACTCACCAAAGGCCTTAGGCACTAAGTTAAGTCTTCCACATGGTAAGTACCGGTACAATGCTGCTGAACAACCTTGCAGGGAGCAACTTTTCTACAAGCGCCAGAGTTGCTCCTGTTTGCCTTAGACCTGCGGATTGTCCCTTCCGTTCTATTCATTCTTTATGGGGAATTTGCTGAGTTGCATTAAAATGAATCAACATTTAAAAATCACTAAGCTCACTTAAAGGGAATGAAATCACAAATGCATATCATTTGTCTTTACAATGTATTAACTGTAAATCAGAATATTGATCTAAAACACCATAGTTTTTGATGGGTCTGAATCAAGACTGTAAAGGCCACCAAAGTAAACCTCCCGTCGAAAAGCGGTCCAACCACCTTTGTGTCACATGTCTCTTAAATGTGGATGAAATCTCTTAAATATTCTCATAATTCAGAGCAAAATATTACATTTGCTTTACCTGAGAGGAGGAATTTAGTGATTTGCATGTTAATTCTGTAGATCCACTTTGTTTCACCTGCTAGCCTCCATTTTTGTGTAGACACAAATGAACCATGCCGTTCTCTGATTGATTAATTTATTGTCAATCATGCTGATTTGAAATCGAGAAAAGAATATATGTTTCCAGACTCACAAAACTTTCTAGCAAGTAATCCGGCAAATAGAAGGGAACCTATTGAAAAGACTTCCCTGGTTAAATAAAGGTCAATTAAATTAAATTAAATTAAAAAATACCTGTTCAAAATGTAGGCCCCACCCATAGTGACATTTGTTCAAAGAAAGCAGCACATTTTTATGCTTTGGTTTTATTATGGTAACCGATTAGTTGTGCGATTATTCTTTTGATTAAGTATAACATAGGTTACAATAAGCTGAAATGACATCGTATTAGCAGGGCTTCCATGAAAAACAATAAATTTACACGTTTTCCATGTCACTGCTGTTTAGTCTGAGTCAAAAAACTTCTTTACACGACTCATGGAATGTTTTGAATCCAAGACCATTTAACAATTATATTGAACATTTATTTGATTACGTATCAGTTGACAATTTTTTTTTTCAATTATCAATAAAGTATGATTAATTGAGTAGCTAATAGCATTCCTACATGACATTAAAAGCTCGTGAACATTTCATAGAAAATGTCCTCTTTATACATGCTGAATTTTCTTGTCTCATTTTTCTGAGTAGACACACTTATCTATATTTAGCTGATCCGGAGACGTCTACCCCTTTTCCTAAAGCTATCACAGACAGAAATATATACTGCCAGCCTTTTGATTATTGTATATTTAGAGTCAGTCAATGGTGGCGTCCCACACCACACACTTCCGGCAGAGCTGACTGTCTTTGCCACATTTCCGCTGCTCACATCAAAGACTTGGACTAGGCTATATGCAGTCAACTTGACCTCAAACTAGGCTCTGCTTCTAAGTATGACAGCATATTTGTGTGCAACATGCATGTAGAGCGGGCACAAGTGACGCGACGTTGAAATATGTACGTTCAAAGGCTGACAGGAATTTGTGTTCAAATATGAGAGGGAAAACACTGTGAAATGTGTTTGCTTGTGCTGGTGCTTTTTATATACTGGGGTTTTATGAGTAACCATCTACAAAAACATTTTTGCATTTTGGGTAAATTATAGGCCCTAGAATATTTATTATGTTGCATGATTAAAATGGAATGTGTAATTTCCAGGTCACATTAGGTTTTCTTTCTCGTTTTCTCATTTTTATTCCTTGCCAGATTTACCCAAACTAAGTTATAATCTACCAAGTATAGAAAATTGCACTATTCATGTCTGCTTGTCCACTCTGGAACATCACAAATGTATAGCAAAGGATCAGCCTTTTCAGCCTCGTCCATCATTCTCTCCTGTCTTTTCTTGCACACTCACCATAATCCTCTTCTAGGAATGCTAAAAATGACCCGACGGTTTGGTGGCGGCAGTTTTTTATGTGGGTTTTAGGGGCTTATGCTTGCTCTTGGGGGCTGCCGTCAGAGCGAGGTGTTGCCTGGATGTTTGGATGATAAGGTCTAATCTGAGGTGTAAACTTATAAGAGGGATTTGTGCAGTGAGAGCCTGTCAGAGGCCAGCAGACTGCAGGGAGGATGCACCAACTATCTAACAGATTGCAGGAATCTTCTGGGACAGGGACAGATAGGAGTGTATTTGTTAGGCAAAAAGGATATTAACTGATCATTAAAATGTGATTTCCGAGTGAGGTTTTGAGGTAGCAGAGACATACCACCATGCAGACCATGGTAATGGTAGTAGCCACTGTCCTTTGTTTTGTGTTGCTACCAAAAAGAAAACTAAATCTCAGGTGGTCATACTTTAAAGAGACATTTTCCTGTTCATTCATTTGGACATTTGGCATCATTGGATACAATGTTTTTTAGTAAGGAACTCATCATCGATCCTCAACCCGAAATTTTGCCCATACATCTGACACATGCTTACGGCAAAAGCTGTATGTGTCTTAGACACACTGAGTCCCAGGTTAAGAGCCGCCTTAAAAAAAAAACGTATGTGAAATGCACTTTTAATAAACATTTGTCTGCATATGAGAGAAAATCTTTGATTGGTGCGTAGCTGAATTTTAGAAACTCAAGTGCCACATTTCCTTTCAGTTAACAAAAAACATTGCTAGCTCTTCTAGCGCAATTACTTGTTTTTGTGAATAACATGCTTTATAAAACTACATTCATTTTGACCATAAAATCTGCTTCATTTGCATTGCACTAAACTAATAATGTTCAACTGCATATAAAAAATCAGACAGGGGAAAAGTCTTATTTTATGTAGATTCTCTTTCAAGAAGGAGCTCGTCATAGAGCTGTCGTCTAAACCTTGAACATATATCATTGCCTTGTAGTTTATAATGTGTAGAGTGACAAAATGTAGAGAGTCCCTGGAATCAACTGAGATTCTGAAAATTGATGGGTGTGTAGTGGTATAATTGTAAAGTAGTATAAAGTTGTTGATCATAGCCTGAGGGGAAAAAAATATATCAATATGACTAATTGCCTGAAGGGATTAATGGAGTCCAAGATGTATCACCATCATGAAGTAGCCTACAAGAAATGTGACAATGCCTTTTGATTTTTGTAAAATCAGTCCTGGAACAAAAGATTTTTTTGTTTAATGTTCATCTTGTGACATTGAAATTATTGCTGTTATTGTTGTTGTTTTTGTTGTTGTTGTTGTTGTTGTTGTTGTTGTTGCTGCTTCTAGTTCGTAGTCATAACCTGCTTCTCGTGTACAATCCTTTTGCCAAGTTGTTCAAAAAGTGTCTTGTAAGGCTCTTCAAAACATACAGTTAAACAGGACATGTAAGGGTTTAGTCCCAGCTATTTTTAGAAACACGCTTAAAAGAGGCTGGAGTGAAGCGGCTCCTCACTCTAAAAATTAGTCTCTTCCATAAACTTTGAATGACAGCCAGCTTCCGAGTCAAAGCGCACACGGGAAAGTCATTAAGTAAGTATGGCCAATATTAGCAGTGTCATAAAGCCACTAGTCACACAGCTGAGGGGGACCTCACAGGATAAGCTTGGAGTTGTTTCATTTTTTTTTTTTTTTTTACTTTCCCTTTCTTCTCCATCTCTCTCTGGGCCTCATAAAAGATTGGCTTGTGATGTGGCGGACAAGCACAGTCAGAATGAAGTGATTATGGATAAGGGCCTTTGAGTCATGGCTCCAAATGACATTCTTTTAAGCGCTTAAATATAGTAACAGTTGGCTTTTGCAGGTTTGTTGTTTGACTATGGGGCATCTTCTGCCTCTCTTCACGCTCGAATCACCACCAGATTCTTATATTGCTTCTTTAATCTTGTCAGAGAAAATTGGCTTAGCGTGGGAACAAGGAGAATTCTTTGGGATGTGTTTTGTTGTTTTTGTGAGTTTGCGCGCACATTGTTTTATTTATTTTCTCAGTTGATCCAGGAAGAGAAAGTGCCAGCTTGTGCCAAACCTCATGAAGTGGAGATAAAAAAAAAGGAGTTGAGTGAGAGGGAGGGCAAAGATACGCGCTGTCGGACGAGGAGAGCTTTACAAATGACAATCTCCAGGGGGAAGACTTGGAGGGTTAGATTGGTGGTGAGGGGGGCGGTACTGGGGGATAGATGAGGGGGAAACATTCTCTGCAACCCACATTAAAGACATAAAAAAGAAAACAAACAGAAAAACATGTCTGACATAAAGAGGCTGGTTTCCGCGGCGACAGCACAATGGCTGCCTGTGGCTCTCGGGGCCCTCGCCATCCCGTCTGGGGCCCGGCACCAGCGAAAGTCACCGCAGCAGTCACAGCCGTCAGCCTGTATGTATGTGGGAACAGCCATGAAAGAGAGCCCACTCCGCAGCTACAATAGACCCTTTCTGACACTGCCCTTGCCTTTAGCCTCGGTGTTTGTCTCCGCACAGGGCAGCGGATGGACAGGGAGGTGACTGGCAGCCCTCCTCCTGACATCTTGTGGCGCTGAGTATCATGGACAATATGCTTTAGTTTGTCACAATGGTTGAGCTAGTGTTGTTCAAAACAACTCTTTTATACAGTATTTGTACCATCATCGCTGACCCCAAAACAGCATTTATATGTGTATGGATACTATCATACTTTCTCTAACAATGATACTTTATTTGTAATGGACAAGACAGTCTTTTGAACAGATTTTGGAAGTGAACCTGCAGTAGCCCCTGACTTTTTCACTCAAAGTAGGACTGGGCCATTAAGCGAAAAATCAAGAGGTTGAATCGAAATGAATCGTCAATTATTTGGTGGTGGGTTTTTGAAACGAAAGATCGAAAAAAAGAGTTTGATCCAAATTACACATTTTAATTTGTCAATTAAAATGTGTAGTTTGGAGCAAAAGTTAAACTTTGAGGCAGAGTATTGTTATATAGTTCTAATAAATGGGACATTTATTTGTTTATGTTCATGAATGGCATTTTTTTTTTTAAAAGGTTAAACAAAATCAAATCTAAAATTGAGATCGATCAATATGAGAAAAAAAAAAATCTTGATTATAATTTTTCCCAGATCGCCCAGCACTAACTCAAAGAAATTCACATGTTTTTAAATTCTACTATTGTCCATCTTGCTAGGGACTTTGGATTATGTTTATAAAGACTCACAAACCCAGACTTAACACATGTATGATCTGTTAGCATTATGTGGCTGTCAGCCATTCCAGCTAATTCTGTTTAGAAGTGGAGTTTGTTTTCCGTTCAACATCTGTGTGAAGTGTTTTTCCTTCAGTAGGAAAATATACAGTGTATTAACTAACGTAAATGTTTGGGGGTTGTTTTTGTCTCTTTTTCTCTCAACAATTATAAAAATTGACAGTGGCTAAACTTTCATTTTCACCAAAAAATATACTGTAAATGAAGCACTTTGTGACAAAGTCAGTTCTGTGTTTTGCTGAATTGAATAATTAAGTATGTTATCATAATTGTAGCTAAAAAGAATTTATGTAGGTATTAACCATGTGAAAATTTGTAGTCTTTGACTTGAACAGTGTGTATTCAGATGTGTCCAATCTAGTCAGTAGTTTATTAACGCCTCATTCCGGTCAATAAGACCACAAAAGTGCACAAAGGGACAGCCCCTGGCACAGTCTATTCTCACTGGTATGTGTCGTAGATCTGAGTCTGTGCACTTCATCTTGAGAAGCGGACAACAAGACAGCACAGCCAGGCATTCTTACTGTACGTCCAACAACAACTGTCCTCTACAGTCTGGACGGCACTGGAGAGGACATTCCACACTGCTGCCAGTTCCCATGCCAATCCAAGCCAATACAGGACATCCACTGCCCACAACTGTTGGAATTTAGATTGGTTCTACATATTGCATATATTCTAGAAATCCATCTCTGATTGAACATTGTTTTAATTCCTGGACAGCATTGTTATACAAGTCTAAAGTTATTGACAAGTCCAAAGTTCTGCTTTGAATTACAAACAAGTTCAAGTTTTTACAATTCAGTGTGATCATATCCACAAAATGGCTTAAAGAAAATGCCTTAGATGTGGAGAGGACAGATAGAAACAATTCAGATAAAATGGTTGTTAGCTGTTCTTTAAAGGTGAATTTTGGAACATTCTGGAGGTAAAAAATTAACTACACAATTTAGTAGAAATAGACATTTAATTTAGTAGAAATAGGCATTTAAAACCATACTTAATATTGTGAATAGTGAGAATAGAGCTGAATGCACTGAGAAGTGCTAGTATGGGCTGAAAGTCAATAGATTTTGTCATTACTGATGACAGACATAGGCTAGGTCATGTGTACCAATGGTGATACACAGGCTGCATTTTTTTCTTTGCAGATTTTTTTCACAGCAGGTCAAAATGTATTGCATTGAGTTTATTTATTAATTTTGTTTGTATTTATTCTTTTTTTTTATGTGAAGAATACATTATCTTATAATAACATGTTTTAGGAGATTAGACCTGATTTGGTGTTATTTGACATTATTTTTAACACAAAGTTGAATCAAACAAAGTGTAACAAACCTGTGCACACCTTCACAGACCAAATTCGCCTCCTGCAAGGGTCAAGTTTGGCCCCCGAGCCCCACTTTGGGCACCACTGTTTTAGAGCTGAAATTTAGGCTTCATAAAGTTTGGACTTTGATCTCGTAGTACTTGGGAAGCCAGATATTGTTTTTGCTGGTATTTGGTGTGTTGAGAACTCAGGTATACATCATAACATGGTATAACATAATAATCAGGTATATTTACTGTTCCTTGTGCCATATACACATGAACATATGAATGTGATCTGGTTTAAATTGATGCTTGCCTGTTTAAGCTTTCACAAGAGTGCCATGCCATCACTTTGTAAGCATACAGTACGTGGGATTTCTGATGCTGAAAGACATACACTATGTGGTCAAATCCAACAATGTGATCAGTACAGAGTGCAGAAGAAAGTCACAAATCAAATGTGCCACAAAGACAGTTCCGTCTGACAGATTTCCAAACAATGGCAACAGTCATGCATCAGGAACAATAATTACAGCTGAGTGCTTGGCCTTATAAATTGTGGCTATGGGCCGTCCGAGTTTCGTGTGAGGAGCTCGCGTGTGCGCTTTACTGCGTTCACACGTTCATATTAGGCTTGGGTGCGTGTGTGTGCAAATTGTAAAAGTATGAGCTTGTTAATTTCAATAAAGGACACAGCCTTGTTGTGGTTTTGGGGAGATGGGCGGGAAATTACTTGAAGTGGCCAAGCAAGATCGCCAGAAATCTCTCCTCAAATTCCACCCCTCGCCATCAACCGTGCTGGGACCGCTCTCTCACACTCTGTCTCCTGTCATGCAACCACCAAATAATTCTGTTATGTTGTTACTGATCGATCTTTTTTTCTTTTTCTTTTTTTTAACAGCACTTTAAAAAAAAAAGTAAAAAAAAAAAGCATAGTTAATGTATTAGTCATATAGTAGATGTACTGTAGATGCATGTGTCTGAGGTATTATTCAAGTTAAAGGCACATTAGCTGATTTTTGCTGTCCTATTTTTGAGCTTTGAATTTTATTCACAGAGATGAGGGTTTTTTTGGGGAGGGGTGGGATAAATAATACAAATTTCTTAGTGTAACTTTTACAGTGTCAAAAGATGCAGAACACATTCAATATAATCTTAAAATCTGCTTTATTTGCATTGGACTAAACTAATAATGCTACATACAAAAAATCAGACAGGGGAAAAACATAGATGGATGGGGGAAATACTTCTCCAAAAACTGGCAGACATTAAAACATTTTTTATTTTGATACCTTCTAGTTTTTTTTTGCACGCCAATACTATTTCGACATTGTGTGTATAATCAGACTATATTATCATTGTCCGAACTTACTAAATGATTCAGCAATGATACAGAATCATGTTGTTATTTAAAGGTATAGGAATAGTGTTTTTTATAGAAGCTCTATTTTATTTTTTTCCCTGTTTCTGAAGCTCAAATGAGATCCAGATTGAACTAAGGATTGATTGGTATTGAAAGGATCTACTTTTTTTTTAGAGGAGGATTCTTAAGATTTCAGGATGTGTGGTGGGTGGGAACTGTTGGAAAGAAAAGAAGACTTCTCTTTTCAATTCATCTTGACTTATTCTCACCGCACTTTAAGGCCCCATGGAGCTGCTCACATTGATTAAGGACGCTCACGCACACACATGGTTTTTGATGTCACATGATAAAAGCCAGGCCGAACCAGAATGGAGCGCAAGAAACAAAGAAAGATAATTGAAATGTTACTTTGTCATCGGTTCACACAGTCACAGCGGCAACAAGACACCATTTTCGTCATGAGATTCTTTTCAAACAATAGACAATGTTTTTCAAATAATAAATAATAATAAAAAAAAACTTTAAAATATCACTGGGATTAAAACATGGAAACAATTTTTAAAATAATGACATAAAAGCAATTTTATTATGGCCTCAGGTGAAAAAATGATCTCAAGTTTCAAAGCTGAATCCAGTGTACTCTTGTTTATGATAACCTTCCTAAAATCCTCATAGCATTTCAAACTTTACAATATTCATTTGAAATAAGTCTTATTTTCAAATCCTGATGCTGTAAACTGCACTGTTGCCATGAAAACAGCGCTCATATTTATACTTCAACAAGAGCAGCAACAATACAGACCTCATGTTTGGAAAATATCCCCATAGCTGTTTTTTTGCTGCATTGTGCTATGTTTAGTGAACACACCCATGCAGACTGGCGTTCAGGAAGTAGATACCCTCAGCTGGGCATTGTGTCGACGGGCCATGCCACTTTCAGACAAACGTGCACAAAACCACGGCTGTCGCACCAACAACCGGCACCCGCCTCTTATGTTTCCATGGCAATCTCCTGCAGTGATCTTCCCACGGTGCAGCGGAACCAAGTGCTCCGCAGTAATGGGCCTGTGGCTCTGTAGTGTAGAGGGACTGTCCTATCTTGTCCACTGAAGAGTTCCAACACTCAGGAGGAATCCACTCTTGACCCACTCTTCTTTGTCAAACACACACAGACATTATATATCAGGCCTAACTATTTTTTAGAGCTATCAAAGGTATCAAAAAGCTGATACTAATCTTAATTTCAGCAACTAAAGAAAATGTCTTTAATTATATTGATTTTATAGAACTTGTCTAAGGCCACAATGTTTGACAGAAACTGTTTTTTTTTTTTTTTTTTTACTTCTCTAAATCAGACATCTACAAACTGTCTTTATCTAAATATTAAATATTTTATTATTTCAGATGTGCAAGAAAGACGCTGTTTGAGATGAGAGCTGACTGGCTGTGCAGAGAGTGGTAAACCTGTTTCCTTTTTGTATCTACGGAAACTGCTCCAAACCAAAAATAAATCCATGCATTTTTGAAAGAGTAAGGAATGAGTTAGAAAGGCTTACATTCCCCTTTTTAGTATTTAAAATTTGGTGTCCCAGTGAGATTTTTAAGTATTTAATCAGCATCACTAAATACCGTATGTACACATTATGCACTGTTTCTTAACCTAGCCATAGAGTAAGTATATAAAACATAAACAATACAGATAATTCATATTTGTGGCCCTCACCTGTGGCCAATACTGTGTGAAACCATTATGTGCACCATCGCAGAAGTTGTTCTCATCTTTCCCACACTCCTCACATCACTGCTATTGTTCCACAACAAAGAATAATTAAACAACTATATAAAGACCATGAAAGGAGGATGGAAGGTCCGGAGTGGTGCTTTAATTGAGAGAGGACGACTGTACGACAATATGATGGGAGTGAGGGAAGAGAAGAGAGAGGAGGAGGGGGAGAAGGGGCAAATCTGGCAACCCTGCACCAACTGCCAAAGTGCTTATTTTTCATTGGGTGGCTGTCACACAGAGAGAGAGAGAGAGCGAGAGAGAGAGAAGGAGGAGGAAGAGACATCAGAGAGGAGGGAATGTGATTGGATGACTGGAGCCTAAATACTAAGCAACTTGTTAGTGTTAAGTTGTCATGGGCCCTTGGGGGTCAATCACAGCTGACTCAAAGAGGGACCGAGAGTGGAGAGAACTTCCAGACTTCTGACAAGGAACTCAGTACATTTTGTTTTTTTGTTAAAGGGACATCCCACGAAGGCCTCAAAGGAAAAGGTCTTCACATGTGCGGTTGAAAATGAAGAGACCTCACGACTACAGCTCCCCTGATTCGGACACTGACGAGTTCATCGATGTGGGACAAGAAGACAGCTACTGGTGAGGAACTAGCGCTAGGGAACAAAACCAGCACACAAGGCTAACTCAGGAGAAATGTACAAAAGAAAGTTATTGTGTTAGGAGGACACAACTCAAAGAAGTAACTTTACATCTAGTTGTAATGATGCATGTCACGTTTGACACAGATACATTTTTACTGCAAAAGGGCTTTATAAAATGTAGATAATAGATTTGTATTTTAAAACATTTTTTTTTTAAAGTGTGTAAAAATCGGTTTAAAATGGAGACAAATAAGAAGAAATATTATGATTTTATATGTGTTATTATGCATGTTTGCAAGTCTTGGTGGTGAATAATTAAATTGAAAAAATTTATGTTTTTTTTTTTTTTTAAGATTGTGTAATATAAACAAAAAGAGAGAAAACATGTGTTTATTTACAAAAACAAAAGTCGTTCCAATTCTTACAATTTACTCTTGTCAATCAAAAGGTTACATTTTTTTGTGTGTGTGTCATATTGATAATTACTATTTTTTATCAATTCATGAATTTGATCTTGAACAAATTCTCTGAGCACATTGTTGAACTTTATTGTTGTTAATATGTGTAGATGATGGCAGGAGTATTTGAAAAAGAATAGAATGTACCAGTAGTTTTGGAAAAATAATGATTTATAATTCTAAAGGTAATGCTTTTTATTTACAGTTTTTCCTAGAATAGAATTTCATGACAAAATTCTCAAAAAGTAACTGTTGAGCAGCATCTTTGCAGGGCCTTGAGACTCTATTGACAGCAGCATTGGTTACATCACTGGCGACAAGGGAGCCAGCGGCAGTAAAGCCCTCTGAATTTTGGATAAATCAAATTTGTGACTTGACATGAGAACATCAAGCGTGGTCCTTTTGAAGATCAGGCCCCATCAAACATGAGAACTAAACAAAAACACACCATAAACTGGCAGCTTTCACATTGGAATCTAATAGAAGTTCAATGTGTGTGAACTAAGAGGAGCATCGCCACGGTGACTATGCCTGAAAATCGTCGCCTCCGGGCTGTGTAATCATCTGTCTCCAAGCCTTCTTATAGCTCCCAAAAAGGAACAACATGTTATTTCACTGATGTCCAGAAATGTGACTTTTTCCTTCTGGCTTCTCCTGGTTTTCTTTGCCCGGAAAACAAACTAGATTAAAGCTATGGCCTATGTGCCATCCTTTCAGTCCTGTGTTGTATTAGTGATAATAAAACCAATGTGCAGAATTTAAGTTGTGTGTCTGTTTGTGCCTTTGTAAAGTGCGGTGACTGGTTCCATGTCCCCCGGGAGCGCCTCACAAGTTCTTGCCCGAAAGAAGCGAAGAGGGGTGAGTGAATGGCTTTGTTTAATATAAAGCTTTGTTTGTGCCATTATTAATAACCAGACATACATTTTATAGATTATAGAAAAGAGGAGAAGAGACAGGATCAACCATAGTCTGTCAGAGCTTAGGAGACTGGTGCCTAGTGCGTTTGAAAAGCAGGTACGGGTGTTTGTTAAAATAATATTGTAAAAACAGTTTGAAGGTGATAAAATTTTACATGTAGATGCTCTACTCTGCAGGGCTCATCGAAATTGGAAAAAGCAGAAATTCTACAAATGACTGTGGATCACCTCAAACTGCTACACGCCATGGGAGGAAAAGGTATGATTATTATGTATTCATTTTTGTCAACTAATTGATTGTTTATGACAATAATCAGCTACTGGTTAGACTTCTGGTTCCACTATATTATGACAGTGATCTCCAAAATGTGATGTCAATCATCAAGTTTGGAATAAGCGGGATTCACATAAAATCATACTGTATTAGATTTTCCGTCTTTATTCCCTTTTCACTTCTCTTCTTTGTTGTAAACAGAGGTAGTAGTAGTTGTCTGACACCATGTTCACTTGTACTGGAGCCATATTCGGTCTTAAATAACTGTCTTTTTTACTCCTACTGAGCAAAGCGACATTTAAATTTTTTACACAATTCTTTGGAACCTTCTGTCTGATTTTTTAACTTAACTCAGACTTGAAAAGAGCAGTAAAAACATATTGCAGTGAGCAGGAGGGCCATTCCACAGATCTGACTTTTATCTTGGCCTAATAGCTCGATTCCATGGAGATGTCTTTAAAGCCATACTGAGAAGCATTCTAGAGCAGGGGCCTCGAACTCATTTTAACAAAGGGCCACATTGAAATTGTGGTTGTCCTTGTAAGGGCGTAGTAGTCTTTGACAAACTACAAATACTAAGTAATGACTTACTCTTTAAGTTTCAGACAGGTTAAGATACCCAGATTACTCCTGGCACTAATATCAGATTAAACTAAAATGATGTAGAGGGCCACTTTCAGCCCCCGGGCCTTGTGTTTGACACATGTGTTATCATATACATAGAAAAGGGTGATTACAGGCTCACCACCAAAAATCATACACAGTACATTTTTAAATACAATTTCCTTTCTAACTTTCACTCAATTTTCAAGTTGTTGTTTCTCTAAATGCTTTTTTTATCTTACTTAACTGCTTTTTACTTATTCTTGAGAAAAGATGTTTAAAAGTAATGTTGCAAAGTTTGATTCCAAAAGTCCATTTTAACTCTGTTGTGCCAGGTTACTTTGACGCACGCGCACTGGCTGTAGACTACAGAACGCTGGGTTTCAGAGAGTGCGTGGGGGAAGTAGTGCGGTACCTCAGCTCACTGGAGGCGGAGTCAGCAGACCCTATTGGCGCCCGCCTCGTGTCTCACCTCTCTCACTGTGCCAGCGAGCTAGACCCCCTTCTGCTCCAACCCGCCCCAGCCTCTGCAGTGCCCTTCACCCCTTGGCCGTGGCCCACTTTCCCTCCCCTATCTCCTGCACCACCAGCCTCATCGTCGCCACCTTTCCACCGCCGGGACCTGGCTTTGTTGGGGGCGTACCCTTCTCCTGCATCTCTACGTTTGAACCCTCCTCCTCTGGTCGCTGCAGCCGCCCTGACCACTCCTGTCCCCCGGGTATCCTCCCTCACTGTGTCCCCGCTTCATCGTGGAACACAACTGCCCCATCACAGTGTGTCCAATATCTCACCCCGGCCACTGTCCCCCCCGGCGTCTTCATCTGCCTCCACTGCATCCTCCTCGCCTCCCGCACAAGTTTCTTTCAGACCTTTTGCACCACTGGGCTCTCCCACAGCCCAGCGTAAATCAAGCAAGTCCAGTCAAGGATGGGGGACAGAGATCGGAGCATTCTGACAGCTATTATTCGATGCTTTTAGGACTTTTCACAGTAAACATGGACTTACAATAGTGTGTCAGGAATTTAAATGCTGGAATTTACTTTTGGTAAGAGTATGTGTATTGTGCCTTGTAAAATTGGATAAATGGAGAGCGCTGTTGTTCCCTTTGAATTGTAAGGTTCTATTTGCATTCAGAGAAGTAAATTAGATATTTAGGTTCAAAGCTTTGACCACTTGTATCACAAAAAATGAAAGAAGGGATAAATTTTTCTTGATACAAAAAAATCTGGAAAAGTAAAGTTTCAAACCCTGCTAAAATAAGTACTTATGTGTGTACTTTTGTTGTTTGCTTATTTAAAGAATTTCTTCAGAGAATA
Organism: Mugilogobius chulae; assembly: GCA_038363315.1. Classification (NCBI taxonomy): domain Eukaryota; kingdom Metazoa; phylum Chordata; class Actinopteri; order Gobiiformes; family Gobiidae; genus Mugilogobius; species Mugilogobius chulae. Next base: position 6,395,693 of record CM076408.1, read on the forward strand.
CAATGTACAAGTCAAAATTTAAACATCTCTTGTTTTAAACAATAATTTAACTGTGTATCATAAAAATATGCAAGGAAATAGACTTAGATTGGACCATTTTTGAAATAAGTTCTGATCTTATTGGTAGTTGCAGCAGTAATGTAGTGTAAAATGCATAAACAAAATTATATATTCTGATGGGTTCAGGTTGAATCTTGAAACAAACGGATATTTGAAATTTTAACCTTTTGCTTTTAAAATCCTCAACAATCCTCCCAACTCTATGCAATGCAGATATAGTTAACAGAAGTGACACAGGAACAAGAATATGCAAGTAACAACAAAAAATTGTGTTTTAAATAGAAGCTAATTTAAAGGGACAATTTGTGCAATTATAATACCACAGTGTACTTTTAATTTTAGCATGTGGGGCTAATCATTTTAATTCATTCATTTTAAAAAATCTGTTATTTGTGATGAGAAGTCATGAGTGAGCCAATATCATATCAGTTATGATCCTTGGACAGACTTTCAGCACTCAAAAGCTAATTTTTCTAAATATTCAAAGAATTGTTTTATATTTTTGAACTTTTCACCAGAGCCGCATCAAGCTTACCACAATAAGACTGGCCTTGTGACTGTGAAATTGTTTGTTTGATACATGTTTGATTTGTATTTACATTATAAAGTGCCTTGATCCATATTGATTCTGTGTCCTGAATATACTGTAAATGCCTCTTTAACTTCTATCAGTACAAGTGACAAAAGGGAATAGCTGAGACACTTGTGGTGTTTGTTCCCCTCTCGTATCCCCCAGTGTCTCAAGTGTCTCCATGACGGCCAGGGAGCAGGGGCTTGCGGTCTTGTGGTGACAGCGGAGAAACATGGTGGGAGCTGTTGATGTTTTTGGGATGCCGCGGCGACGCAAACAGACCCATCACCGTGCCCTCTAATTGACCAGCCCCTATAATCAACTTCAGCTTCATATCAGCCTGGCATTCTTCCCTCTCCAATCTTGTGGTGCACCAACGGATATCTTTTCGGCCCGTTTTGTCTGCACCACTGTCTCCTCAACAATAGAAAGTCAGAGAGGGAAAACAAGAGAAAAGATCTAAAGAGCTGTGGTTTAGATGCTGATACTGTGTAGATGTTCAATAACAGCATCAAAAGGGCAAACGGGGTTGATGGAAGAGGACCACTGCAGAGAGTTTAGAAGTTGAAATCAAGTTGTGCAATTTTAGAAGAAAATACAATATATTTCTTGTAGGATGAGGTGATCTTTCTGCACTTTTGAGGTGGCCTTTATAATTGTTTTATATGCAATACTTAAACAACAAATGCATTAAGAGGCATGTTTTGGTGCATTCTTGAAGGTCTGCCAAATCGTAGGTCATAAAGTATGAAGAAATTGTGTATTTTGTAGTAAGTTGTCGTTTTTTTCTAAATATGACTAGGTTTGCTGTGATAATTCTTGTGATAAATGCTAATCATATTTTTAGATCAGTGAAAGTGCAGTTTGGGGAGAATTTACTTGTTCTGGCTCTATTTTTAACTTAAACTTGTCTTGCAGGTAGGGCTGGGCAATATTATGATAAAAAACGAATCAGGAGCTAATCTCTATGACAGTCTCCTTTTTTGGTGAAATCATTATATCGTGATTACCTTTCTGTTCAAATACAGCGCATTTTTGGCAACCTATTTCTCTTAGCTTTTGAGTTGTTAATGGGCTTCTTTTTTAAAGTCTCTTGTGAATTTTGTTTCATAAATATTTTTAGGTGTAATTTACAAAATTATATACATCTATGATTGAAACGGATTTTTCTAAAAGTTGTTATGAATGTTAGAAAAATTATGAAAATATGGTAAATTAACACTTGTTTAGAGGCGACACACGATGTTAAAATTATTAGATTAAAAAAATCTTATGGAAGTAATGAGGTCATTTGTTTAGGGAGGTTTTTTTTTTAAAGCTTGGTTGCTTGTTTCTTTCTGAAAATCTGAATGACAACTAAAGCCAATAATAGTGAAGTGGAAACTGCAAAAGCAGATGATTTTATTTACCTCAAAAGCAGCAGAAAAATCATGATAAAATCAAAACCATAATCAAAATTGTGATTTAAATTTTTTGCCGTATCGCCCAGCCCTACTTGCAGGGTGTAGGCCTAAATTGATTTTGGAATTAGTATTGACTTCTAAATATTTGAATAGCCTTGGTTCCACCCACCTCAGGAGATAAGATAAGTCATCCTTTATTTGTCCAGCTTCGACAAATTCAGCTGCAACTTGCTCTAACTTGCTCTAGTGGTGATTATGCGCTCACTGTGGCTGCTCCATGGTTGTGAAATTAGACAAACTGAATCTGTTACTAAAAGTTTAGTTTAATAATGTCTATAGCAACAGCAATATGCTATCCTATATTGCTAGGTTTTATCATTTGAACCTGAAAGTTTGTTGTTCATGTTACGTGTACAGCACTTTGGTCAGCTGTAAACTTTTAGAATGCTTTATTGTAAAAAATAATAATGTTAGTATCAGCACAAAGTCTAGTGTAAGCTCTGAGTGGCAATATCAGGAATTCAAACTGGAACTGGAACTTCTTTTCCTCTTGTTCATTCTTTGGCAGTGCCTGTATGATGATGAATGACGGTTACAAGATGTTTCTCAAGCTGGGCATAATTGTGCAGTGCAGGCCCAGAATGTCTCCTCTGGGATGAAAAAGCTGAAATGAGGCCTGTGTGTTTATTGCTGCTGCGTGCTTTGATCCACTTCAGGATGCAATGTCTGTGGCTTGTGGTCACCCGCTGTGTGTGTGCTGCTAAGTGCATATTGTTTGTATGAGTGCAGGAGCTCTATGGACGAGTGTGTGATGTGAGTGCATAGGGCTGGCGTCAGGACCGGACCGCGGGGGCTGCTTGCTTCTCGTGCAAGGCTGGACGGCGGTCAGAGCAGCGACACAGTGGTGGAATTTTGGGCATGCTGTTTGCACACATGCGCTGGATGGCACTTCTCAGAGTGAGGAGCACAATCAGCACCACAGGACAGCCACAGCACAGACAGTCACACTGTGCTGGGGTTCCCACGAGGAAGAGACACAGCCTGAAGGGCAGGACCATTGGAAAGGAGATAGGATAGGGAGAGAAGGCCCTCTGTGGGCAAAGTGGAATGATACATGTTGAGATGACAATTAGCAGCATTCTGTTATGTAGTAAATATATTCTTGGATTCTATCCAAGTAGCTTCATCAATTTCTTTGACAAAAAACTGCCATCCTTTAACCAAAAATGTTGCATTAGGTCTGTGGGTTTCTCCTTACTATAAAATGCAATGTAAAGTGTGATGAGAGATGTAAGATAAAATACTAATATGTGTTACATTTCCCCCTTCATCGTTGAAAGGCAAAGTCCTCAGTCCTCAGCCATTCTCGATTATCCCTTGAACAGTGGCTTTTCTTACTTCCTCTGTCAGCAATGGAGTCAGTCTGAAGGGAGGAACAATCTAAACTGAGGCTGACACAGTTACAGTCAAAATCAGCTGTTGTTACATGACATGGAATGATCCGCATTAACAGTGTCCTTTAAAGTAAGGAGTCTCCTTCCCCGTTGTCACATGCCAGTGCCGCTGTTCAAGATTAAGAGCAATGTTCATAGGGACATCTAAAAAGGACTCAATTACAAAGAAAAATAAATAAATAAAAGAATAACAGTAGATTGAAATAAATACATACAGAAATAAACAATAAAGGTGGAAACAAATGTTCAGGGTCTTAGTATAGATGTAGGATGTTTACCATGTTCACATTCCTGGACTCGTCTCTCTTTTTTTAGGGCCTAATTGTGCCTGTGTCTGTGATGTGTGCTCTTTCTGATGTGTTAAGAGCTAGTCCCAAGCTTCGAATTAACTTTAGGTTGCAGCTTGGTGTAGGCCTTTATGAAATGAAGGAAAATGTGTCATGATCAAGACTAGAAACTGAAATTAAATTATAATTATACTATCTTTATTAAACTGTCCATTCAGCTTAACAAACCCATGTCCTTAATTGTTTTTCTGGAACAAATTACAGTGGCATTTTTGGTTGTTTTTATGCTAAAATTATTTAATTGTCTAATTCCATCGTCCTCCCTCTGTTACATAACTATAGAACTTTAAGGTGTGTTCCTTCTTTTGTCATTTTGCTTTCTATGGATCCTCCTCAAAGAATGTAAAATGTACACACCTCACAATAAAAATCTATAAAATATGAATCAAAATATAATGATATACAATAACAACTATAATAACTTGACTCTTGAGAAGAATACAATATTCTTCATTACTAATGTTTAAACAACAAACAACAAGGTTTGTACTATACAGTATAACCATTGCAGTTTCTCAAAGTAAACCCGGACACTACATTAGCAAGTTTGGTTACTTTGGGTGGGGCAGGAATATTGATGACACGCTTCAGATAGCAACGACACCTAGAAGAAAACAACAATTTTAGTTACATTTTAATCAAACCTTTAAATTTTTAAAATAAATTTACCAAGTGGCATTGTTGAAAAAGTTCTTAGTGACATATGTACAAAACTGGCAGTTGGAGTCCTTAACTCAGGCTCTCTGGCAGCTTTCCACATCGTTCAGCAGAACAAAACGCATGTCAGAGCCACCAAAATAGGTGTCTTCATAAACTACTTTAAGCCAGTCTGTCCAAAATTAGATTTAGAGCAAAACAATTTACTTAATACATTTTAAAAGGGGAAAAAACATTGTTGCATCTATTGTACAGTATATGCGTGTCTTATACTCTTGTCTTGTTGACAGAAGCGAGAAGGCAATCCTGATGTTACTCCATTTTTCTTAATGGTCACTACCCCATTTAGATTTTTCTTAAGGTCACATGTTGTGCTTAAAATACATCACACTATATGTTAGATTTTTTAATGTTTGACAGTATAAATTATGCAAATTATAGTAATTACCTTGCAAAGGAGAAGGAAGAACAAGATGGATGAGCGGCACACAGTACTTGGCAGTGTTCAGGAGAGGCAGCAGGCATACTCAAAAGATTATTCCCAGGTATGTCAGTGCTGGGCAAATATACAGGGTGGCATTCTGTAGAAAACAAACTTGAAAGTTACTTCTTAAATTGGATGCAAGACAATTTTATAACATCACATACCTTTGTCAAAGTTTGGGCTTATCTGTGCTTTATGGGAGAAGCCAGATACAACACCACTCTTTTTTTCCACTATTGGTGTAGCCGGAACTGTCCAGCTGAACTTAAGATGACATTTGTACCTAAAAACATTTTTTTTTAAATGTTTTAGCATTCTATTGACAATGCTTTCTGTCATGTCTGACTCTGTTCATACCTATTTTCCCATTTGAAAACACATAGTTTACCCATGTGAAAAACTGACAGCCAGGGTCATGTGTGCAGGCTCTCTGACACTCCCCATAGTCAGTGGTGAACAGCGTACTATAGTCACCACCAGAAAAGTTCAGGTTAGAGTACACCTGATTAAAACAGGGGGCTGACAGAACAAATATATAAAGCATAGCTTCATAACAACAACAATATTCTGAATTATATCTCATTTACCCAATATTTTAGAACAGGATTTGAGGGAATACCCGGAGGTCACACCTAGAACTGGTTTCTGGGCCCTGGGCTGACAGTAGAAATGTCTATTTTATGTAAAAGTGATATAGACTGAATAATTATTATTTTTTTTTTATTATTGTTTGATCAAAGCAAAGAGTAAAATAGCTTTGTTAAAGCAAAAAGGCTTCTGTCTTTATTCAGACTTTTTCTTGAAAGATACACACATACATACATACATACATACATACATACATACATACATACATACATACATACATACATACATACATACATACATACATTCATACATACATACATAGATACATACATAGATACATACATACATACATACATACATACATTCATACATACATACATACATACATACATACATACATACATACATACATACATACATACATACATGCATACATTCATACATACATAGATACATACATAGATACATACATACATACATACATACATACATACATACATACATTCATACATACATACATAGATACATACATAGATACATACATACATACATACATACATACTGACATTTACAAATATTATATTTGTTTGAGTTAGGCATACCTGTTATCTCTTGTCCAGTCAGGTCGGATAAATGTAAAGAACTGGCAGGATGGGTGCTGAGTGCACATTTGCTGACAGTGGTTCACATCTGGAGAGTAGACTGAGTCGATGACTGTTCCTGGAAAATTAACATCCTTCAGAAGCTCCCGACGACACACGATAAAAAAGAATACAATGTTTTCATAAAAATACTAGACAAGACTGGGCAACATACAGTATTGCAACATATTACAGCACACACTGTTACTTATTTTGGCCTGATGAGGCTCTGTACAGGCAGAGCAGTGACACAAAGACAAGGAGTCTTTTCATGTTGAGTCTACAGTCATCCTGAAAAACCACTTTGCGCTTTGCAGATCCCCACATTTGCACTATGTGGGGATCAAAAGTTGTACACCCTCACATTATGGGGACCTGATTTCCTCAGGGACAGAAAGCAGGTTCCTATTATGTAAATCCTTTATTATTAGATCAGCAATAGGGTTAGGGTTTGGGTTAAGGTCAGGGAAAGAGTCACTAAAGTTACGGTTAGAGTCTTTAAAATGAATGTAAGTCAATGTAATGTCCCTATGAAATGTGTGTGTGAATAGAACCTTATTGACTCAGTGCATGAATATAGAATAAACACAGTATTCTGAATATAACCATCCTGCCAGGATTCTTGCGATATTTGTAAGTTCACAAACTCTTATAAATGAGAAGGTAAGTCAGACAGCAACACATATCAATCTAGCATAGTCAAGCCATTCTGGACTTGAACTTTTTAAATATCTTGAAACCTTTGCTATTATGCAACATTGTCAACCATTTTAAGAGCAAGACCCATTTGGAACACATGAGCTTTCTTTATTCAGAATGATTTAGCAAAAAAAAAAAAAAAAAAGCATTAAATAATATATTAATAGTATTAAAAATTATTAAAAAATATTTAATATACAGTATAATTTATTGTGAGAAACTAGTAGATTTCTGTGTCACATATGAGTGCAAATTGTAGAAAAGAATGCAGTTAAATCTCTTTTGAGTATCGATTGGACAGGAAATTGTATCCAGGTTGTAGGTCAGGTTTTTTTTTTTTTTGCGAGGGAGCATATTTTCTGGTTGTTGTAAATGCGTGATACTTGCATAGACAAACATCAGGTGAGCATATACTGGATACTTACACCATTTGGAAGAGAAAAGACAATAATGTTCTTTCTACCCAAGTATGATTACTTTGATACATTTTAATAGATTATATTTAAAGCTGTTCTGGAGGCTTGGTTTTTAACAGTGGAGATGTTTTGTTACTCATTCATGTAGCTTTTCCAGTTCCTCTGACAGAAAATTGTTGAGCTAGGGTCTTATATCAGTCTGAAGAAAGGAAAAAACTACACAAGCTAGTTTACAGTCAGAACTATCAAGTATTAGTTACAATTATTGAATTCTTGTGTTATGTGTTAAGTGCCTCATTGTAGTTAGCTCTTTTCATTGGATCAAAACTGAACAAACACATTTTAAACAGTTTACTCTCAAGAACCATTAGAATTGCCCTCAACATGATTATTCTTTAATGATTAATAGCAAAATACAAGATGAATTTTAGTGTGTATTCAAATGACAAGCTTTGAGTTATATAGTTTGACTTTTGCAGTTTCTCAAAGTAAACCCGGACACCACATTTGCAAGTTTGGTTACTTTGGGTGGGGCAGGAATGTTGACAACACGCTTCAGATAGCAACGGCGCCTGAGTGGGGAAAAAAACATGCTTAGCAATTGAAAAAAAAAACAATATACTGTTTTATGCAGCATAAATGTAAAATTACCAAAATGAGGTGTCAAAAAAGTTCTCATTAACATATGTAAAAAACTGGCAGTTAGAGTCCTCATTGCAGGTCCTCTGGCAGCTTTCCACATCGTCCAGCAGAACAAAACGTATGTCAGAGCCTCGGAAATCGGTGCCTTCATGAACTACTGTAAGCCAGCCTGTCCAAAATTAGATGACATATTCAGTAGATGCAGTAATTTTTTCTCCTTTTAAAATGCATTCATGTTTTTTTTACTGTTGTCTTGTTGACAGAACTGAGAAGGTAATCCTGATGTTACTCCAAATTTAGCAACGGTCACCATCTCATTGGGATTTTTCTTAAGTTCACATGTGGTGCTTGAAATACATCAGAATAAACATATGAGATTATATAACTTTGGCCATTATATTTATTATTGTAGTCATTACCTTTCAAAGGAGAAATAAGTACAAGATGGATGAGCGGCACACAGTACTTGGCAGTGTTCAGGAGAGGCAGCAGGCATACTCAAAACATTATTCCCAGGTATGTTAGTGCTGGGGAAAAATTGAGACTGGCATCCTGTGGAAAACAAACTTTAGTAACTTTATTTATATGTTTTATAACATCATGTACCTTTGTCCAAATCCAAGCTTGTGCTTATCTGTGCCTTGTGGGAAAAGCCAGATACAACACCACTCTTTTTTTCCACTATTGGTGTCAGCGTAACTGTCCAGCTGAACTTAAGATGACATTTGTACCTAAAAACATTAAAAAAATGTTTTAGCATTCTGTTGACAATACTTTCTGTCATGTCTGTACATACCTAATTTTCTCATTTGAAAACAGATGGTCTACCCATGTGAAAAACTGACAGCCAGGGTCATGTGTGCAGGCTCTCTGACACTCCTCATAGTCAGCGGTGAACAGCGTACGATAGTCGGCACCAAGAAAGTCCAGGTTAGGGTACACCTGATTAAAACAGGGGGCTGATACAACAAAAATATTAATCATAGCTCCATAACAAACAACAACATTCTTAAATTTATCTCATTTACCCAAGTTTTTAGAACAGGATTTGAGGGAATACCCAGAGGTCACACCTAAAAGTGGTTTCCGGACATTAGGCTGACCAGAGGAAGTCTTCTTCAGGTAACAGTAGAAATGTCTGTTTAATACAAGGTAACATATTAATTGCCAACTTGAATTAAAGAAAGCTTAAAAATAGGTATCGGAGCCATTCTTCAAATGAATAAATGAACTAAAAAAATAGTAATAAAAAAAAAAAAAATATATATATATATATATATATATATATATATATATATATATATATAGCCATATCTACTGGTCCAAGCAATATTTGGTGCAAACTGTGCAAATTAGTAAGTTTTAGGTTAAACTGTGTCTCACTGCAAGTGACATGTGACATCAGCATTGATCTGCCAACTCAAAAGTGTGTGCTAATCACAAACTCCTGCCAAACCAATCACACTGCTGCTTTCCACCCTCAGCCCCTCCTTTCACATTTTCTTCATGCTTTTCCATCAGAAAGTTTTGTTTGAAATGAGTTTAGGGGGTTAGTTTCATTTTAAATTCAAATCAAATATTAAACAAAAATGATTATTTGATTTAGTCATACCTGTTATCTCTTGTCCAGTCGGCTCGGACAAAAGTAAAGAACTGGCAGGATGGGTGCTCAGTGCACATTTGCTGACAGTGGTTAACATCTGGAGAGTAGACTGATTCCATATCTGTTCCTGGAAAATCCACATTCTCTAGCAGCTCCGGGAGACACTCTGGTCAAAAAGACAAAATTCAAAATTACTAGACAAGGCAACGTGCAGTATCACGCAATGGCTGTTTACACTGCACATTTTGCTAAATACCTTGACTTGAGGAGGCTCTGTACAGACACAGCAATGACACACAAAAAAGGAATCTTCTCATTTTGAGGCCACTGTGTTTTCTGACCACAACTGTGCTAACGAGCTTGTTTAAAGGTACTTGTGATCAAAGGCCATGTTTACTTTAGCATGCAAACTGGATTTTGACCCCATACATTAAAAATCACCATTTAGATTTATAGTATATGCTTTACATGTAATCAAATGTATAAATATAAATGATCGATCAAAGCTGCAGTCACTTAAAAACAAATGGCAAATGTCAGTCGCCTAGTGCTGGGCTGGGCGACATAAAAAAACTTATATCCGGATATAGATTATTTTATATCCCGAGAACGATATATATGACCATATTCCAGGCCCGTTGATAGAATTTTGGGGGCCCAAGGTAAGAGTGCCTCATATGGGCCCTCCACAATATAATGACTATGAAAAGGGCACCACTCTAGGCCGCTAAGACCCTGGAGCCCAGGACAAAAGACCCCTTTCCTGCCCCATGTCGACTTCCCCGTGATATACCATAATTAAGAACGTTTTCCAACAATTTCATTGCTTACTTTTTTCTCCAACTTTATTTTGAGCTGTCATGAATAAAAAAACTTTTTTATTTAAACGTTCTATGTTTATAATTGAATGAAAACTATTTTTTTTTTCAATTAAAGTCAGAATAAACAAAACTAATTACATATAGTTTGGAATTTTCTAGCTTATTTGTGCTAAATTTTGCGCTGGCTCTTTAACAAACACTTACATGGTTGAGGCTGCTAGTGTTTTAGTTTAGCCTTGTTAACAACAGCCAGACGGCAAAGCAAAAAAAGTTATTGGCCGGCAGTGCGTACGTAGAGGCAGGCGTAGTGCTCGACATCAAATACAACTTTTATAGTATGTCAAAGATTAGTAAGGTTAATTTTTGTTACAAGCGGTCCTTTGAGGACAACCCCCATGCCAATGTGGCCCTTTGTCAAAATGAGTTCCACACCATTGGCTCAGTAATTGCAATTGTGTCATGCCCATGATCTTGATCCATGGCACAAGATGCACAAGAAATAAAACTTGTGTGGGCCACATAAAAATCAGTTCATACCACTACTCACTAAAATTAATTGCAATTGAATAAAAAATATTGCAAATATCTAGTCCTTTTATGCACCATTGTATTATGTCAGATGGTGGGCAAAAGCCTTTTTTTCCTGTTAACAATATTGTACTTTGTACTGTTGCTGTTGTTGGGTAACAGATGCCTAATTTAAAATTTAATTTTATATTAATATGTGGACATTTATCTCAAATTTGATACAACGAGAAATTACAGTAATATAAGCTAATTAAACAGATGAAATAAAGATGAACGGAAAACATACATTTATGTTTTTGTTGTTGTTTTTTTTTTTTTTTTTTTTTTTTTTTGTAATTCCTCTAAAATGCTTAATAGGGCAGAGGCACAAAGATAAAACAACCTCACATTTATTCCATTCTTAAAATGACTCAAATCATACACTGGTGTATCACAGCTGGTGCACAACATGATTACTAATTCATTCTTTACATTTTGAATGAGACTTTTGATAGAGCTCAATTTAAGTCTCAGGCATTTCACGTGAAAGTGTGATCTCTCAGTAGTGTTAAACTGAAATTAAATATCCGCATAGCAATACATAACTATTGCAAAATATACAAACTATCATGCAAGGAACGACACAACCCTCTAGTGGCCATTAGCAAAATAACATGAACTTGTCACATTGAAGGAGGACAGAACAACCAAGCTATGTCCACAACCCAGTTTCATCCCCCAACCACTTGGGGCAGGCTGGAGAAAAGCAGAGAGTGAGAGGAAGAGGAGGCATGGAGTTAGGGAGGAGTGTGATTGGACTAAACACAGCATTTCCCTGCAGTTTGAATGTTTATTTATCTGTTATCTGATGCTTTTAGGTGAACTAATATTTTAAAACAATGTAATCTTTAGTTTTGTCCTTATAAAGTCCAAGATTAAAACTTCAATGAGTTAAACATTATCTTTGAGGAATGGTGTAAAATAGTAACAAGCCACTGGGTTAACATATTCCCAAGAAATTGTATAAACAGGGAACAGAATCCTCAAAATTGCAGCGACCACTAGATTTGTATTTTGGTCTGAAAGGTAGTTTGCACTGATATTACAAATGAACATATAATAAAAGGCTCAAAACATTAGATCAGTAGACAGAGAGTGCTACCACAATCACCTATAATCTAATAGGCGTTACTTAAAAAATAAATTAATTAAAAACTAATTTATTATAGTAATCGTCTGGAATACAACTGTATTTCATGTTAATTTATTTTGTAATTTATTATTCATTGAGATTGTATTTTGAAAACTAGGATACTCTAATTGACAAATGTTAATAAATGTTAGTTAAAAGCAATAACAAATGTTAACAAATGTTAGTTAAAAGCAATAACAGTATTCCAAAATTCTCTTAGAAACCTTTATTATTTTCGTTTACAGTAAGAAACATTTATACGTCCATTTTAGTATCAACGTACATCAGTGCAAAACAGAAATGTAGTTAGAGATCTTTGAGCATTGGTTGGCCAGGAGTGTCTTTCCAGGTTGGAGGCCAGGTCTTTTGAATGCTGGGGCGACTCTTTAGGTGGTTGTAGTATGCTGTAAGTTTGGGGTATTTTTCCTCACACAGTCTATAGAAAAGAGAGTTGAACATGATACTTGCATAGATAAAAATCACCCCCACCCAAACAGGATACTTACCCCATTCGGACGAGGAAAGCAATAATGGGGAAGACAATAACATCAGCCATTGTGTAATTCTTCCCAGCCAAGTATGGCCCAGGTCCCTGCAATATAAGGCATACGTCTGAGGCACACTTCAAACAGGTTTGGTGCATTTACTGTATGTATAACCATTATGCACTTTTTTTTTCTTAGAGACTTGCTGAGTAAACTGAATTGGAATTCTACCTTTTGCATGTAACCCTCCCACAGTTTGAGTTCAGCAGTCAGTGCCTCTTTGTTTCTTTTAAGGGTTGCATCATTTCTCTCAGCTTCTGGGACTCTCCACAAGTAGAAGGCAACATCAACTGAAAAATGTACAAACATTTTTAACCACTTAACCAGTATTGTCCAGTATTGTACGCATGCATGCATGTTGCTATAATAAAACATACTTGCTCCTTGCACAGTAGGAATTTAACTTTACACCTGGTGCCAAAAGTGAAGTCATAATATTACATAACTTTTGTGGAGTTGATACTGAGTGTGCAAAGACAAGGCAGTCACCACATGTGATTCATTGTGGAACTGACTGAACACATGACTTTGTGCACTATGCCACAGCTTAAGAGCAAGGATTTTTTTTTTCTTCAGGGAACTTGTTTTGAATAGCCTGAATGTTTTGAGAGTGATGTGTGTGAGTGGTCTCTGAGGAGCTTCACTGCAAGAACTCAACTCTCGGAGGTTTTGAAAACTAAGCTGTTGCCTGGAGCCGATCTGTGCCCCAATACACCAGGTCGGTATACAATGATAAAGCAAACATACAATAGAGATCACAAGGGGTAAGGTAAACTAAGTATGTGTGTCCTTAAATGATATGTGTAATGTAGATCAGATTACACATGGTTCTTTGTCATATTCAAGCAAAGATTAGCTTAGAAAAAAATGAAATTTGATACGCACTAAATTTGCCCATGAGTGTATTGCCCTCATGCATTCGCTGTCTCATCATTGCTCTCTCCCCTTTGTCCTCAGGCACCAGTGCAGTTCCTTGGCCCTTGAAGGTGTCCTGTTTACATAAAAAATACATTAATAGAAACTGCAAAAATCTTCTGTGTACAGTTAGCTGCACACTTTAGAGACTATTGCAAAATGTGCAAAATGTCTGAATTACCTCCAAATACTCGCAGATAGCAAAGGACTCATTGATGATAATTTTCCCATGTTGGAAAGCAGGGAACTAAATACACAACAGTAAGAACATGAAACATTTTGTAAGGCTTGCAGAAATGTAGCTTACAACTACTGTATTTACATCATTCAAAACAAACTTACTTGGCCCCTTGGATTAATCTTCATAACTTCTGGTCCCTTGTGGTCTTGTTTCTCAAAAGAAAGCAACTTGCTATTGTAGCCACACAGATTCTTCTCCTCCAGGGCGATCATGACCCTCCAGCATGGGGGAGAGCCAGAGCCCCAGTACAGAGTCATGTCCTTAGCCATGGTTTGAATATAACTGTCTGTCTTGGAGTCAGAAATTTGGAATGTGGAGAAGTCTCAGGCACAATCTTGCATGTAGTGCTGTGCTACTTTTATAGGAGTCCTTTTGCACACGGATTGGTGGAGTCAAGTGTCAAGTCCTGTGACCAACCCACTTTTCTTTTATCGGAGCAATCACAAAGCTAGATCAAGATAGCCCATGCAAGTGAATCTTCTGTTAAAGCTTTATTTCTTTTTTAATTTAACACACTTTGCATATACTGCATAATTTATCTATTGTTAACTTGACAATGACCTACTGAATTTAACAGTTTCTGCAGGCCTACTTGGATCTGTTTGCTCCTCTTTGTGCACACGTTCAATGGAAGCCTAACTTCAACACTCACAGTGACTCAGCATTTTTCGCTCACCTCACTTAACCCTCTGCAGGAAATACTGGTCCATTCACTGCTTTCTTGCACGGAATGTAGATTACTATCTAAAATGCATTGTTTTGACCATTGTATTCCTTTAAATCGATTCTAAGACAAAATTGCACATTTGAGAATTGTTTTTTGATTGGCAATTCACTTTGAATTTAAAGAATTCACCATGACTGTGCAATTAACAATTAACTTGTGACTCATCCACTTCTTTCAATATTAGGCAAGCCATAAACAAAACTTCCTAGAGATATGACAGGTGGACTATTCTTTACCTTGAATGCAGAAGAACATTTTTCATATTTTATTTCATTTTAGTATAGCAAAAAATATATATAGTTTATTATTCTTATTATCATTATATATCTTTAACAATAATAATAAAATGAATATTAATTATGTTATCAAACTTGAAATTCAGCAACCATATTACAATATACATATAACATTATTTATTTAGGCTCTATACATTTTTAACAAATAGAACCCGCATATTTTGATAAATGTATTTACATGCCAGTGTCATACAAACTGGTTAATTTCCTTCTTGCAATAAATTAAACAAATGTATTCCGCTTTTTATTTAAAAATTTAAGAGCCTGTGCAAATCATGGGCTTTACTGTAAGCTGTAGCCTAGATTTTGTTGAAAATAATGGCACTTAACCATACAGGCTGTGACGTGATAACACATTAGTAGCCTAATTAACTAATTTAATGTCTATGATATGGCATATAATTTCTGTAGTCTACTCGTCAGAGTGTGCGTGTACAAATGTGAATATAATGAGTGTGATATTGTAATATGATCCTTGTCTCTGTGCACACAAGTCAACTGATTAAGCATATTGGAGATATGCCATCGAGTTATGCAATAAATGTTTACCCATTGGTTCAAAAAAAAAAAAAAAAAAGTCAGCATGGATTGTCCCTTTTTTTATGACGTAAAATATATGCGCCACTGCGACTAGCAAGCAGACAGCTAACATCGGTTGTAAAAACCCAAACAAACTATATTTGACATAGCACACTCTTTAAAGTGTGTTTTTATCTCCAAAAGGTAAGATATAACACAATAAAACAGTTTATTCTAGTCCTTTAGTCCTTTTATGCGCCAGTTTTTGTTAACCTTTCTGGAATTTTCTCCGGGCTAAGCTAACATTAGCACACATTTTTCCTACCAAATAAGCTCTAGACAGTTTTCTTTTTGCAGTCTGCATTTTCTAAAGCTTTACATGGTGCCTTTGATTTTGTTGATAGGCTTGATAACAGTGCTACAACGCCAAGATGTCGTACATGTTGCCACATCTCCACAATGGCTGGCAGGTCGATCAGGCTATTTTATCAGAGGAAGACCGAGTTCTTGTGATTCGTTTTGGTCACGATTGGGACCCCACGTGCATGAAAATGGATGAAGTACTGTATAGCATCGCCGAGAAGGTAACGTAACAATTTTATAGGTGATAAGCTCTCAACAGCATATTTTTAGCCTATGCTAGCCATTGTAGCTCTAGCCATTTGATGTATTGTTAGGCTAAGCTGCTAAATTATTTCGCCTATCTACTTCTCATCGTTAATTTATAGAGGTGTAGATTGATAATAGCCTACTTCTAATCATGTACAGTTACATTTTCACTGCCCCAGAGCAGCTGTGGCAACAATAGCTTGTCACTCACTACTGAGTATGGAGTGAAAGAATAATGCATATAAAGCTCGATTCACCTTATTCTGCACCGCCCACTTTGCTTGGCAATGCACTTCCTGTTTAGCTCTGTTAAAGCAGAAGAACTAAGCAACTTCTGCAGTAGTCTAAAAAAACAAACAAACTTTAGAGTAGTGCTTAACCTACAGCTCTCCTGAGTAATTAAACTAGCCAACTGAATCGTAACTCAACATTATTTGGTTATTTTTCTCATTTTGGCTTAAGATTGAAAAAAAAGGCAGAAACACATCTAAAGACATTTACAATACTTCCACTGTGTTTATCGCGACATTTGGGTCGGCAATGTGTTTCAAAGGTGGCGGGGGAGCTGCTTTATTTCGTACTGAAGACAGTGGAGAGAGCCAACACATGCTTCTATTGGAACAATGTACATGAACATCACAAAGACTTTCAACAAAGTCCTGCTTTAAGGTAGCTAACATGTTTGCTTGCATGCCTCATGGGTCCATCTCTAACAGATTTAACGACAATTAAAATAAACCCAGTGACTGGATTCTAATAGGTAAATGTAGTTTAACAGACAGTGCACTGCAAAGAAATGTGGGCGGGGCATAATAAAGTAAAAAAAAAAAAATCCAATTGGCCCAAACAGTTAAAAATATACTGATTTGTGGTGTAATACTGAACTTTGTGGGTTGTGTTCATGTTCTTAAAGAGCTGGTTAATTACATTGTATATAGCCTAAAGAATATTTGTGACGTCACGTGATTATTCATAAGGGACCTGTGGTTGTTGGGATATTTTTTACCTTTTAATTGAAAAAATGCACTGAAACACAACTGGTAAATCCTACTTGGGATCTGGAAGTTGGTCAAGAGACTCCCACTTCACTTAGATCAACAATTGTAATAAAATTAAGAATCTTCTGCAAAAACTATGTAAACAATGATTGCAGGTTAAATACAGCAAAACTAGTTTAATGTTTGTACTTGCTTAGCCTTCAGTTATTGTTTGCATAGGAGTTAATTCAGTTGAAATGCTCTGAATTAGATTTGAATCGTAACTTTAAATAGAAAATATCGGACCTTCCAATTGTCCAAAGGCAGCATAACGGTTACTTTTTAAAATGCTCCAGAGCATTGCTTAAACTGGCAATTTAGGTAAACATGGTTAGAATGCTGACAAAACATGGTAATACATTTTTTTGCAAAAAATTTAATCATACAAGTTTCATATGAACTTCTGACTTCTGACAACTTTGACAATTTTAGCTGAAGATGGTTATAGTGTGCAGCCGAAACTCTGATAAAAACAGAAGGAAAACTATTAGTCGATGATATACTGGCCTTACCTTTCTGCTGATAATTTGGATAAAGAACATTTTTCACTAAACAATAGTCATCTAATATGTTACAATGTGTTTATCTTTATGTTTTTACACAGGTGAAGAATTTTGCCGTCATTTACTTGGTCGACATCACAGAGGTACCAGACTTTAACAAGATGTATGAGTTGTACGATCCCTGCACTGTGATGTTCTTTTTTAGGTAATGCACCTTAAAGTATATTGTGTTTCATAAAAAGACGTTGTTGTTTTTTTTATTTTACAGTTTACAATTTAACATTTTTGACCGTATTTGTTGCAGAAATAAGCACATCATGATAGATCTGGGAACTGGAAACAACAACAAAATAAACTGGACAATGGAAGACAAGCAGGAGATGATAGACATTGTAGAAACAGTTTACAGAGGAGCAAGAAAAGGAAGGGGTCTTGTGGTATCTCCTAAAGACTATTCTACAAAATACAGATACTGAATTGATTTTTTATTTTTATTTTTTTATCGGTCATTTGGAAATATAGTTTGTTTTAGTCTTTTTTTTAAAGACTTTTGACATTGATCCCATGTATTTAAAGTTGTGTTCTGTGCCCTTTGTTTATAAATACAACTCCTATTTCACAATAAATGTGGTTTACCTCCCTGTTCATTTAACACAGTAGAATATTAATTCATTTTTATTCCAGCAGATGGCACCAACAAATCTGTTTTTAGGCTTCGTTCTATCTGTATAACTATAGGTATAAAGTTACTAAATTTTAATTATTTAAATTTCATTTCTGTTATGTCTTAAATTACAAAGCCACTTCACAAAGGTTTAGATTTACCAACCGAGTGGAAGTTTTAAAGTTTGTTAAAGAATGTTAAGTACCTAAAAATAATAAAGATGCCCTTTGTAAAGAAAGTATTTTTCTGTTGGGAAACGTGTCTTTATATCTTATGCAATTAATTTTAAGCTAGAAAATGGGATTTTGAAAGCTGTTGCCATGCAAAATTTAGAAGATCACATTATCATTATTGGTGTTATTTTATTTAAAAATGTATGCAAAATAATGTATTAGGGGTATACTGTAAAATACCATTGCTACAGACCTTTTGTATGATACATTTTCATAATGGTACATTTTGTGTGCACCCAAAGAGACTGGTTTAGGGCTGTTGGCCTCATACACAGCATAAAGTTGAGTTGCACAAGGCGCATCCACAGGTCCCTTATGATTCAGATTATTATGCCTTGTTTATCTTTTTTAATCAGCAGCTCAGCCAAGTGGTATACAGAAATGTGTCTTCTTCAGAATGTGAAGATCCATATTGTTCTGGTTTGAGACACAGAACCATTAAGAGTTACACCTCATCCTTATTCACATTTTGATTGGCACCACGACAAATGACTGAGCAGGCAATGCATTTGCTTTTTATGTTTACCAGTTTTGTTTTCTCTTAAAAAAAACTAGAAGCTGTAAGTCACTGTAAGAGTTCAGGTAATTCGGCATCATAAAAACATTTCACAGGTGTTGTTTTGGTAAAAAGAAAATTGGCTAGTTTCAAAAAAGAAATGTATCAAAAACACATTATACGTGCCCTTCAAATCTCTTGCTCCATATGATCCATCTGTCCTTTTGGCTTACTGTACCCCATTTACATAACCAGCCCTACAAGGATCACAGCAATCAAATTTCACAAAAAGTTTTTAGGAACAAAATCACTAATAACTTCAAACAGTAAATGTGACAGCAACTAGATTGAGACACTTATCATGCAATCCAACACCCAACAATCAAAGCATGTGGCTATCTATATCTTTTTCTTTCAACTGTCTTATGTAGGTTGATCCGTGGTATCTGCCCCCAAAGGCACATTACTCGGTGCAAACAAGCAACTGCCTACAGGCTTTGAGAGATCAGCATTTAGTGGATGTTTGATACAGATAGTATGGCAACAACAATAAAAATACTTCAAAAATAAACTATTCACCATCTGCTAGGAGGCCTGACACACTTACAACATCACAGCGTTTTGGTTTAAATCCTCTTCTTTTGCACCTGCTACACTACACTTGAGTCGACGCTTATGATTAACTGGATTTGCATGAATTATTCCCGTAAGGGTGTCCCTGCTACACCGAAGGATCCAATGTTTACCTAAATTGTGTCAGCTCACAGTGTGCGTACAAAAAGGGGCAAAAAAAGTGGCAGGGTGAGCACAAACAAACACACATGGAGCACACAGGCTTCTCACAGCTTCATTCATTCCAGGCACTTTCATTCACAAGCTCACAAGGCTCCAATTAGCACCTAGGCACTGTCCGCAGGGCCGGCAACTGATGTGGGAAGAAGGGAGAGGATACAGCTGAACTAACCTGTGAATCAAACACACAAACACACAGAAAAGATTAATAGTGACAACAGTTAATGATCAGAATGACAAACTATAAAACAGTATTTCACATTTAGGTTTACCTTTACTGTCAAATAGAGACAGTCTTGCCAGATTTTCAGAACCAACAAGCGACCAAGCCCTTGAAAAAAAAAAAAAAAAACACTCAACCACTGAATAAAAAGCTATTAAACTAATCACTTTATTAACCATTGTGTCACCGTAGAACAAGTGTTAATGATTTTTAAAAGTAATATTTGTATCACTAACAAAGACTTTACAATATGAAAATATGCTAAAAGTCAATATTTCAGACATTAGTGGTTACATTTTCAATAATCAACCCTGAAAAACGCCCAAAAAAATCCAATGTATGACATGGAGAAACAAAAAAAGAAAGAAAAAAAGAGACTTGCAACTCAAAATTCACAAGAGACTTTCCCAGAAAAAAAGTCCATAGTCATTGGCAACTCAGAGTAATGGCTGGGAGTAGGCTGTTATTTAAATAAAAATAAATAACATTTTTAACCATGTTACAACAGTGTTCTTTCTCATTAGTTCATTCAAACTTGTATTTGAATTGATTCATGCATGTTTGAGTAATCTTATAATGTCCTGCAGCAGCTTGATTACTCATATAATCCTGTTTTCCCCTACCTATTCCTGCCCACCAGTTTGTGTTTACTCAATCAATCAAAGTGTATTTATAGAGCACTTTGCAACAACACAAAGGGGACCAAAGTGCTTTACATGAATAAAAGACATCAAGAAACATAACATGATTTAAGATAAAGCACTAAAAAGCTTTAAAAAAAACAACAACTAAGTGGTAGGTGTTAAGCCTGTCTTAAACAGAGACAGTTAAAATGTAACATATATAGAGTGAGGCAAGGCCATGAAGAACTTTAAAATTATATAATTTGAATTTTTGATTTACTCTCGATTCCAAAAATGATTTGGTAATGTAGGATTCAAAATTGTTATGTAGCCACCTTCCAACAATAAAGTGAGTAATTTAGTTGACTTGTTAGACTTGCAATTTTTAACAGGAAGTCAATGAACCTGTTAGCATTTCTAAGCTGTTTTAGAACAATTTTGTGGTCAAAATGTAAATTAATGATCTAGATCACAGTATAATACAAAATGCTACACCAAAGTGAGCTGCGAATCAAGCACACTTAAATAACAGGACCAGCACTTTATCAAATTATATGCTTTTATTATAGTAAATGCTGCTCTATTTGATATTTGGGTCGTATTACTTTTTTAAAATAAACATATCGTAAAATTATTTAGAAAAACTCTATTCCTAAAAGTGCCTTAGTTTGTTAAAAAAAAAAAAAAAAAAAAAAAAAGTCAAAACAGCACATCCACCCCGATGTCATTCATTGTCATCCATTCTTGTTATAGGCCCACATCATTTCCTCTGTCTTCTCTTGTTCAAGTCAAGGCTCCCTACCTGCCTGTCTGCACTGGTACAGCCCCCTTCGCCTCACTTCTGTCAATGCATTTTGCCCTTATAAGGAGAGAGCACAGGCAGCCTGTACTATCGGCACAGGCTCCATGGGGGTGTAGAGACAGGGCAGGGGAGACCAATGCTAGCTGGGCTCTGATGAGATGCAGAACGGAGGATGGAGGATGGATGGATGGATGGATGGATGGAGGAGATGGAAGCTGCCAGGCAACCACATTTCTGTCAATGGGTCCAAATAGGATGCCAAAAATAGGCACAGGAAGAGAGTGGGGACAGGGTGTAGATGTGTAATGGGTGTTTTGCTTGATAATAAATGTCTGTTAGTTTGCCAATGTATCCATTTCTCTTCATAATTTCGAATTAATTGAGTAACTTGAGTAACAAATGTGTGGTCTCTGAAATAATTTGGTGGACAATAAAAAACATGACAAACAGGCCCTGCATTTGAAAAAGCTAATCATATATGTTATAATTTAAATGTATTTATTTATTTTTTGTTTCACATTTGAAAAGAAAATTGGTATTTGATCTGTTTTTGTTAATGCACCATTATTTAAATTTGTTTTCTAAATTTGATTTCCCAAACTCAACTTAAGTTTTACCAGTTTTTGTGTAATTCCGAGTGACTCAAGTGACCTGAAAACATAATACTGACTTCATAAATAATCCAAGATGGCCCACATTATCCTCCAAGCCTTCTTTATCTATTTGTTAACATTGAAACATTAAGAGTTAAATGTATTTGCTAAACTATTTTATATAGTGTGCATACAAAAGATTATTATGAAAAGTCTGTTAGTAAAAACTAGATACATTCCTGGGATGGCTTTGTTAAAGGTAAACTCCTCTCAGACGAATATGTAAATTACTTACACATCCTCCTCCTCCCATGGTATCCTTGGTTACGAGTTATTAATTCATTTCTTGTTTGCCGGATGGCGCTTTACAGAGCATCATCAGGATCAGTTTCCCAGCTGGAGTCATTTTGTTTATTTGAACAGTGCCCAGGAACTGGTGATGTCGAGGTTTAGTGGTGGTGTGGGATAGAAGATCACTGCATGTTGAGATGCTTCTCTGTATTGACACTAAAATACAAGCAAAAATGGAAAAAAATAAGTTAATTTTTTTTTAATATAATGATTAATTATTTCAACTGACTATTAGCGTTTGGCAAATTGTCAGTGAATGAATCTGTAAGAAGTGAGTGAGCACAGAGCCAGACTAGAGATCGATTCATTTTGAGCGGGTGGCAGACTTCACACAACTTGCCTTGGGTTGCCAGTGGTACCCTCTTTGCCACGATCCCTCTAATAATGTATGTTTTTTCCTCCAATCTAAAAAGTAATCAACTGGTAGCCAAATCAAACCTAATGAATATTTTTGTGGTAATCTGTTTTGAGATTTTGTTAAAGGTAACTTGTAAATTATTTTAAGATTAAGAAGGGCTGCACCTGGCGTTTCATTAAGTAGTTAATTTGTCAGAAACTATTGTTTTTTTAACATTGTTGCATATAATTTTTTATTTTATTTTTGATTGGTTAATATTTCAAAAGTATTTCTGCTTAATTGTTTTTAAAAATTGTATCTACTAAATAAGGACTAAAATGGGGTGACTGCAGGGATCCATATAGAATATGTTTAATGAAAATTGTCTTTTCGTCTTTATAGTTCATATATATAGCTACAATTCTTTATTTAATAATCTAACTACTAACTATGAATAATTGTTGCAGATTAATAAATTCAGAAAAAAAGAAGATACAACTTAAGCTCTTTGATTGGGAAATAATAACTAGACATATTTACTGTAACTATATGCATTTGAGTATAAAAATAAACCTAACTTCCTCTGAGCACTTTTCTCACTGTAGTAAGCACAAGCAAGGGCATTACCACATCTAGAGTGACTGTCTTTAAATGTGCATCGCTGGAACTGCAGATGATGCTCACTCTCACCCACACGCAGTGCAAAAAATACCTCAACGCACATCCTTCCTTATACGATTTGCTGCACACACGTGTGGACAGAGAAGTCAGGTCTCTGCTATAGCAATGTCAAACACTATACTGACATCACAGAGAAGAACAGCCCCCTTCCCTCCCCTTACTGTCAGCAGGACGGTGGCTAGATGTTGGTTGTAGGGGGAGGGCGGTGTTTTGAGGACATGTGGGGTGCGCTGGGGGTCTTTGTGATTCAGAGGTGGGAGGAGTAGGGCGCACACAGTGTTCTATTTCTCACAGTAGAGAGAAAAAGAGAGAGAGGAGAGAGAAGGGAGGGGGAAGAGCCAGCCGGGGGAGGGTTGTGAGGCGGTGCGTGTGCGCTCACTGTGGAGGTGAACAGCGCCTTCTGGCTTACAAGCAGAACGGATCTACAGCCATCAAGAGCACCTAAACAACAAGGAACCCCTGCTTCCTCTTTCTGCCGCTTCATTGTTCGTTTAGCGGAGCTGCAATACTGCCAACGTGCGCGCCACTCGCCATCTCTCTGCTCTTTGTCCGACGCCTTTTGTTCCCAGCATCCCTCTGTACACTAGCTCCGAGAAGTAAGGAGTCAGGCATCATCATCTTCCCTCCTGCAAGATAGCCGGTAAGCCAAATCATGTGCTTTCTTTGGTTTAACAGTATACAGATCCACTTTGGGCTTGTTGTATCCCTCGCGTTGTGGAGCCTATGAGAAAGATGGATAAGATGCAAGTGAAGCGGGGTGGTACAATAGCGGAAATGGGAGTAGCATGGGTCAGGAATCGTGGATAAGTGTGCAGGGAATGCGTGTGTTTGCCCCATGGGATTGGTCAGCTGGGTTTACTTGTCCTCTTTGGCAGTAGCAGAGGTCTTCACTGTATTCTCGCACAACAAACACAGCGTACATATACATACACATACACATACATATAAATACAGTGTGTATATGCATAGAGATATTTAAGCAGTCTTTGACCAAGAAGTCTAATTATACAATTATAGGCATCATTGCACCACACAGGCAAAATATATACTGTATATATATTTTTTTTTTTGGTGAGGAGGGAGGAAAATTTCAACAAACTGGGTGCGCTGTGTTTCAAGCTGAGGTGGTTTAGTAAGCTACTGTATGTGCTAAAAACAATAGCCCATAGATCGAATTTAAAAGGGGAGGGTGCATGCGGAATGGGAAAAAAAAAAAACATGGGAAGGGGAGGGAATTTGGGAGGAAAAACCTGAATGGCAGAGGAATGCGTGAATGGGAATTTCAAAGTGTTCCCAATTCCACAAATGTCACAGATGTGTGGCGTACCGTAGCATGGCATGCAGTGAGGGTGAGGAGGGGTAAGGAGGGGTGAGGCCATCGGATGACCATGTGACTCTGCAGGTCTTTGTGTGCACGGAGGAAAGGAGAGAAGCTGCAAGGTGGAAACAAGGAAGTGGATGAAGGAGGTTGAGATACGGTCCGTTCCTCTGTTAATCTGCTTTGTGTAATCTGTAGGAGTAGATTAAGAGATGGTTAGGCACACCTGGAAAGCATGCAACAGCATATAAGATACTGCTATACAGTAGACCTAGATAATGTGTTAGCATATACAAATACAAAATTACAAATGGCTGCTCATTGAACAACCTAGTAATTGGCATGCACCTGTCACATACAAATTGATGTTTTGGTTCTACTATATAGCATATTAAAGGTAAATTAAAACAAATAAATTAATTCAAATCTATAATGAGCAGGTTTGTTTCATATAGCACAAAAACAGACAGTAGCTTAAGATTTTTTCTAGACATAAAAACTATTGCATAAAAATCCTAATCCCTTCTTTGATAAACATGCATTTTATAGCCTTTATAACATAATGGCACAAAGATTAAAGTTATTATTTGTACTGTTTTTGATCCCAACACACATGCACCAGTGACTGAGTATCTGGTGCTTTTTTTCCACTCACACCGAGCGGAGGCTGCTACGGTATTTACTCGTGCTGTTGCTAGGACACTCCCTTTGAACATTTTACCCGAGCCGTTTGATTGGCCTGCTGCGATGATGCAAGATTCCCTCATCCCAAATCTTCCCATAGAAACATGCCCGTCTGCATTTCCCTCCGCTGCTCTCACTGCCTGCTTGTCACTCTTTGTCTCACAATCTCAATTATCTTCCACGTTCGTTAGGCCTTGCCTGGTCTCTGTGCCTTTGGATTGCCCGGTCATGAGATGCTTATGTATGCCATTGTAGCTCAGTTTTCTTCTACCTGTCAGTTAAAATGCCCACAGTCTGGAGTTTGAAATATGTGCCGGTATCACCCATTTCACTAGTGGCTTAGAGCTTACTGTTGTCACGATGCCTCTACAGTGCTGTCTGAAGTGATATTTAAGTGTATACCAATGTGAACTAGTGTGAGAAGACGGAAGTGAGCAATAATAAATAGCATGCAAGAATTAAGACCATGTTATAGATCCATATGCTAGGCGGCACGATGGTATACTTTTAAAATATGGATTAAAACCAAAAGATACAGTGTCCAGACATTGACTTAAAGCAGTTTTCAAGCAAATTGCCTTATAACTGACCATATAATGCATCAGTTCATAACAAGCACAACAAGCACACCAGTATTAACAACCATTTACTCTCCATTATTCCTGAAAATACTATGAAAAAAATTGCTATTTATCAGGCTAAAACACTTAAGGCATAATACATGAAACCAAATAAAATATAGAATTGTATAATGGGGGATAAATCATAAGTGCCAGGGATTCTCATAAGTCATTTTTCTCCAACACACAAAGGGCAATCTATTTGTCAAGTTATTACCTTGCTCAGGCGTCATTTCCCATGGTGCCCCTGTCCCTCCTCTAGTGATGTGTGCAGTGATTTGGTGATTGGAGAGATTTTGCTGTGTGTGGCTAAAATGAGTAATAGGAGGTAAAGGAAAAGACAGTTTGAGTTGCTATAAACATAAATTATTTGTCACGATACAAATCCTGTCAACACAGGCCACCAGTAATTGTCAATGAGGTGTTGTAGATTTTACTCATCTAACATTCAAAAAGACGAAAATATAAACATGTTTAAAGGTTATTGTTATTAATAATAAAAGGTTAGGAACTCCTTTTGTAGTGACACTGTGAAACTTTCTAGAAATAACCAGAATAATCCTATTGTAATAAAGTTAAAGCAATAGTTGGAACGTTCTTCATGACTGTATATCAGTTCTCTGACATTGTGTGAAGTATTATAGATTAAAAAAAAAGCAACATATCCATGGGCATGAACAGGAAGAGGCCTTCCTTCAAGTCACAAAAGAGTTGATTTTTGGAAAAGACACGCTTCTATAATATATTATAGTTCAACAAAAACATTCAAATAAAGAGAAAAATATTTTATGTATGTTTATTGTCGCAATGGGTAAGGTAGGACAAACGTTTTTTTTTTGTAAATTTTCCTCACTGTGGCTATACTTGTGCTTTCAACATAAACATTTGTAATCTGTTATCCCACCATAAATCATTCTTGTATCAGGTCAGATAGAAAAAAGTACAGCAAAATGTTGCAAACTAAAATCTTCAAACTAAATAATAATAAATGTGTATCAACTGATAATTCAACCAAATTTATTTTCATTATTATTACCGACTATCAAAATGAATGTTTTAGTCCAATTTTTTTTTTTTTTGATAATGTCTTTTGAACAAGGTAAAAAAGATAAAAAACCTCACTCCACTTTGTGAGCAAAGGATTGGATTTCATTCCCTGCCACAGAAACTGAACATGGAATAATTTGGGATTTGACATGTGATCACTCTCCCTTGTAATCTTTCAGTTCATAATCCATTGTCAGGGTCAGACATTTAGGATTACTCCCCAAAGCAGAGATGATCCCATTAAAAACACAGGCGTAGTGTGCTCTGGAGGTGAATCGAGGCATAGACTACAACAACACACAATTTTAGGTATTGATTTTAGTTTGTTTATCATCATCAAAGCCATAAAATCACCACGAAGCCATCATTTGTCTACATTTGTCAATTTTCATCAGACAAAATGATAATTTCTACCTTTTAGCACATTTAGTTCAAGGACAAAATGTACAATACAATACAATCTTTAGACAGCTGTCATAGAATCAATGTTAATGGCTTGTCATTGATCAAAATAAGTTGTTCAATTGACCTAGATAGCCTTCAGTTTTCAAATCCTGTCAAAAAAGTTCAGGGAAACAAATTTCCTTTTTGTGTCAAAGGAATGCCTAGATCAGACTATAGTTGTTCGAGTCAAAGTGATTTTTGTCTGGCATACTTCAGGTGGAGATATATTTTCTAAGAATATGAGTGCTCTAACTCATTCAGACAGCTTAGGCAGTGAGGTTCATTTCAGTCTATAATCCTGTTAGCTCAAATGTTCACTTGAAGACTTACGACAATATCACAAGCCACTGTCAGACAGATTAATGGTGTCCACTGAAGTCAATGGACGGACCTGATGGCTGCCCCTCTTACCCCTTCTCATGATCAATATCAACTAATTTAGCCCGATGGAAGTGCCACAGGAAAAGGGAATGTAGGGCAGAGTTTTGTTTAATGTTATCAGTGACATAGCAAATAATCTTTTTACTGATGTTATCTCCACTGTGATGGAGCTGCAATTCATATTTTACTGGGTCATAAAACAGATCACCTTAGTCAGCTTGATTCAGCTCATATGACAACATAATTCTACATACACAATCAACACAAGCTATGACAGATACAACTAGTAACCTGGGTAGATAAAATGGATTCAGAAGTCTTAAAATGGCTATTTTAGCTTTTTTTTAATTGTGAAAGTAGGTGCATGTGTTTGTTATGTCCCTTATATCAAAACTTATTCAAAGCAAAGTAGGACTAAGCAACAATCGTACAGTCAAAATACTACCAAATGTTATATTAGCAAAACTGTATAACACTCTAGACTCTTTATCTTTACTAATTTGTAAAATGTTTTACGATAAAATGTAGATGGCAAGCTGCTTTCACAATAAATATAGTCTACCTTTAATCTCAGTTGGTAAATTTTGTCTGTTGACAAAAGTAATAAAACTTTTTTTTTTCAGATATAAAGCTTAGTAGACGTAATAAAGTATTTTTAGACAATAAGGCTATAATTTACTATAATATCTGTTTTGGAGCACTTGTAATGTGGAAAAATGACAACAACAAAAAATACTAAAGTAAATGAGATTGAAGAAATATCACGCATGACTTCCCTCCTCTGGTTAGTACTGTGTCAGCTGAAACCCATAGCTTATATTGCAAGCATTTCCTGTGTTTGAGCACTGCTGTTCCTCCAACACTGGGAAATAGTATAACGCTGCTCCTCCATGTGAGACACTGCACCACAGTTATGGAGCATGGCCTGTACCAAGGACACACAGTCTCCTCAAGTCTAAATAGCTCCACACAACAGCTATGATACATTCTAGGTTGAACTGGGGTCAGAGGTCGTCATATTTACTTGCTCAGCATACATAAACTTTGCAGACAGTGGCTACAATAAAGAAGTAAAAAGAAAGACAATTGTTTTAAGACTTCCTTCTTACACTAATGCCACTAACTCCTTCATAAAAAAAGTCTCTATTAAGAAACATTTCGGACACTTTAAACTAACTGAACTTTGTAGTCCACTGAAGTATAGTGGGATTTTTCTATATCCAATCCATCACTTGTTATGGAACCTCAGTATATTGCACTTTGAAGAGAGGTAATTATGAAATAGGTCAATTTTCATTTTACTCACCATGGACAATTTATCAGGATGTGTTCACTTTTGCACAGTTTAGTTCATATATAAATGTCCTGCACCCATGTGACAAAATGTGTTGCGGCCAGTTTTAAGGCAGTGAAGCAACAATACTTATACGAAACAAGCTTGAAATTTAGCTTTTGGGAGTTATCTCAGTACAGCTTAAAGTCCAATCAAATAAAACATTAGCAACAATTGCGTGTGCTGTTTAATAGTTAGACTGCATAAATCACCCTCCATGTCTTCTATTTCTGGACATCTGATTCCCTTTCCAAGCCCAGTACAATAGTGAAAAGATGTACTCTGACTAAAGTGAAGTTTTGTAGAAGACATGTGATTAACGCATCATTGGTTTAACTTAAGTTTGTCAGTTCATCAATTATTTAATTACTAGGCAAAGACATTTTTGAAACTATTGCTTTTTCCTCACACCACTCACACACACAAAAAATCAATGCCAAAGTACAGTTGTAGCTTATTGGTGTTGTGACTCATTTCTAGTCTGTTTAGCTGCAGAAATCCACTTGTCAAGAGGAGATTTGACAACCCCTTGGAAAAGCTCTGGTTTACTTCTTTCTTTGATAATTTGTAAATCCCACTGCGCAAAAATTATCCACATTCTCTAAAATGTGCCCAATTGTTTGATAAAAAAATCAATGACAAAACATTGTTGTGCTGTGCATTGGGCTGGGCGATTTTGACAAAAATTAATATCTCGATATTTTCTTTCCATATCTCAATTGTGATATTCAGACAATATTTCAAACCAAGCATGTCTTTACTGTATTAGTTGAAGTTTAATGAATAGAAAACATGCCCTTGACTGGGTTGACTATGGACATTCTTGATGGACTTTAAACATGTGATACCAATCTACCAATTTGTGTCTCAATGATGTGACCATACAAAAAATATCTGACCCAAACTAAAATTAAAATCAGTTAAATGAGATTTTCATCTAAAAAATGTTGAATAGTTTGCAATGTGCTTTCTAACTAAGAAAAATGTTGGTCAACTAAGAGACCAATGACCAACTTTTTTACTTTTTTTTTTTACTCTGTAATTTTTTTATTTATTTTTTTTTTTTTGCTGCCTTTTAACTACAAACGATATATTCAACAATCAAAATATTATCTATAATTTGATATATTGCACACCTCTAGCTGTCAACTGTATGAGCTTTATACACTTCCTGGTTGGTCTATAGTAGTTCATGCTAACTTCTTGGTTTAGTAGCACACTGAAGCTGAGTTTTGATGACTGCAGACACAGACTATGGCTAATTTCTATCATTTCTATCATTACTGTTTGATTGTAGAAAACACTGCAAGAGTGACCTAAACAGAAACTGTGGAGACTCTGCAGAGGCTAAAACTATAAAATATACAAATCTTGAAATTTAGCATGACCATTCACACGACCATTTGTTGTCAAGGTTTTCATCAACACATTTCCATACATTCCATACTGGTAAACATGAGCTGTAAGATATGGGTCTACGTATGAGCACATGAGGCCAGTGAAAAATGCACAGGAGGTAGTCCAGCACAGGGATCAGTTTGATGCGTGACAATGGAAGCCCTTGGAGTGAAGGAGAGTTGAAGGAGAAGCACAGCAGATGCCAGAGAGTTGCTTATAACTGCTTTCATGAAGACTTTATAGAGCACTTTTATAGCATTCTTTAAAACTTGTTCTAGTGCTACATTTGATGTAAACCTGTCTAAGTTGAGCATTTATTCAATTTAACTGATTTATGACAATGTTAACTCTGTGGAGTGGCTCTGCTTTGGCAATGAGAAGGGTATCTTCATTTAAAGGTCAAGTGAGGACAGGTCATAAAGGCAATATTTTATATTGAAGTTTACTCGCTAAAGGTAATACATAATGTCAAATTGACTTTTATGAGCATTTAAC
Organism: Mugilogobius chulae; assembly: GCA_038363315.1. Taxonomy (NCBI): domain Eukaryota; kingdom Metazoa; phylum Chordata; class Actinopteri; order Gobiiformes; family Gobiidae; genus Mugilogobius; species Mugilogobius chulae. Next base: position 6,426,685 of record CM076408.1, read on the forward strand.
CATGACCCCTTCCTTCCTCAACAGTGTACTTTTGTATTTGTATTGAGTTATATTGATTCATGCATATTTACGTAATCTTGTATTGTTCAAATGTTGAGTGCTCAGAGAGCTTCTGTTTTCAACTACCAACTATCTCCAGCCATGTATTTGAATGATTTGAAGAACTGTAATTAAGTACACACACTATGAATCATATGTAAGGTTAAATAAAGGACACATAGATGTTTAATAAAAATAGGCCTTTCACTGCCACAATAAAGAGGCAGATTTTTTTAAACATGAAGTCAGGAGGCTTGTTTCTATTGTTAAGCCATTTGAGATCAATATTGTGGCTTAAAATTAACAAAATGTAAAATAATATGTTTGTTACAGTTTAATGCCACAAAAAACCTTTAAAGCCAAACAACTGCTTTCATCATTATATGCCGACTTAAAAACAAATGCTTGGTAGAACTCGGCACTCATTTTCAAGGTCCACAATGCAACTAAGTCTAATTAATTTTGAAAAAATTAATACATTAATTTAAATGAGGATAAAAACAAAAGTCTTGCACTATAGAAGAGTTAATTGTCTAATAGATTCATGTAAACCATTAAACACCAATGCTATCTCAGCAAATAAGATGAAATCCCACTGGTAATGCCCTAGATTTTGCTCACACTGATCTTACAAAGACAAATCACACAATGATCAAGAACCGATATTGTTAAATGCATGAAATCTATATTTAGGCCCGAGCCCCCAGCAGGGCGTAGGGCCTATTGGTTCTGCAACGATGATGCCTGGGCGAAGCCCAGGCTGATCATGATGGTAGTGGCCATCATGATCAGCCACTACCCCGCCCCCTGCGAGAACTTCAAAATGAGCCCATGCCGAAGGCATGGGATGTGTATACTTACTTCTGCTAACACAAAAATAGTCAACAATGAGTGCATGGCCGAAGGCCATGCACTCATTGTTGACAAAAGCAGCGCGAAGCGCATAACCCCTAAAACTGAACTCCTGGCATCAAGCACTACTCAGTAACTCATGCCGCAGGCATGAGTTCTCCTTGTTTCTGCTAAAATGCATGGAAATCAATGGGGAGTCAATGGGGGAGCCAACTTTGAAAGTGACTGACGAGCGCGTAAGCGCTCGTCAGTCACTTTCCACCCCACGGGGACGTGCGCAAGGTCGAGAGCTTTCCGAAAACGTATAACATGTTGTTGCCGTGGCAACGGCTATATTGTTTTTGCAATTTTATTATTATTTTTATTATTTTTATGACACCTGTTTGAGCTCTAATTTGACCCCCTGAACACGCTCAAAAACTCACCAAACTTTGCCCAAAATTCAAAAGTGGTGAAAAATTTTGTTTTTTATAGGTTTCGTTTTTGCCCATTAAAAAATGGCGCGACAGCGCCACCTACAAAAGTCAAATACATTGCGCCTATGGGAGAACGTCTGGCGCAAACTTTGTCGTACAGCCACGAAATTCGGTACATACTTTCTTCTTATGAAGGCAATCAAAAAACCTAATCATGGCCACGCCCACTTTTGTACCGTTTGGCCGCCATCTTGGATTTTGCGGGCAGGAATGCAAACTCAGCATTTTCGCTCACATCATACTTTCGTCAACTCCTCCTAGGGCGCTTTGCCCACTGAGCTCAAAATTGTTGGACATCATCTACACAAGTGGGGCATCAAAAGTTATCCAATTTATTTTGATCCAATTTACAGTTTACGTGCGGCGAAGCCGCATATTTCAGTTAGCATTTTTTCACATTTGGAAATTTTAATTTTGCTCCCGTTTCCACATAGTTAGTCCGATTTGAATCGGACCAATTATGCGTTTGTTGCATTTTCTGTCCTGGACCCACTCATGGTGAAAAAATTTTAATCGGCGCGATAGCGCCCCCTACAGAATGAAATAAATGTTTACATGGTGCGTCAAAAATTTACTTTTTCCGAAATTAATGAAACTTTACCCAAAATTCCTTTGGGTCCTCCAGATCAAAAAAGCCAATGGTAACCATGTACAATTTTGATTTGTGTCGCCGTGGGAAGGCGCGCAAGCGCCCATGGTATTCCAATAGCATTTTTACAAAATTCTCGGTTTTCTTCACATCATACTTTTATCAACTCCTCCTAGGGAATTTCGCCCACAGGGCTCCAATTCGGTGCACATGAACTACACAAGTGGAGCATCAAAAGTTATCCAATTTATTTGGATAAGTCATACGGTTTACGTGCGGCGAAGCCGCCAATTCTGGCCAAAATCAAGCAAAACAGCTTAAATCCCCATGTTATCCCAATGGGCTTTTTTAACCATTTTGTTTTCTTCATAAAATTTGATTAGTTTTACAAAAGTGTGTGAAGTTTGGCACAGTGACTCCTCATGTCACCCTGAACAAAAAAGTCCAGGGTCTGACGCTGTATCTTGCATGATGTTGCCATGACAACGCAGCGCGTAAGCGCTGCCCTCAGAACTACTCTGTACTGTGATGAGACTCCTATGAAGCACTATAACAACAAAAATACTGACCAAGGGCGCGTCAGCGCCATCTTTAGGTTGTTGTAGAGTAATAGGGGAGAGTTCAAAGCTAGCATGCTGTTGCCGTGACAACGCAGCGCGTAAGCGCTGCCCTTCTTATCTGCTCTGTATAGTAATGAGGCTATTTCAAACCAAGACATCCTTACATAGCTCTATGGGGTCGAGCTTCTGAATGCTTGGGCCAGGCATTAGGGCGCGTAAGCGCCCCCATGCGCTTCGGAGTGCGGCGAGGGCCGTTGGAATGCCGCTTGCGGCTTTAATTTTTCTATTTTGTGTTTGTGTGTGTGACTCTGTACTGCCGCTTATTACACAGCTAAATTGAAGTTGAGGCACCATTTATTTAGCGTGTGTAAACCAAAAGGGCGAGGGGATGCTTCTGGTAACTTAACCTCATCCATTCGCTTAAAGATTATGATTCCTTTTTTTCTTTCACTATTCACTAGCTGCTTACACGCACACACACTGTCCTTTCTGCCTCACCTGCACCAGACGGGCACAATTCATAAGCACAAAAAATCCCCTCACTGAACAAGAAATTGCCCATAGCACTCACTCAATCAGAGGTCAATCTCGAGTTTGCCGTCAGCTGGCTACGACACAGCCACTTCCATTTACTGCCAGACGTGATAGAAGCATTACTTTTTTCCAAAGGCATCTGTAGTTTAGATAAAAAGTGGGATAAAGTTTAGCTAGGATGAAAGTAAAGGACTTCACTTTTCAAATGTCAGATTAAGGATAAAAGGTTAACATGCAGAATTTAGCATGTGGTGTAACAAGCTAGTTTGTAAAAGGAAGGCTGAGGAGAAAAACATCAAGAGGCATAAACCATTGTCATAAGTTGTTTTTCCCATTAGATGATAGTATTTCCATGAATTAGTATACTGTATATTATAGTTATATTTACCATATGTGATTTGTAGCAAATATTTTTCAGAGTTTATTTATTTCATGCTTCCTTGTTGTTATCATTAGTTGCTACTTGTAACAGACAGGTATATCATTTGAGCCAGAAGTAGTGGTGCACTTGAGAAACCAAAAATAAGTCACATGAAATACAAAGACCTGCAGCACATTTTGGGCTTGAAAGCTTTTGTAGTGCAGAATATAAGCTCCAATGTAAATCTATATTTTTTGCATGAAGTATAAA